>JAOWBW010001636.1:0-237227 GCA_026119855.1 Campanula takesimana | reverse complement strand
AGTGCATCACTTTTTGATCCTTAAATTCATTTACACATAGTAATATGGTGTTTGTGCGTGTTTTTAGAATTGTCATTGAAATATTTCTAAGTGTTTTCGCCTACCGCCATTTCTGTCTACCGTATGCATGACGACCGCATCCTCTTGGTCATCGACCGCATACCGGTTGACCGCACCAGTGTTACTAACTTCTAATTGTTTTAGAGGAGGCAATCATTTATTCCTGGCTGCGTCATTGACTATGAAGACCTCCAAAAGGATGCTATTGGGAGGCATTTGATAAAAAGAAGAAGAAATCTGGCATACTTCACTACTTCACCATGAATCAACCTGATCACTACCTTGCCGCAGTCGGGGAATTCTACTCCACAGCAAACAGAAATCAAAGGGAGAGAGATCAAAACAGACCGCTCAATTGGATGAAGCTGAAGTTTACGGTCACAAAGTTGAGGTTGATTACACCGACATTGCTGCCACACTTGGCCTTGACATCGACACTGAGGCCCCTATCTCCTAACTGATGAGGAGTATGATGGTCTAGCAATGAGATTGATTGGATCCACTGATGTCTGCAAGCCCTACCGCAAGACATTTCCTGAAGTGATGTACTATATGGTCATCTGGTTGGCCATGGTCTTCTTTGCAAAAGTGGCAATCATGGAAACTTTAACTCTACCCAATGGAAGCTATCAACCGCAATCTATCTCGGTCGAACATTGAACTGGCCCAAGATCCTGTATGGACTTTTGTTGGACCACATTTATGATTACAAGAAACAACTATCTGATCAGGCCATCACCAAGTACAAGAAAAAACACCAGGTTCCTTTCCCTCCTATTCAAATTCATCCCTGAAGTTCGAAGGGAAATCAACAGGGACAAAGATGCTAGTGTGACTATCTCATTATCCAAGGTCTTTGACATCAAGACTATGAGATCCACCTACCGTAACAGGTTTGGTGATGTCAGTATCAAGAGTACAGAAACCGTGAACCTGAGCATAAAAGGGAAAATACATCCCTCCTAACTTCACCAAGGCTGCTAGATTAGCATTAGGGCGTTGATGCTCCTGGAAAGTCCTCATCTGTTCATGATGATGAAGAGGATGATGAAGAAGCTGAGGAACAAGTGTCTAGAAGGGTCAAAGGCAAAGGAATTGCTAGTGCATCGACCGCTCCTTCCAAACCCAGACCGCTGACCGGATGATTATTAAAGAACCTTCATCAGTCAAGCCCCCTTCTAGTATTCCATCTACCGTTCCTATCAAAGTAAAGTCAACCGTTCCTCCCTCCAAATCAACCGTCTCCAAGCCTACCGTGCCCTCTCCAACCGAACCATCCAAATCCTTCAAAACCAGTCTTCTACACTCCCCATTCCATCTCAGGGGAGAAATCCAAGAAAAGGGATCTCTCTCTTAGTCCCATCCAACCTCAAAGAAAACCAAGGTATCCCAACCGCCTCCGTCGACCGCATCTCCTATCTTCACTCCATCTGGTTCACCTATGCAAGGCGACCGTGATGAGGAGATTGATGTCCCTCTACTACCCGCAAGACAAAGAGCAAAGCACACTCTTAACTTAGTTGACGAACCAGATGATGTGGAGTTGGTAGAATCAAGTGGTGAATCTGGTAATCAAGATATTGAAAGTGGTGATGCTGAACATGTTGAGAAAATTGTGAATAAGACAGTCCTGATTTCAGTGATGATGATCAAGTGCGACCTGTTGAAGCGACCGCTGAACTAGGCAAGTCCACTGATGTTGAGCTTCAGGTCCCGGTCAAGATGGCGACCGTGTACCCAGTGACCATGATGATGTATTAACCAAGTCTCCTGCTCCCTCGCCCCTCAGTCTACTCAAGCTCCACCCGACCGCCTCTGGTACGGTCGATCAAATGGCTCACATTTTAACTGCTATTGAGTTCTTGACTCAGATCAACCTTGATACTCAGGGTGAGATTGCAAAGCTTGCTGCAAACCAAATTAAAATGCAGAACGAGGTTGATCAGCTCAGACTTCTGTTGTTGAGACCATTAAGGGGGAGAGTCAGAACATAACAAAGGCTATCCTTGAAAGCCTAGCTACCGTGAATCCCAACATTGCCTTGACCGCATCTACTTCTACCGCTTCTCTCACCCGTGCTGATCTTAAGAGGAACTCAAGGCTCAATCCAATTCCATTGACCGTTCACTGGTCAAAACAATTGATGTAGCTGGTAAAGAAATGTCAAAGGTGATGACGGGCAACAAAAATTTTCTTTTTGAAAAAATGGATAAGGTCAAGACTCTCTCAAAGCGGAAATCAACGCAAGTGTTTCTGTTGGTTTATTATCGGTCGCGGAAAAAAGTTCACGCCTAAGATAGAAGCTATGAAGCAAGCTATGCAAGTCCACACCCAACGGCTTGAAGGTCAAACTTCCAGATTGATAGGGTTTATGAAATTGCTAACCAAATGTGCAGGAGTTATTAACAAAATTTCAACTCTTCAATTGACCGTGGATAGCATTGCTGGATCTCAAGGCTCCTCATCTCAAAATCAAGCGACCGGACATGGGAACAGACTTGCTGCTGATGAAGATGAAGGTGAAGACAGCTTGAATTTCCAACCGTGAACATGGACTTCCTCGAAATCATGATCTCAAAGACCCCATCATCATACCTGGAGTTGGCCTCTCAACTAATATTTGCTACTTTAAAGGAGATCCATATCTTGGTTAATCCCACCATTTGAACTGACCGTGTGTGGTCTTTGAAACAATTTGTTGATGTTTGTCTAAACAATTTTTATTTCTGTTTGTTTTATTTGGGTATGTAAAACTTTAATCTCTTTTGTCTGCACTCCTCACCTTAATGATTATATTCTTGTGGAGTGCCTTTTGAATTTTTGTTTGATGCATTTGCATACTTATTGTTATTTTCTCTAAAAATGCATTCAAGCCTTATATGTCTATCTTGCTAGGATTAGTATCTTTTTATCTTTTTAGGCTGATAGAAATCTATGACACTGGCTTAGAGTGTGCATTGACTTGGGGCATGAAATTAATAAATATTATTTTCTTGAAAACATGTTATTACCAAGTACAATGAATTAGCCTTTGTTATAGTAGGTAATGGTCTCAATCAAATAGGGGGAGATTGTTGGGTATGCTTATTATAACCACTCCTATTACCTAGATTTGATTGATCCCATAACCTAATTTTATCTTTTGTGGACTTTAGGATATATTGTAAGAAGTGTTAAACTTCATTTTTAGAATAGTCCACTTTGATAGTATAGGCTTTAGATTGATAGGCTGAAAATTTTCTAAGTCTGGAATTTTAGTGGTCAAGACCTTGACCGTGAATTCACTTGACCGTGGTAGACCACCTGACCGTGGAAGACCACTGGACCGTGAATCACTTGACCGGAAGTCAGTGACCGTGAAGCTTTGTGGCATATCTTGACAGGTCACATTTGACTCCTCGACCGCAAATGCCCTTAGGCATATTGACCGCAAAAGCCACTCGACCGTGAGGCTTTGACCGCAAATGATGAAGTTGTCCAAGAACCCAAGTTTGTTCAAACTTAACCATGGTCAAACTATGGTTAGTTTAGAACGTTGCAGAACTTGGATCCCAAGTAATTCAAATTTGAATTCATCTAAGTGGGACCACCTCTTATCTGCAAAAAGGACAAACTCAGAATGAGCTCCAATCAGAATTCAACAGCTCATTGTCCTTCAACTTGGAGCCCAAGTAAATCCAACAGCTATTTTCTCATTCAAGGCTATAAATAGCCCTTAAGTTCTTCATGAACTGTGCTGAGATTCTAAGAGAGAAATTGCTGTTAAAATACTTGGTGATTGAAGATCATACTCAAGATTTCCAGAATCCTTTGAATCTTCAAAGAACTCACCTTCAAACCTTCAAAGATCTCCAGCTACATTCAAGTCATCTCAAGCCTTGTTAACACTTAAGATTCATTAGGCTCTACAATCACTTAATTTTAAAGAGCTTCTGATTCTTACACACACACATCACCCCAATTGATCAATCACATAGATTGCATCAAAAGGGATACACTGGTCTAAGTCTAGGATTTATTCTTCATAGAAAGTAGGTGTTGATTCAAAGCTTCATCTCTGTAATCTGTACACTCAAGAATCATATATACCTCCATTCAAAATCCAAGACTGACCATCTTGGTAAAGGACGTAGATCTTTTAACAGATCGAACCTTTCCAAATACTTGTGTCATTTTACTTTCTGCAAATTTACTTCAAGTATTGTTCATCTTGTTCTTCATTGTTCATATTAACTTTGTTTGTCGTTTAGTGTTTGATCTTACAGATATTCAAACGTATTGTGAATTGTGTTTGTTTGTTCTCCACATTGCCTAAGTTAAAATCTGACTAACTTATATTTTGCCAAAACTTCTAAGACAACAACTTTCAATCTCTCAACCATCTGACCACAAATCTCTTGACCGCATTTATATTTGACCGCACTTACCTTGACCGGACTCACTTGACGCGCAACTGGGTTGACCGTAAGTTCTGGTGTTAGAGATTTTGTCAAACAACTCTACCTTATTTCCATCGAAAACTTCCGCTGTGCATATTACACTTGACCGCACGGTTTATTACTTGACCGCAAAATTCAAGATCGTAAGCACTTGGTTGAATTTTGAAAAAGGGTTGAAATTTTAGTAGGCTATTCACCCCCCCCCCTCTAGCCTCCTTTCATACCCTTGTTGTGTCTTTGGGACCAACACGTACACCCAAAAATTCTTAGATGGGAAATATTTGGCTCCTGGCCATAAGCCAATTCTAATGGGGAGAACTTATGATAACTCGATGGCATGATGCGTATAAATGTTGCGTATGTAAAAACAACATGTCCCCAAGCTACGACAGGTAGCTTTGCTCTCATAAGCAATGGTTTAGCTATTAACTGAATTCATTTAATAAATGCTTCAGCTAAACCATTTTGTGTGTGAACATAAGCAACTGGATGTTCAACATCTATTCCAATAGATGTACAATAGTTATTAAAAGTCTCTGATGTAAATTCACCAGTATTATCAACGCTAATTGTCTTGATCACATAATCTGAAAAATTGTGATCGTAATCGAATTTTTCGCAAACGTCAGGTTGCGAGTTGATAATAAACTTATGTATGACCATTTAGTAGATGCATCTACCATAAAATATCTAAATGGTCCACACGGTGGATCATCGGTCCACATATATTAACTAGAATTTGCTATAAAAACTTTGAAGATTCAACTCCAACTTTTGCTGGTGATGGCTTAATTATCAATTTGCCTTGAGAGCAAGCAGCACATGAGAATTCATTAGATTGAAAAATCTTCTGGTTTTCAATGGATGCCCATGTGAATTTTCCATAATTCTTCGCATCATATTAGAACCGGGATACCCCAACCGGTCATGCCATATAGTAGAACCATTTATATCAGTAAACTTCTGTTTACTGTAAAACCATTTATATTAGTAAACTTCTTGTTTACTGTTAAACCATTTATATTAGTAAACTTCTGGTTTACTGGAAGACCATTTATATAAGTAAACTTCTGGTTTACTGTCATTTGTATTTCAATTATGCTAATTTTTGTATAGCATACTTTAGAGGAAAATACAGGTAACTTTTCTACCACATATTTGTTACCTGATTCAGTCTTTGTAATGCATAAATATTGATCTCTCCTTCATTACTTGTCTCAATATGATATCCATTTTCACGAATATCTTTAAAGCATAGTAAATTTCTTTGAGACATAAATGAAAGTAATGCATTTTTATACTGATTTTTGTTCCTCTTAGTAGTACTATGTTAGCTCTTCTGAAGCCATCAATTATCTTTGTACTACCACATATTGTACTAATATTAACATCATTTACAAATATACTTATAAGTAAAAGTTAAATATGTTAGAAAACACACACACTGAAATATAGAACACACTTAAGTAAATTATAATGAGTCAGATACTTTAGTTAGTTTGGGTTTCTCCCCCATTAAGTATGTAATCATTTACATCTGGATTGAGAAAATCTGATATATCATGATGTATACTTGTAGATGGATCTTGATTTACGTCATCGTTTTCATAGACAAAATTTGTTTCAACATCTTTCCCTTTATTCAGCATTGATGCTTGATACAACTTAACAAGATGTTTAGGCGTACGACAGGTACGGGCTCAATGGCCTTTCATTCTGCACACGATAACATAAATTCTCAATTTTTTATCGGTTGCTCAATTTGTCTAGTCGATGATATTTCATTCTTACCTTCTCTATTCCACTTCTGGTGGCGATAAATATTTCGATCATTATTGGGGTAATTGTCATTATGATACCGATTATAAAATTTCCCCCGACCACGGTCGCGATTACGTCCACGGCCACGTCCACGACCACGTTTTCGCCCTCGTTCAATATTATCATATATACTCGCGTTCACTTCAGGAACGGAGTAGAGCCAGTGGGGTGGGCTTCGTGGTTTTTAATAAGATCTCATTATTTTGCTCAGCCACATGAGATCAATTCAGAATGTCTTTTAAAACCTTTTTCTCAATATTGCTACCGCAGGAGCAAATCAAAGAAAGGAATGTGGAGAAAGTTTTCTCTAGCATATCGTTATCAGTTATTCTTTCTCCACATAGTTTTAACTGTGTTGTAATTTTAAACACCGTAGAATTATATTCACTTATCATTTTAAAATCCTGCAAACATATATAAGATATAATTTTGAAATAACTTGAAAATAGACTAGGTAGATCTTACGATACCGTACCTACTTCGGTGACTATAGCTCAGGATCTGGAACTAGAACGAAGTCATGCTGATAACGTGTTATAAAACTGAAGAACCAAGAGCATAATCTCAATAGATATTATTTTATTTCAAGACTATTATAGAGAAAGTGTACAAGAGAGAAAGGTAGAAGTTAAAAACTTCTGAAGTCTATTGAAATGAAAACTAGAGCCTACTATTTATAGGAGGAAATTGGCTTCCTCTGTAAGCTTCTCTAAAGATATTTACAAAGCTTCCCTAATAAGCTTCACTAAAGATATTTACAAAGCTTCTCTAGTAAGCTTCGCTGAAGATATTTACAAAGCTTCCCTAGTAAGCTTCGCGAAAGATTATCTTGTAAACTTCCGGTTCAAAGGACATCCACACAATAATATATCATAACATTGATGATATTGCTAGTTGCTACAAGTCCAACCACTTTTATTTGTCAATAATTACAGTGTTTTAAGTTTTAATAATGGTCCGCTCAATTTTTTTTTAATAATGGTCGAATAATTTTGTGATCAAGGCAATAATAAATTTTAAATAAACTAGTGAGAAACGGAGGAAAAACGTGTTTTTTCTTAAGGTTCGCGTAAAACGTGTTTTTAAAATGGCGCGGTGGCATGTTTGTAAAAAAGGGAAGTTCTTTTAAAACAGGGGGTGGCATTTTTATAATAACCGACGCTTGTCATAAGTGCTCGTTTAGTGTTAAAAATTGCCAGCCATGTACACTGGCACTTTGATAATTGCCAGTGTAATGACTGACAATTTTTAACACTACCACTGGCACTTAAGAAAAGTGTCAGTTTCATGTTTATAAACGCCGGTTTGAATTACAGGTTTTTTGTAATATTAACACTGGACATTTACGATGCTTGCCAGTATTTACGAAAATGCCAAAAACAAGCGCCAGCGTCTTTGCAAAAACACGTTTTTCTTATCCTTAAAGTAAAACACGTTTTGACAATACCTACTCGTAAAACTACATCCGCCGACCCCTATTTAGCAATAAACAAGTAAAAATAAAATGAATAAGGCCAAGGGGATCGAGCAGATATAGAATTACGCAGTATTTTTTGCTCACTATCACAAAAATATATAAGTATAATAGGTGTGTCTTTATACTCATCCGAAACTAAATTAAGTTGAGGTGTGCGCAAACTGACTTTGAACAAACTATAAAACCAACAATAACAGTCAAATTTGCACAGTTTAATTCACTTTTCTTAACAAATTTTGATATTACTAGCCAAAAATCTTGTAGATCTTGGTCACCAATAAATCAATTAACCATTATATAAAATAAAAAAAAAATGTTTATTCGAAAGATTGTTCAAATTTCATGGTACTGTCAGTAGTTCACTCAACAATCTAAAGGCATGAGTTCAATATTTCAGAATTAAGCCCAGCCCATATTAGAGGCCCATTACGAAATGTCGTCGTCATGAAAACTGTAAGCAGTGGAAAGAATGGATAACACAAAGACCAGGAATCCCAATTGTAAGGTCCAACGAAAACCACCGCTCTTGAAATGTCGATTTCGGCTATCTTCGGTACCCGGCTTCCCGTCTTACCCCAAACGCCGCCGCAGTTAACCGGCGGTTCGAAGGCGGCGCCTTCAAAATTAAGCATCGGAAATGGAAGTGGTGCCGGAAAGCTGACAATAGAGTGCTCATCACGGCCGCAGAAGAAGGCAACGGCTCATCACAAGAAAACCAGGCCACGAAAGACTCAGCCTTGGGACATTAAACGTGGGCCCACCGTTTACCCGCCACTCCCGAAGCTACCGCCGGAGTGGACTTTTGCACCGGCGGATGTTGATGAAGTGCTGTCGCTGCTTCTTCTTCTTCTTCTTCTTCTTCTTCTTCCCCTGCTTTAGAAACAGCCGGAACAGCAGAATAGTGTTTGTTTTGCTGTTTAGTACTCTTTCGATTTTGTTGATTATGTTTGCATTGTCTTGATACTATGATGGATAATGATGTTTCATCAGTGTTATAGTATTTGAATTTGAATGAATTGAGCTGTGAAATTAGAATGATGTTCATGATTTTAATCCAGCTTGCTTAGTGCTCACAAAGTGTTTGATGTTAATCCTGGAAAGAATATACTCCGTCCGTCCTAAAGTAATCTTTCACACTTCACTACTCAAACTTTTAAAATACTCCCTCCGTCCCAAAATGATTTTTCTCATTTGCCATTTCTAATTGTTCCAAAAAGTTCATCACATTTCTACGATTTAGGCTTAAAAGTGTATAAACTAAACATGGCTAGTGAAGCATGTGTTCATATCCTTAAAAAAAAGTTTGAATAGTTAAACGTGAAGATCATTTTGGGACGGAGGGAGTATACGAATACTTCCTTAAAAAGTTTGAATAGTTAAACGTGAAGATCATTTTGGGACGGAGGGGGAGTATACGAATACTTCCTTAAAAAGTTTGAATAGTTAAACGTGAAGATCATTTTGGGACGGAGGGAGTATACGAATACTTGCTTCATGTTGTTTTTATGTTTTTATGCATATTTAAGCCTAAATTATTTAAATGAGAAGAAATTTTTGAGACAATGAAAAATAGCAAATGAGAACATCATTTTGGAATATAGGGAGGGAGGGAGTTTGTAAATGATAATTTAATGCAGTACCCAAAATCAAAATGGGACTGTATTATTATTATTATTGGTATTAACCACTACCTCTGTCCTAAATGAATCTGCAATTTCTTTTTTCTAAATTTGTTCTGATTGAGAATAAAATTTGAAATTTTTTTGGATTCATTTAGGACAGATATAATGAGTAGTTTGTACTATGGGAAATAGGGGAGGGTATGCACACAGAAGGTTTGATTGATATGAGAGTAGTATACTAGCTTAGAAATGTGCTATCAATTGCACGGACGACGTCCTCAATATATTATGTGTTGACTCGCTCTGTTATGGAAACCGTGCATCTGCTTGGTGTTGAGTGCATTGCACCAGAGTAAACTAGTGTTGTCGGTTCATGCTCGAGTGCGATTGGAAAAGCTCGAGTCTTGGAGACGCTATATTCAGTCGTGCAGTATGCTTTCTAAACTGCAGATGGGATGAAATAGTATGTGGAGATTCTGTTTGTTCTTATAATCGGATCTGGTTTGCTAAGTTGTTTTTGGACTTGTGATAAATCTGGTACGTGGTTCTGTAGAAACTAGGTGATATGCTGGTTGGATAACCTGAAGGCTTCCCCAACTCATTACATTAAACCCAAAGAATGCCTCGATTAGTTAAATCCATAAGTTTGTGAAACTCAAAAAGTAAATGCCGGCCAGTGTAAAACGCCACAAACCAAAACCTGCCTGTACAAATCTTGTGCAGCCAAACTTGCAAAGCACGATTGATTTACCTATCCCAAGTCGAGAAAACCACTCTTAAACTGGTAGCAAGCAACTGGCGATGAACAAACCTACAAGACATGTCTCCCTAGAAAGCTACCACGGGTTGCCTGAGAATCCCATTTGAGTCGAGGGCTAAAACGTCGAGGGGAGCATCTGTATGTTTTTTTCCTTCTCTTTCTTAACAAGGAGAAGATGCCTACATCTTTATTTTGTTTTTTAGGATTAATTTTTCCATGACTACATGGACATAATAATAGCTGGAAAGGAGCAACTCTATCGCTGCACAAGTGCAAACCAGCTGAATGAAACCTCTAAAGATGGGGTTAATCACCAGAATGGAAGAACCCCAAATGATGGCACTAATAAGCAGACGCAAATTTCGCCTGCTTATTGAACGCATGAACTCTCACTAGAAAATAAAGCAAGCACGTAATAACATCCCTAAAGGTTCATTTTCTTCATTCGATATCACAAAATTCCCCCCCACAAACCACATTTTCATAGACTGCAGCTGTCCATATTTGTTGTCAAAGAATCATAATTTCTTGGTCAACTCTCAGTATTGATGAACCTCTACTCAAGAAGAATCAAATATATAAACAATGAAAAGAATGTACATGGATGTCCCCAAATAGGAAACATGCACAACTATGGCAGATCAGATGGTCTACAAATGAGCTTTTGCTCAAATCGTCTACACAAGTATGTCGCTAGAAGGTAAACAAGAAAACAAGAAGGATGGAAACAAGTCAGAACTTAAGACATGAGCTTCAGAAGATGGTTGCATATCAACGGGATGCATTTCTTTCCCAATGGGGGCAGCAAACAACAGATTTCTGATGGACGGGGGACCTCTTGCACTTCTGCATGTTCTCAGCCACGGATTATTTGCAGGGAATCAATCACTCAACATGTTGGAGCGATGCAAATTCAGTGTTTCTACAAGTAGCAGCAGCATTTACTTGTACTTGCTTTGCGCCAAGCTCAGAAGGAAGTCAGTAAATATGTGCTCATATTCTGGCATTTTTCCATACCCTGAAAAACATTAAGAGTAAGTTGTTCAAGAACAAGCTGGTTGAAACAAGCTTTTACATAATAAAAATGATCCAAAATCAAGGTGAAATCCACGAGAAGCTCATTTCCCAATACCAAACAGTTGATACAAACTATGACACCATACTCACATCACATCCCACCCTCATCAGAGAATATGAAAAACCAATTCAGCCCATGACACTTACCATTAAAACTCAGACCAAGACAACAAATAGCCATCTCCCATTTCAGAGAGATTAATAGACAAAGTGACTCTTCTACCCAAGAAACAAGATACTCCCTCTGTCCCAGAAAGATAGTCTCATTTTGACTTTTTATAGTCAACAAAAATAAACTTTGACCAAACATTGGTGTCAATTTAATGATCACAATGAAATTCTAAAAATTGTTATTGATAATTCACTTTATGATTTATCAATTATAAATTTTAGAATTTCACTAGAATGATTAGATCGTCACCAATGCTGGGTCAAAGTTCATTTTTATTGACCATAAAAAGTCAAATTGAGACTATCTTTCTGGGACAGAGAGAGTATTTATTAAAGAAGATTTCTCACTTACCAGGAAAATAATTAATATCAATGACATAAAAGCGGTCTCTTGTTCCATGCTCTCTAATCATATCTAAGTTAAACAGATGAAGGCCCTGTAACAATGACCAAAAGTAAGTACGAGCGATCAGAAATGAATGATAGAAACATCACATCAACACCCATAATGACAGGATGATACTGCAAAATATTGGAGAGGAAAAGTAACGCACCAGACGACGACGAAGTTCCCTAGCAAGTCGCTCAAGTAAAGGTCGGGGAGGGAGCTCTGCAGGAAACGAAACGTCAGCTCGAATTTTCAATACTCCTATTTGTTAAATTCTTGAGATGTTCATCAAATATAAAGTTGCAAGAAAATAAAGTAGCTTGAAGTTGACAATGTAACCAACCAATCACGTATTCATATATTCACAATCCTCAAAAGGATGTGTGTATGCGTGTGTGTGTGTCAGAGAGAGAGGGAGAGGAGATCTTTGAAGAAAATGGGCTTGCCTGCTATGCATGGGTCTAGATCTGCATCATCTGCAGATTGTGCAGCACCAGAAACCCTTGGAAATCGATATACACCAGCACTTCTAGCGAGTTCACGTTTACTAACATCAGGCAAAGAGAAACGTCGCACCACCTTAATTGCATCCCCTACAATATAAACCTTGAAGAGAACCCCTCCTACAACCACCAAAGTAGTGTTTTATCAATATCTAAATATGCGTAATTGCAAAAAGCAGCCGTAAATTGATACCCTGATAGGCCAGAATTACAAACCATGATTGACAAACTCCTGAAGAACAAGTGGAGGCTCTAGCTTTTTGAGGGAATACTGATCATAAGCCAGTGATAGTTCATGTGACTTTGCAAGCAGAGGCTTCGCAACTGAAACAGATGGTGAATGCAACATTGTTTAGAATAAAAGGCAGGAAATGTAGAAAACGAGAGAGAGAGAGAGAGAGAAACACATTAGCATGCAAACAAGATCACAACGTAGCAAACCTAGTTCCCTCGATGGTGAATGCAACGTTGTTAAGAATAAAAAGGCAGGAAATGTAGAAAATGAGAGAGAGAGAGAGGCACACATTAGCATGCAAACAAGATCACAATGTAGCAAACCTAGTTCCCTCCCTGAAGCTTAATGGTTGACTACAAAAAATTGTAAGAAACAGTTGATCACACACTCTTGAAAAATGAAGCTTAAACCACAGTTGATCACACTTTTCAAACCTGCTCCTGAATGTGTCAAAGGAGTGCGGTTAGCATGCTCAACAAACAGGGCACAGTAAGGGTAATGCTATCCTCCAAAGTGAAGTAAGCTCTCTTCCACCCGTCCCGTCTCCTAGACAATTTCTCTACCCCCGGATCCCAAAAGTTATTAACCCCAGGGATTTCCCCCTAAAGTGAGTCTAAAAAGATAAAATGTGACTGCTTGATAGGACAACCTATCAAGGAAGCATAATCCCGTAGGTTGTCCTCCATATTAATCCTGCCAAACCACAATTGGGCATTTCAACCCTAACGAGACTCAAAAATTTCCAAAAAAAATATAAGTGAATTCCCCCAGACAAAGCCCACAAGATGCCTTATTCTCAACATGTTCGAAGGTTTATTTTTAACATATGTTGCAAATATATAAATCCTCCTCCTCCTCCTCTCCTCTCTCCTTCCCAAACTCTCACGCCACCACCATCGTCACTCCAGATTACACGCCACAGTCCACCACCTAAGGGCTCCCCCATTTCCGCACCTACATGTCGTCTCTCTCCGTCCTCTCTCTTTTTTTCTGCGATTGTGTGTGTGAAAATCTTTATTTTGGGTTTAGAGCTAGAACTAGGGTTTCTTCTTCTCACTTTTCTGATCTGGGTTTAGATATGTGCTTATGTGTGTGTCTTTGTGTGTGCGCGTTTGTGTCCAGATCTGTATTCCCTTCCCCTCTCTTCGGTGTGCCTATATGTGTGTGTGTTGTGTTTCAGATCCAGATCTGTATTGCGTGTGTAGATCTATCGGATCTGTGAGATTTGGTTTGTGTTCGTGTGTGCAGACTACAATGTGTGTATCAAGCTGTTAGATTACAAAAGTGACCCTACCCATGTTAAAGTTTTTAGCTCAATGGAGACGACTAAAAGATTCCATAATTGAGACGCCCAAAACAGAGACAATGCAAGGAGTGGTAAGAGAGCTCCCCGGTTTCACAGCCATAAAAAGTGGTGACACAATACCATAGTTATTAAAAGCGCGCGCTTAACCGCGAGGAGCAGCGAGGCGCATATTTGGGGCTTCGATTGGGCTGGGTGAGGCGCTGTTGCACAGGCGAGGGCTTAGGCGCGCCTAGGGCTGAAGCGTGGGCCTTGATCGACTGCGCCTAGGCTCCGCAAACCCTAATTGACCGACAATTTCGAAGTAATCGATCCTATTGACCGTCAATTGCGTACTAATTGAACGTATTACGCAACTAAGAATCTTCCGCTGCCACGATTCTCTCATCGTACCCGCACCGTAAGTCCGTACTCTATATAAGAGTCGATCCTTATGAACTCCATCGCTAACAGAGAAGCCTCCGGCGACCTGGGAACCTCCGGCGAACTCCGGCAACCTGTCTGATCCTCCGGCGACCTCCGGCGAGCCTCAGGCGAGAGAGAGCAGCTCCGACAGGTGAGTTCTCTTCCTGTTATCTTTTTATTTTTCTTAAGTCCTGATTCTTTTTTTTCCCCCTCAACTCTCTGTTTATGTATAGAACTATAAAAGTTACATTATTATATTATCAATAAAAAATGCAATCTGAATGCATGTGTAAATTAAAGTTTATGATTTAAACTTGTTAAATTATGCGCTGTCTTGATTTTTTTTTTTTTCCTCAAGTCTATGTTTATGTACATAGAAGTTACATTATTACATTATCAATCAAAATGCAATTTGAATGCATGTGTAAATTAAAGTTTATGATTTAAACATGTTAAATTATGCATGTGTAAATTAAAGTTTATGATTTGAACATCTATTTATGCTTGTTTCTTTTATACTTCTATATTTTTAATATTTTAAGGCATTTTTGTGGGCATCGTCACTCGGGCGCGCGCCCGCCTTGCGCCTAGGCCCCGGGCTCACCTTTTGCGCCTTGGTGCGCCTTGGGCCTTTAATAACTATGCACATTACTCAAGCAACAATAACACGCAAGGAACAATGTATGGGTAATTATGCTCCCATAAATGTGTTTCTCACAAGTCACATTTGAGTCTAACATTTACAAATGATAACTGTTTATACGAGTGACTGTAATCCACAAGCAGTTGCTAAGACACTGACACAGGACAGTAACTTGTGTACTTACCAAGAGGCAGGCTTAAGCCAGCCTTGTTAACTGCATCAGGGATTGATGATGGGTCCTTTTTAATCACCAACTGTCGCGGAACACCCACAGTGCCTGCATAATACTTGACTGTTAGAATAACTTCTTTAAATAATTATGGAAGGCAAATAACCAAGCTGAGTCACACCCAATGCAATGTTTAACCAAATAAAGCTAACTACTAGCACTGCCGTACACAATTTCAGAATAATAAAAAAGGAAATATACCGTATGCATCCGAAAAGTTCAGATCAGCAACATCCTGGAGCATGGACTGGCGATTGTACACATGTTGGATGGCATCAGGGGATCAAGGACTGTGACTTCAGGATGTGATAGGCGGTAATCCTTCAAACACAGCAAAGAGAGGGTAAGGAAGGGAAACTGATACTAGAATAATAAATTCAGGTCCCTACATTCAAAATTTCACCAAATACAACTTACTGGTCTTTCAGGCATTACTAATTCAAGAATGTCAAGTAGAACGAATGGCAACAATAGGATACCCCACCAGGGTCTCAAACAAATGAAAGGTAAAGGTAATACACTTCTGAAGTTACTATTGGTTAAGAGTTCTTTTACGTATGTGATCACACCGTTTTTCACCTGATCAAGATGCAGTTGCAAAATGCACCATTGTGTCTTTTTGACATGCACTTTTAAGGGCGAAAACTGTACAATGTTCTTCAAATGCTGTATGGACCTATTCTACAACTGCTCAAAGCAAATGGCTCTATGAAAAATATGACAAGTGAATTCTGATAATTTTATTTACAAAAATAAGAGCACAATCTGGCACTAGTCCATTTTTATTTATTTATTGTCTTTTCTTCCTTCAGTACAGAGTAGTACCACCCATGAGCTCCTCAGTATCTTACCCCCCCCCCCTCCTAAACAGTGTTCCTTTTAGACCTGCCTCTAAAGGAATAAAAATGACTTCCAACCAATTTAGTAGAATATATACATAAGTGCCCATTCTATCATTCCTTTGTACTAATACTCCCTCCATCAAAAAAAGAGTCCCCTATTGACTACCACATAATTTTGAGTAAAGCATTTTACTCTACTACTAAAAGATTGGCCCCACTAAAAAGAGGTATTCATCAAGGGTAAAAATGTAGACTCACCATGCCTAGAAGGTTAAGCTCACTGTGGATGAGTCTTTAATAAAGAGTAAAAATGTAAAATTTCTATGCCTGTGAGTTGTTTGTTACAGGACACTTTTCTTGGACACACCAAAAAGGAATAAGGGACCATTAATTATAGGAGGGATGGAGTACTATTACTAGTATGCATTAGAATATAATATTAGTTAATTGTCAAAGAATCCAGAAGTTTCAATTCAATCAAGGAAAATAAGAGTACCACTCAAGAATATGATATGTTAGGAATTTTTATAAGCAAAATACAAGATCTCAGTGAAAAGAGAAGAAGATCAGCCCAACACAGTTAAGCTGATGGGAAGGGTTGGCTATGTACCCTGAATTTTTGAATCCTATGCAGGGATCAGACCTTGGTAAAGTTTCGCGAAACTTGTACAAGTCAGCCAGATATGGCGGAAGGAGAAAGATCCTCACTTGCGGGACTGTTGAGGCAGCAACCTCAAATATCAGGTAATTACTGATGATGGAAAGAGCAAGCACTCTGCAATTTATGTCACGTGGCAATAAGTTCTAAGCGACAATATGCCTACAATATTTACAGTCAATCCATGTCTAACCCAGCTTGAATAAAACATGCTACACGGTACTGCTCGTATCTTATGATGCCAGCAGTTAGAATACAAGAACATTGGCATTGAGTTTAAGGCTTAGAAGACCAACCTCCAGAATTTGCTGCCATTCCTTTCCTGATAGCTGCAGCAGTAAATAAATCAAGTAACAATTTATCAGAAAAAAAAAGTAGGACATTCCCCAAAGAACAACAAACCCAGATGCAAATACATAAAAACACAGTAACCATAATAGCATTTGCAACATGAATTCACACGAGATAGAAGGAAAACTGAGTAAAGTATCACCAACCTTGTGCAATACAATGTCAAAAGGGCCTTGATCAGAAAGAGGCTTACTTTGGTCAATAGCAACAAATAATATACCCTTATTCCTGCAGCCCACACAACCAAAATGAGGTTAGCAACATATCCACATAAGAAACACAGGAGACCAGGATCGTTTATGGATACATTTACGTTAACCATAAGAAATTCAATAACTGGAGTTCAGGAAGAAAGGAAGGATTCCAGAATCCAATCTCATAGATCCAAAACTGCCTGTAAATACTAATACAGAAATCAAATAGTGTTCAGGGTCCATGCATACATATTTGCAACACATAATTTTGTTCACAAGTTCGCTTTCTTTTTTTGCTTTCATCAAAAAGAGAGTAACAAAATATCACATAGAAGCCACAGGTAAAAAGGAATGGTTCATAACAAGTAACAGGTGAATTCATGTACCAGCGAGTATCTGATCTTCCTACAATGTAACTAGTTCCATCATGATGACAACAATTACCATTGCACTCCATCATGATGACAACAATCGTGGCATATGGTTGCTTTGGCCGAAGCCTTTACGGCATTGAAACAGTCTTGGCAATTCCATGTAAGTACCAACAAAGTGAGGACACAAAGCAATATCATGAAGACAGGACAAGGACAGGCATCAAGTAGGACAATAAATTATTCTTGTTACCCTACTTAATAGTAATAAATTAGAAAGATACACCTTTCACAACATAAAATATCTTAGTACAACCATCACAAATCGAACGACTTGTACATTCCAGAATATTCAAATAGTTAGCTGTCCACACATCGCTCAAAGTAAAACTACATCTAGAATATTCACACACACACACAAGATTCAAAAAAAAAAACTGGGGAAACAGCTGGTAAACTTAAATAACAATCAAAGCAAACGAATCACTTGCAGATGCTGAAAAATCAACTAATTTATTACTCACAATAACACGGACAATCATAAAAAATTTATAAAAAAATGCAAATTCGTATCATGTGCAAAAGCATTATTTACGTTTTTTCATTAAACAATCGGATTTTAGCTGATGTTATTGTTCTGAAGCAAATTAATCAAGTAATTCTTCGATTAAACCAGAATTTCAGATAGAGATGGTTTGAGTTGTTAATTACCTAGCCAAACCTTCAAACTTGGGCTGAAGAAAGCTCTTAATCTTCTTAGAAGTAAGGGCATAACCAACAACCACAGCCTTCATCTGCTGCGGAAATCCCGCCCCGGCAATCGAACAACTGCGAGATTCCATTTCGTTCTCACGCTCCTCCTCGCTCGTATACCGTACAATTTCCTGCTTCAACCTCATTTTCCCCTCCTAAATCAATAAAAAAACCTAATTCCAGAATCAAGCAGGACTGACACAAATAGATTTTTGATTTTGGTCGAACGATTTACAGATCTCCGGCAATCAATTTCAAATTCCGACGGAGGGTGGCGATATAAAATGAGCAGAGGGTGTTCGGCGAAAGGAGAGGCGAGTAGGTTAGAGAAAAAACTAAACACATGAGAATAGCACAAAAAGAGAGAGAGAGAAAAAAATATGAGTGGGAATTTTGGGAGGGGTTGTGGCTATATATATACACACGTCTTTCATGTTCATACTCCTACTCCTAGTAGCCAGTGGTGTAAATAGCTAAGTTTAGCTCGGTTTGGGGTATTTAGAAGCCGAACCGCTAGTCATCGGTTTGAAGAAATTTCAGACCGAGCTGAACCATAAAAAAATTCAAACTGAGCTGAGCTAAACCACCATGGTTTGGTTCAGCTCGGTTTGAACCGCAGTCTGAACCACAATCCATTTTTCCCAATCAATTTAATCATTTGTAAAGAAAATAAAATGCAGGTAATCATTTATTCCCTCCGTCCCAAAATGATCTTCGTACTAAAAGTACGAAGATCATTTTGGGACGGAGGGAGTACATGAACATGCCTTAGAAAAGGCTACAGTCATTTACTCCCTCCGTCCCAAATGATTTTCATTCTTTTTTCTTTCACAATAATAGAGAAAAAAAAGTATGAAAATCATTTCGGGATGGAAGGAGTACATGGATTCTGATGTTGGTTAAAGTTAATTACTGAAGTGCTAGTATGCTACCATACCAGAAGCCAAGTAAGATCTAGGAAAAGGTGAAGTGTAGATCAAAGGGTTTCAATAAAGGGTAGATATCAATTTTGAATTATAAGATCGATGGTCTATATTCATGGTTCAATAGCTTGGCTTTCTAGCTCGGCTAAACGGTTCAGCTTAGTGGCTCGGTTTGCCGGTTTAGCTCAACGGTTCGACTTATCGGTTTGAAACCGCGGTTCGGTCTGGATTAGCTCAGCTCGGTTTGGTTTGGTTTGGTTTGGTTTGAGGGGTTAAACCGCAAGCCAAACCGAGCTAAGCGGTTTGCTAATTTTTGAGACCGAGCTAAACCATTTATGTTCGAAAGCTAAGCTAAACCTCACGGTTTAGCTCTGCTCGATCTCAAACCGCGGTTTGAACCAAACCGCTGACACTCCTACTGGTGGCTAACGTTGGTTTAGTGCACTGGTTGATATTCCGTGAGCAGAGTTTTATAAAATGCCCCCCCCCCCCCCCGGTTTTATTTGCACCTATGGGATTAGCCCTTGAATAAAAAGAAAATGACAAAACATTGTTTAAATTATCAAGTAATAGTCCATTACAGTGGCGGACTCAGAAATTTTTTTAAAGGGGGGCAAAATTATAGTATTTATTAGTATAAGGGGACAAGAAAACAATTTAGTGTATTTTTCCCTTTACTGAAAAGGGGGCGAATATTAATTTATTGCACTAATTAATTTAAAATTTATAAAAATTGTACTAGTAAAAAAAATTAGGGCCCCCTTAACCCCTTGGTTAGGTCCGTCAGTGCTCTATTATTGTGTCATAATAATAAAAGAATGTCACAGCTAACTTGATAATATTTTAAAATTTATGATTTAGTTATTTCTATTATATTGTTGTATATTTGATTAAAATAATTTCTTATGTAAAAATATAATATTTATTTTGGATCAGACTAAATAAAAAGGGACACGAAAAAATAACATTTATGGGGTACTAAACGTATACTCCCTCCGTCCCGCTCGAAGTAGGATTCTCAGTCAAGTAATTTATGCTTTGACGAATAATTTAAAGAGAAATGATGAAGCTAATAAAAATTTAAATATTGTTCTTGTATCACGATTAATAATAAACTAAATAACTATTTTTAGATTTTCATTAAGCTAACTATTTTTCTTCAAATTGTTGGTCCAAATATAAATTATTTGACCAAGAATTCTAATTTAAGCGGGACGGATGGAGTACTCATTAATTGCTGAAAGTTGATGTTGTCATGAAATCATACAATCTTTCGTCTTTCATAATGTCATTGATATGTGAAATAACTTCATCAAAAGGAAAGTTTCTACTCATATTTTTTGTGAGTAGTAATGACAATATTGAGTTTCTTAGAAAGATTTGTAACAATTTGATGTTGGTTGATTTGCTATAGTATAGTAAAGGAAGTTTTTTTTTTTTTTTTTCTTCCTGATTTTATTGATTTGGCAGTTATGGAGCTAGAGTAGTGAAACTTATTTCCATGCTTAACAATCTTGTAATGTGCATTGATAAAACAAATGGCACTTAGCGGAGCTAATATTGTGATTAGAGTACCCAATTTACAAGTGTAGGACTCATCATGTTATGTAGGAGTAGGAGTAGGAGTAGGAGTAGGAGTGTGAAGCTCAAATTGTTTAAGAAGATATTAGGGACAATATGTGTGACCATATGTCAGACTATTGTGCTCGTAGTAGCCTGCCAATTTTGACCCGTTACTCATTACCCAACCCATAATAACCCATTCCAACCCATTTAAGTTAGTGGGTTGAAACGAGTTACCCTTCTCAACCCGTTAAGATTAACGGGTTGACCCGACCCGACTCAACACGTTTCAACCCGCTTTAACCCGTAAACATAAATAGGTAGAATTAATAAATTTAAGGCGCATCGGTCTAAAAAATAAACGGGTCGCCCCGTTTCAACCCAACCCATTTGACATTGTAGGTTAAACGGGTTGTAGCGGGTCGACCCGTTAACCCGCCCCAAACCAACACAACTCGCACAATTGCCATGCCTTACTAATAGGCATGTCTAAATCTATATGACTATTGTGGTCATACTGTTGGTTTCCAAATAACATGCGCAGCGGAATATAGCAATTTAAAATTTTAAGAAACCCAAAGCCATGGATCCGTTCATATGATTAAATCAAATACAACAAGATGAATAGAGGAATAACTAACCCTTGATGGCTATGAATTTTCTCTTGATCTTTGGTGGAGAAACTTGAAGACTTGATCGCGATCACAAAGCTTGAACACGAACTTTGAAGATGATGATTTTCACCCTCTAGCGGTATCCACACTTCGAACGAATATCAAAGGAGCTTCTTTGATCTTGGTTGCTAGACCAATATTATGAAACACACTTTCACAATATAATAAAGAACTATATGGAATTTATTTGTGAATTATTTTGTTCCTCAATCAAGGATATCTTAGAACAAAATAAATTCTCTCTCAAACTCTTTGAGACTCACAAAGGCACTTATGATTATGGTCTGGCCGAATTGGGGGTTTTATACACAATTAAGACCTATTCCAAATAGGTAACTTGTGTCAAAAACCATTCCTAATCGAATTAGGAATTTTCCAATCGGGAGCACCAGGCGCCCGCATGGTACCACCCAGGCGCCCGCCTGTTTGGGCAGAAACTCCAGTCCCTTTCCGGCTTGAACAGGCGCCCGCCTGGTGCAACCCAAGCGCCCGCTTGGTTGACCAGGAGGCCCAGATCTTTCCAGAAATTCCTTGGAAGTCCTCCGACCTTAAATGCCAATATAGTCCTCTTATTTAAGATTCGTTCTATTGTGTGTGTGACCCCCTAGGATTATACTAAGTTGGCAATGGGCTCAAACATGATCCCATAAGATATGATTAGGTTCTAGCAAACCGTCATACCTACCCAAATAGTATAACTAGATACAAGTTCGCATTCCTTTAGAATATGTCACAATCCCTTTGTCCACGATGTCATTGAACACAAGTCATGGTCAAACAGTCAACTTGTTTTGTTCAATACTTTCTCGATTCCGAATATGTTGATAATCCAAATGACATTGATCCAATCAATTCATTTGAGTCCGGCCGAACATTTCATCAACATCATTCCTACGAGAGGCCCAAGCTTGACATCTCTCCGTGGAGGGACAAATCCATTTAGCTTATTATTCTTCCCAACGGGAATCCGATCATGCCAATCATACCCTTTATAACTACCGTGTTAAGGTAGCGTTTGAATATGTCAAACACAATGTTCATCAAGTGGAAGACTATAATAACTTCATGTCTAAGGATTCAAATGACATAACTAATATGAGATATATGTACGACATAGACCATGACATAAATCTCATACAGCGGGTCATGTCCAGTACCTTGTTCCAAACAAGTATCCATAAATCTAACATGATCATCACATGATCATTTAGCCTTTATACTAGTGCTTAACAAGTACTAGGGACGGAGATTATTATAAGTAAACATGAACAACAATAATAATCAAAACATCTCTTTATTGATATGAAATAAATGATAACAATTACAACGTTTATTAAACGTGCCTAGGGCACCACTACCAACAATACTGATAGTAGAGCCGTCAATTCGGGACAACGGGACGGGACAAAACTATGATGTCCCGCCAACTATACAGGACGGGACGGGACCAATTTATCGCGGGACGTAAATACCCCATCCCATCCCAAATCACCTCGGGACGCGGGACAATTCGGGACAAAAACGGGATAGGTTGACGCGATCACCGGATAAAAAAATGTCAATTTTTCAAGAGGGCAGTTTTGTAGAATACTGTTACATAAAACTTACAAAGATAAATCATGTCCCATTTCGAGATATCCGATTTCTCGGGTTAATAGGAAAATTTTATTCATACATCTAGGCCAAAGTTCTAACAGTACGTAATTCCATATAATAATTAATCATAATCATGGAAAACAAGTTATGAAAAAATAAACATATACTCTATACAGGTTAATCATATCCTACTTCTTGGCATCTGATTCAATCATTAAGACCAAGGAAATCTGGAGAAAAAAAATCACACACACACACCCTTTAAGATTTGATTCATCTTTTATTTACCCTAATTTGATGGTTAAGGAAAAATAGTGATGGTATCAAACCTACTTTTTATTGCTTGCATAATTTTCAAAAAAAATATGGGACGTCCCGTCCCATCCCGTTTTGTCCCGCGTCCCATACGGGACGTCCCGTCCCGCATTTTTTCGGGATAAGAATATACTGTCCCGTCCCGTCTCATATATATAGCGGGACGGGACGGTCCCGAATTGACGGCTCTAACTGATAGTAGAGCCGTCAATTCAGGACAACGGGACGGGACGGGACCAATTTATCGCGGGACGTAAATACCCCATCCCATTCCAAATCACCTCGGGACGCGGGACAATTCGGGACAAAGACGGGATAGGTTGACGCGATCACCGGATAAAAAAATATAAATTTTTCAAGCGGGCAGTTTTTTAGAATACTGTTACATAAAAAACAATTACTTACATAACTTACTTTCCACGCATTCGGGACAAAGACGGGATAGGTTGACGCGATCACCGGGACAATTTGGGTTGCTCTATTCCATAAGTGGAAAAAATGAATAGTGTTTTGTAGAATCTTGCCCCAAAAAGTTCATTTAATTACAAAAAAAACAATTACTTACATAAGTTACTTTCCACGCATTTGCTTTATGAATAGTGTTTGGATAATATATCCTCACCTCCCTACTTTTGTTGACTCATTTTTCTTTGTCTTTTACTTGATTCCTTAATAAGCGTGTAAAGTCAAACTAAAAACTTTGAACCGGGATTGAGGGAGTATATATTTTTTAATTTTTGTACAACACCAAAAGTGCAAGCTATTTTGAGACGGAAGAAGTAGTTTATGTGAAGATTTGAAAAGTTTGCAAAAATAGTGCTGCATTAATTCATCTAAGAACTGTATAACAAATGTACAACTTGAATAAGCGTTGTATAGAAATTTCTCAAAATATGTAGGGGTAATCCGGCAATACGCAAAAGATAAGAACGCGTGGGCGGTGGAATATTTTACTCGCTTTGTGAGAGAAAATGTACAACCCGCTGCCACCTAAAGTTTAGTTCAAAATTGGCGTAGTCCCATTTTAATAGTAAAAAAATTCTTATTAAAAGGACGTCATATTTTAAGAGTTAAAATCCGAAAATAAAAAGTGGGTTCTATATTCATACTCATAACAATTATTCACTAACTCTTCTCTACCTCGCTTTCTCTATCTTACCCAACTATCAACACTCACAACACATCACCTTTTTCTTAATTTTTAAACTCACCCTTTTTTTGACTCTTAAAATGAGACGGAGGAGTATTGTTCTATTTATAAAGGAATAATACTAGGGGCACAAAAAAGTCACCAAAAACTTGTTCACAAAATCCTATGTGTAATAATTTTATTGGTGTTTTTAATTAGAGTGTGGTGGGTTCATTATCGATGCAACCAATAAAATATCGTCACCTCATGTTGTGAGCAAGATTTTGTGACTTTATTTTGTGCCCCTAGCATTGCTCTTTATAAAGTACTCATCCGTTCCCTTCGGGGAAAAAAAATACTCACCCGTTATACATTTGAAGACTTTATTTGAAACTCATTTTCTTATAATTTTTAACGAGTACTCTCATATTTATTGCTATAAAATGAAAGTACACGAGTATTAAGAATATGAGTTTATTGCAAAAGTGACATGCGTACTTTGTGCAATATATCATTTGACTCGCGTACTTTGGAAACATCAAATGTGGGTTGCGTACTTAATGTTTTGAAAATTTTGATACCATTTTTTTAACACCCGTTAAAAACATAACGGGACATTCAATATAAGGAGTAAAAGTGTAAATAATAAAACTTGAAGTGCTAAAATAAAAAAATACCATCTAAACCTCTCTCTTAAATTTCCAGTCACTTCCATAACTTCCGGCAATCTCCATAAATTCCGGCCACCTCCATATTTTCCGGCCATTCACCTCTAATTTCCGGCCAAGTTCATCTTTTCTTTGAGCACAGTAAATTGATATATTGCACAAAACATCAAAACCAATTTCAGAAACAATATAACAAACAAACCTAAATCCTTCAATAAAATTAACCACAAACAATTTCAGAAACAATCAACGAAACAAAACCACGACTCGACCACTCAAACATCATTTTGTAAAATTCAAATAAAAAATACAAACACAGAGACCGACGGAGAAAAAGAAAAAGAAACCTTCTTTACGTTTCTCTCTCCCATCTCCGCAAATCTTCAAACGATTTCTTGATTCATCCAAAATCAAAATGGCAGATCCCGAGGAATCAAACCCACTTTTGCCCAGGTAAGAACAAATCGATGAGAAAAAGAAACCAAATCCCGCTCCTCCGACGGCTCCACCACCACCGCTAGCTGCCTCGCCGGTCAAACAGTCGTTTCCAGCCGATACCCACGTCGCTGCCTCCTGCGGATGGACGGCTGATGGGTTGCCGGTACCGATGGCGCCTACTCGCGCTCATTGGGATTCCAGCCTCTGCGCTTGTCTTGGCCGGAACGATGAGTTCTGCAGCAGCGACCTTGAAGTTTGTCTACTAGGAACAATGGCCCCATGTGTGCTTTATGGAGGCAATGCCGAGAGACTTGGATCCGTCCCCGGGACTTTTGCAAACCACTGCTTGCCTTACACCAGCTTGTACCTACTTGGAAACTCTTTATTTGGTTGAATTTTACGAAATGATGTCGAGTCGTGGTCTTGTTTTGTTGATTGTTTCTGAAATTGGTTATTTTAGCACTTCAAGTTTTATTATTGACACTTTTACTCCTTATATTGAATGTCCAGTTATGTTTTTAACGGGTGTTAAAAAAGAGGTATCAAAATTTTCAAAACATTAAGTACGCAGCCCACATTTGATGTTTCCAAAGTACGCGAGTCAAATTTGTAATACCCCGACCCAAAAATGTGTGTGCCTGATATGTTTGATATGATTTGATTGGTACTACTTATACCACCAAGATGCATCTTCTTTTCGGAAGCTCATTTCATAAGAACTTCAAGGTTAAGCGTGCTTGACTTGGAGCAATTCTGGGATGGGTGACCCACTGGGAAGTTTCTCAGTGAGCACGTGAGTGAGGACAAAAACGTGCTGGAAAGACTCGTGGTGGTTTGTGAGGACAGTCCATCAAATTTGATAGCGTTCCGACCCGGTTTTCGGGCTCGGGGCATTACAAATGGTATCAGAGCGGGTCCCGGCCGGAAGTGTGGAGCAAAGTGCTGTGCGGAACAAAGTGCTACACCGCGGAGTCGGTGGGAGCCACCACTTGAATCCGTACGAGCCCCTCTTGAATCCGCACTGCCCGGGGTTCCGATCCAAGTGGGTCTTGCCGGGGACGGCAAGGATCCAAGGTGGGGAGATTGTAATACCCCGACCCAAAAATGTGTGTGCCTGATATGTTTGATATGATTTGATTGGTACTACTTATACCACCAAGATGCATCTTCTTTTCGGAAGCTCATTTCATAAGAACTTCAAGGTTAAGCGTGCTTGACTTGGAGCAATTCTGGGATGGGTGACCCACTGGGAAGTTTCTCAGTGAGCACGTGAGTGAGGACAAAAACGTGCTGGAAAGACTCGTGGTGGTTTGTGAGGACAGTCCATCAAATTTGATAGCGTTCCGACCCGGTTTTCGGGCTCGGGGCATTACAAAATTGATATATTGAACAAAGTACGCATGTCACTTTTGCAATAAACTCTTAAGAATATATTATATGGGAAATGTAAGTATTGTGAGTAGGTAAGAGAGAGAATAAGTTAGTGGATAGTTATTGTGAGTGGATATGAGAGAGAAAAATGAATATTTTGAGTAAGACCATCCACAATGCTATCCCATTTCATTCCCTACTTTAACACTCCACCTCATCTTCTCTCTCATCCACCTAATAATTCAACTACCTATTCATTTAACCACCCTACAATGGTTGGATTAATTAAATTCATCTCCCTCCCACCTCATCATTCTATACGGATTTTGAACCGCTGCACCCCCTAGTTAGCTCCATCCAATGGTTCCGATTAGAGCCACCTCATTTTAGCTCCACCCAACGGATGAGATGTGTTCAAGCTCGGTGGGACCCATAAAAATTGAAATCATCTTAGCCGCACACCCAAACCGCTCGCCTATGTGACCTTGATCGGAGCCATTGGGTGGAGGGGTGTAGCTAACTTGGGTGGAGCGGTTCCGAGTCCATTCTATACCCCCACCACTTATATTCTTTATTTTTATGATTAGTAAAATAATTATTATTATATTATTTATAATAAAAAAATACTTCACACTTAATTATTTTTTGTAATTGTAATTAAATAAATACGAAAAATGACGATAATTATTATTAAAAATAAGAAAAGCTACAATAAACTTAGCTCGCGACACAAGTAATGAAAGACAAATAACTGATTTGGTACATTTTGAGGACGTGGTTGGCTGGAAGATTGATTCTCTAATCGAGGAGTTCAAATCCTCGGTGCCACTTTCGTATACCACTTCATGTGCCACAAGTAATCTAATGGCTCACAGTTATTGAGATTAGTATTATTGTAATATTATGCAAACATGTGAACGGTTGGATTACAAGTTGTACATGGAGTGGCATACAAAAGTGATACAGGAGATCTCAAGTCCTAATCGAGAATCATTAAGATTGTAGTAATTTGGTGGATAATTACTTGAATTTTGAGTGTTGAAATGGTTATTACTGGAATCCATTTCACTAAAAAGATGATGATTTTTTTTAAATAAAGGTTAAAATGAAGAAGGATAATTGAGAAATAGAGTTTTTTTCGGTGTCCAAATCAAATGAAACTTGTATTTATTTATAGGGGAAAAGATTATGATTTTTTTTAATTAATTACGAGGTGATAAATTGATAATTCAGCTCAAATAATTTGGGATAGAAAATATATCTGAAAATCCCGTGGACCAATCATAGCCCAAAACGTGTCCCAATCGGATGGAAAGAAAAGAAAAGCGTCTCTTCTGCCGACACACGCGCCGTGCGTGTGTCGGCCCATTTAGGCGCCAACGTGTGTCCAGTTCATGGGGCCCTTGTTTTTTTTTTCAGTCGACTGAAATTTTCATTCTTCAATTTCATCCTTCCAAATTTCATTTTGCCATTGGAGCGCTTCATCTAAATGAAATCCACTTTCATTCCACTTTTAACTGACATTGTAGGTGGTCTAGGAAGCAATAAGTATGGGACGCCTCAAAACGAAAATAAGCGATAAATATGAGTCAGAGGGAGTAGGTCTTATACGATTAGTGGCATCAAATGTGGTATTCGGATACTTGTGGTTCATAAAAAAAAAACTATTAAAAAAATAAAAAAAAAATCATCAGAGCTTTTTTTTTTTTTTTTTTTTTTGAGAGAGAGAGAGTGAAAAGATTTTAGAGCTTTAAAAATATCAAAATCATTAAATGGTGCAAATTAATGTTATGGGAGGGAGGGAGTTTAGAAATAAGGTAGTGCTTGATATTGGACCAACTACTGATTGCATTCACTAATAATGATAATCAACACTAATGATAATGTTATAGAACTACTTTTTTTAAAAAAAAAAATAAAAAAAAATGCTACTTTCTCCGTCTCAGAGTATATGTTCATCTTTCATTTTTAGTCTGTTCCAGAGTATATGTCCACTTCCTAAAATTGCAAAGAATCTTTACTATTCATCACACACATTCTCTCTCCTACTTACTTTTATACTCATAAATGCATCCACAATGGGAGCTTTTTAGAAGCTTTTTATTTTTGTGAAAGAGCTCTCTACTGTTGTGAAAAAAGCCCTTCACAACCCAACACCCAAGCAAATCGCATGAAAAACCCAGCACCACAAACAAGCACAAGAAATAAGAAACCCAAAGCAAAAGACAAAAGAACACAAGAAATTATTTACCCAGTTCGTCAATATGTTTGACTACGTCTGGGGGCACTACCAAGCCAGGATCTTGCACTATAATATGTAAATATGGAGTTACAATGAGTATGGGGGCGAAACATTGCTTATATAGGCATCCTAGAATAAAACATAACCCTAGACGGACAAAGAAACCCGGAATCTGGCCTAAAAACCGACTCAGCCCAGACCTGCCCCGACACTTGGGCGGTCGCCCAGACCAAGCCACAAACCGATGAACCTACTGCCAAAAGTGACCCCTTGACCTTGGACATCATGAACCGTCTTGCTCCCACCCGAGTCTGGAATATCCATGCAAATTTCATTCGCATCACAGCATTCCTCAAACTCCCTGAGCTCATACTCCCACCATTATCCGACTTCAAGCATTTATCCTTGAGTCTCGTCTGATTCTCCACCAAGGCCTTCTATTTCTTAAATATCCTGAAAGCTTTATCTTTTCCCTTTAAGAAGTAATCCCAGACCTTCCTTGTAGAATCATCAATGAAGGTCATGTAATATGACACACCACACAGAAAAGTTACCGGGGCCGACCCCCACAAATCCGTGTGAACCAATTCCAACTTTGCTTCCCTCAAAGCCCTACCAGTCCTCGAGAAATTACTCCTCGCCTGTTTGCCACAGTCTTCGCAAATCCCTACGTCGACTATCTTCAATCTCGGTAGTTTCCCTTTGAGAAAAGTACCCCCTTCTCACCCATGTGACCCAATCGACAGTGCCACAAATCCGTATCACCCTTGACTGACGCCACCGTGATACTATCCTTGGAGTTGTTCATCAAATACAATCTTCCTTCCCTATTACCCCGAGCGATCTCTGAATCCTCCTTGGTAATAACCCAGTTCCTGCAGCTAAAAGTTACCGTGTAACCTTCTTCACCCAGCTGCCCAACTGATAATAGGTTCTTTTTCAAGCCTGGAATGTGTCTGACCCCGTGTAGATGTAAGACCTTCCCGTCCGATGCTCCTATTCTGACATCCCCATTCCCCTTGATTTCCAAAGGCTCGCCATCCGCCAGATAGACCTTTCTGAAATCACCAGAAGTGTAATTTTCCATCTCCCTTGCATGCCCGCATGAGTGGAATGATGCCCCCGAATCCAGCACCCATGATTCTAGCGCACTACTAACGCTCAGAATCAGTACACCTTCACCTTCAGTTATCACATTCGCCGATTTATCCCCTCGCATGGGACAACCCCTCTTGTAGTGTCCCAACTCCTTACAATGATAGCACTCTACCGATCCTCTTGCAATCCTTGGTCTTTCTTTGTTCTCCACAGACTGACTCCCACCCCCGATTACACTTTCCCTTGACCCTGTTCTCCCTTTATTGCTAGAACCCGGCCTTCCACTACTAGTTGTAGCCAAGATCGATTCCGAAGTAGACGGTGTCCCCAAATTCTTTATGCGATTTTCCTCGCCAAGAGAAAGTCCTTAACATCATCATACTTCAATTTGTTCTTACCCGCTGAAGCATTTAACACTGTCACCGTTCCGCTCCAACTTCCTGGTAAAGACGCTAGCAATAAACACGCATGAACCTCGTCACCGAAAGTAATCTCCAACGCAGCCAATGAGTCTATAACATCCATAAACTCATCGATGTGTTTATCTATGGATCCTCCCTCTTGCATCTTGAGATTACCCATCTTGCGTATCAAATCAACCTTATTTGCAGCAGATGGAGTTTCAAATCTCTCAGTAAGATAATCCAATAGCTCCTTGGTGGTTTTCGCCTTCTTGGTAGTCTTCGCGATCCACTTCGACAAAGTAGATCGAACCACCCCTAAGACTTTCCGATCCATGAGATCCCAGTCTTCCTGTTTTTCGCTTTCCGGCTTGACTCCTTTTAGAGGCATATAGAGATCCTTATTATACAAGAGATCCTGTATTTGCATCCTCCAAAACCCATAGTCAGACCCATCAAATTTCTCCACCGCTAGTTTATCCTTGCCCATTCTTGATTGCTTGATAAACCCGGATCGTTAAACCGGAGCTCTGATACCAGTTGTTGTGAAAAAAGCCCTTCACAACCCAACACCCAAGCAAATTGCAAGAAAAACCCAGCACCACAAACAAGCACAAGAAATAAGAAACCCAAAGCAAAAGACAAAAGAACACACGAAATTGTTTACCCAGTTCGTCAATATGTTTGACTACATCTGGGGGCACTACTAAGCCAGGATCTTGCACTATAATATGTAAATATGGAGTTACAATGAGTATGGGGGCCAAAAATTGCTTATATAAGTATCCTAGAATAAAACCTAACCCTAGACGGACAAAGAAACCCGAAATCTGGCCTAAAAACCGACTCAGCCCAGACCTGCCCCGACACTTGGGCGGTCGCCCAGACGAAGCCACAAACCGATGAACCTACTGCCAAAGTGGGCGGTCGCCCACAATGACCCTGGGCGGTCGCCCAGACCATCAGTCCCTCCGACGTGATTTCCTTCTCAGCTCCGTTCGCTAGTTCCCGGTTTGTCCTCTATTCCAACATTTACCATTGTGAAACTCTTTAAAGAGCTCTTTGGCTAAATAGTTGATTTTTGTAGAAAGAGTTCTTTCATGTAAGTTTTACATCAATACTCACCAACTCTCTAGGTAATGAAAGAGCTCTACCATTGTAAAAGTTTTTTAAAAACTTTTTTATATAGTTTAAAATGATTTGGCATATTGAAATTGTAAAAAAGCTTTCTAAAAAGCTCATACCATTGTGGATGCTCTAACACCTATCAACTTACTATTCCCACCACTCATTCTCTCTCCTACTTTACTTATTCACAACACTTACATCACTTGCATCATTTGTTAATCTTCGTGCAAATAAAAGGGTGAATATATACTCTGGGACGAAGGGAGTATTAAGATTTTTTTTTTACTCCAACTAATAAGTACTCCCTCCGTCCTTATTTACCTTACAAAAATTGTCATTGTGGGTGTCCCTATTTACATTACAAAATCTCAAAAAGGAAACTTTTAAATATTTTTTAAATAGTGGGACCCACTTGTCATACTCACAACAACTATCTACTTACTTTTCTCTACCCACTTTCTCTCTCCCACTCAACTATCTACACTCACAATACATCAACTTTACAATCATTTTCTTAATCTTTATGCGAAGCCTCATTTTTGTAAAGTAAATAGGGACGGAGAGAGTACAAATTAGTACTACCTCCGTCCCAGCTCAATGTGCACACTTGCCTTTTAAGTGGGTGTCGTTGATATGTGCACAATCCAAAAAAGGAAAGTCTTTTATTATTTTTATATTCAACTAACCCCACTATTTAACCCCACTCATTCTCTCTCTTCATTTTCCACCACACAATTTATTCAACTAACACTACTATTTACCCCACTCATTCTCTCTCTTCATTTTCCACCACACAATTTATTCAACTAACACTACTATTTCAATATAAATACTCTCTCCTTAAATATTGTGCCAAACAGTAAAGATGCACATTGAGTTGGGACGGAGGTAGTACTTTGAATAAAACCTCTTGTTACATAAACGTGTGATGTGACAATATTTGTCACTCAAAATAGCTCATGATTGTCTTGAAGAATATAAAGAGTCTATGTACGTAGTACTCCCTCCATCCCGACCTAAGGTTTTTTTTTGACTTTACACAGAGATTAACAAAAATTAAATATTATGAGTATGAAAAGTAAAGTAGGAGAAAGTGGGTAAAAAGTTTTTCTTATGAGAATGACAAGATCCATTTTAGGTAATAAAGCAACTAAAAACCTTAGTCTGAGACAAACAAAAGTAAAATAAGAACCTTAGTCTAGTCTGGGACGGAAGAAGTAATTGATTACTGAAATAATCTTAAGTCCATAATTAAAAATCTCACATCATTTGATAAACTTTGAGTAAGAACCTACCTCAAATTATATGCACCCACCTTTTGGCTCCGGCCACATTGCTTCACGTGTTTGGAGATTATCTTGCAACGTTGGCCGATGATATCTAATCTGATGTTCATTTCATATTTTATTAACAATTAATTTAATGCCACTTTCTTCTTATGTTTTGGCATTTTTATTCGCAGCAAAATAAAATGATAGGGTGTACTGTGTATTGCTCTATCTTAAAAAAGTAGTCTTTTTTTCATTATTAAGTTTGAATGAAGTTTGAAAAATATTTTTAATTTACTTTAATTATATTAATAAAAAATTAAATATTGTTATTAGTGATATATATATAATGAGTGAGTCTTACAAAAAACGCGTTTTTCCTTAAGCTAAGGAAAAACGTGTTTTTCCAAAGCGCTGGGCATTATTAATCAAAACAAGGGGTGGCATTTTCGTAAATACTGGCAACCATGATAAATGCCCAGTGTTAATATTTCAAATAGCCAGTGATTTCATACTGGCATTTTGTAAACATGAAACTGACACTTTTTTTAAGTGCCAGTGGTAATGTTAAAAATTGCCAGTGAGTTGACACGCCCCCAGGTTCCGGGATCCCCTAATAGAACCTCGAACCTGGATGGGAGTGCCTAACGAGAAACAAGAAACTTAATAAGAAATTTAATGACATTTGTTTAACAAACTGCCATGATATATATACTCTAGAGTATGGAGCTATACTAGCTCACAACATGAATTCTAGACAAGAAAATTTAAAACCAAACTTAATACATACACAGCGGAAACATGCCTAGCACATAAGCTGACATTAAGAGTACTATACAAGATGTCTAGTGACAACAAGAACTGAACAAGACTGTCTACCCCAAAATAAGGAGTTATACAACCCAATACATCGTCCTCACCAAGTGTAAAAGGACACAAGCACCAAAATAATCACGACCTGCGAAGCAAGCTCCCAACTATGTCGAGCCTCACTGCGCACTATCCTTCCTTTCCTGGGGGGGACAAATAAGGGGTGAGATAAATCTCAGTAAGCTATTAGATGCAACTACATGACATGTTATCATGCAATTCAAATAGATACTCAAGTAATCATTTATCAAGTATCATCAAGTAACAAGTATGTGAGAGGATAATCCACTCATCAAGTAGCACATAAGGCTAAACACAGCAAGTTATAAGGATATTGCTTCCTTCCTTATTCCTCCCAAGAATACCATTGTTGTCGAAGCTTGTATTACTTTGACATCACGATCAATAACAGGAACTGATTATTCAGTATATCAGAAGACCCGGTAACCAGTGTCATTCCCAATATCACGACTCATGAATATTCACGAGGTGATCAAGACAAGAGTTTAGCATTCACTTAAGTCAGGCTTATTGCTCCAACTAAGGAAGCTATGCCCTTACTATGGCCGGTAGTAAGGGGTCACGCGGAAATACATAGGGACCCGATTGTCACTTAAACCCCAGCTCTCGCGACAAGCGTGAACCTATATATTTTCGAACAAGCAAGGAGAACCAGCTGGACTCACACAAGAAGGTACAAGTAGATATTTACTTGAACTACTGGAGAAGAACTAATCCAAAAGTAGTGGACTAGCTCAACAAGGAACATGCTTCAAGTAATCAAGAAGTCACCTTGTATCAAGCAAATGTATGCAATGTTTGCACATACACAACAAGAACATGTCTCATACACGTTAGTGCTTGTTCATAGCACATTCAAGTTCACTACCATACATATGTATTGGTGTCGTGTCAAGTACAAGATTTTATTATCTTATATTCAAGTCTTAATCCATTTCTATGGATGTTCAAGTCATGTACAAGCTTTTAATGTCTTATACTTCAAGTTATAACTTCCAATCTTTGGACATTCAAACAAGTATAAGAGTTATACATTTACTCTTACCAAATCCTAATCCTATTCTTAGGATGTTCAAGTCTAAGACCTTATGCTAATGCCTCTAAGGTGCACAATCATTGGATTCACAACAAGTATAACACATTAGTGCTTGTTCATAGCACTTTCAAGACATAAGGAAGAGATACTACTCTTATACCTATGTTCTCATTTTAATTCAATGAGTATACATGTTTAAGACCAAGTCTGATGCCCCTAAAGTATCACAACACTTGCTAGGACATCTTATACTAAGGTTATATACCTTAACTAGGGTTACTTCCAACTTTATACAAACTTTAAACAAAATCTTTGTTTTTCTGACAACTGTGCGGTCGCCCACAATGGACTGTGCGGTCGCACACAAGCATGTCAATTTCTTTGAAAAACCCTTCAGAAAGATGTGCGGTCGCACACTAAATTTTGTGCGGTCGCACAGTATACTAAAATGCGAAATTCCCATTTCTTTCCCAGGTTGAACTATTTCCGTCCCAAAACGTAGGAGTAACATTTACTAACAATTTCAACGTACCCAGAAACATAAACAATGCTTAAAACCAATTCTTTCATTTCCTTTCATTAGTTTACACAGGGGAAATTTACTCCTTTTGTCCCAAATTTACAAGTACCACCAAAGTCACCCCAAACACAAAATTAACAATCACAAGTATCGAGAATAACATTTATGCATGTTATTACAAGCAAGGGGGAGCTAATAACTTACCTAGTCAAAATTCAAGTTGACCAAAACTTATTTCTGTTCGGCCTGGAACGCTCTATTCAACGCCACGAATATTAATCCGGGATCAGAATCAAGAACGGAGGGATAATTAAACTCGAGGAGTCGGGAATAGGATAAACTTTCAACCCTAACTTTGGAACAGAGAAGGAACGAGAAGAAATTAAGAATTGCCTTCTCTGACAACCCAAACAACATGATATACTTTGAAACTTTCAAAGAATTGCACTTAGGCCCCTCAAGTTTCACTTTTAACAAAAAGACCCCTAAAGTCAAAATTTCACAAATGACCCAAAAGTCAAAACTAGACATTTAACCACCTTAACTATTTAAAGCAGTTAAAGATTTAACCCACATAAAACTAGCACATAATATGCAAGTTCAAGTATTTAACAAGTATGTCAAATATTTAACAGGAAATTCGATGGGTGTTACATGAGTACACTGACACTTTTTTACATTGATACTGGCACTTAAAAAAAGTGCCAGTGGTAGGCACTTTTTTAACATTGATACTGGCGCTTATTAAAAACTGCCAGTGTTAGTGTCAATAAGTGTCAGTGTACATGTGCTGGCACTTTTTACTCAATCACTGGCACTTCCGTTCGGCGCACAACAACTTCCCGTTAATTACGAAAATGCCACCTCGCCAAACTTAAAAACACGTTTTACGCCCCCTAAACGTAAAACGCGTTTTTTCCCAGTTTTTCACATATATAATGGTATACGTAGTTATAAATTTTTTATTGAGATAATTAAAAATAACTTAAATTATTTTTTAAACATCATTCAAATTAACAATAATAAAAATGAGACTAACTTTTTAGATCAAAAACTTTATTTGCGTCTTACTACCTCTATCCTAAAATGAATGTCTAAAATAACTTCTACTCAAAAGCAATTTCAGTCATTCTACATTTCTACGTACAGTATGTTCACATATCCACATATTTACCCAAAGAGTGCCTTGAGTGCCTTGATTCGAGACCTATACATACATGGAACAGAATTGGTAATAAAATTCAAAAGACTTGTTAATAAATACCGTTAAAAAAAATAAGAAAATATCAACAAAAAAAAAAAAAAAAAACGCGTTTTACACTTGTCTTAGTGTAAAACGTGTTTTTCATATGTGGAGTTGTGTTTTTGTAAATAAGCGGAACGTTTTTACAAGGCGCGGTGACATTGCTGAAAATAACTTAAACTCACAAAAACTCATCAGACATTTTTTAACACTAGGAGACATATTTCAATGCTACATCTAGCAGGCACATGTTAGCACTAGGCATGCACTTATTTTGAAACATGTATAAACTCACTTGACACTTTTTGAATCCGTAAGAGGCATGTTTCAATACTACAACAGATACTTTTTAATATTAGGACAAGCAATTGTTAACACTATAACCGACAATCCTTAACACTACCACTAAGTGTTTGTACTTTGAATGTTCTTAAGTGTCGGTTTGAATGTTTTAAAAGTGTTATATTAAAACACGCACTTTATAATACTCGAACAGACATATGATAATATTAAAGTATACAATTACGAAACCTGTTTTACAAATCTTAGTGTAAGTCGGTCTAAATAAGCGTATACGTAGTGTAGAACGCATTTTAAGTATGAACGACTCAAAATATATTATCAATAATATCTTTTGAGTTTTTAGTACAATAGTGTTTCAACATAAAAAAAAAATAATAGTATGATACTTAAATTGATCACTAGTCTCACTTGTGCCGGAACGGAAGGAGTATATTGAAATATTGAAGTCACAAAATTAATGTCTATTCTCATAAATTAATGTTTATTTTGGTGAAAAATAATTATCTCAAATGAAAATATGTTTTTTAACAACTTTGTTACTAAATAATTTCTTATAAACTATTGTGTTTCTTGGATGGTGATCTTCCGCAAGTCAGTGAGTGGTTTCCAAACACCAAAGAAGAACTGAAAGTCGAACAGCAGAACGCTGCTGGTCGTAATAAATCAACTTTCATGTTGGAGCTGGAGTTGTTCATCCGTCGAAAAAACAAATAAAAATCTTTCAATAGTTCTGAGCCAAATCTTATCAAAGAAGATTTCTTCAGATTTATTGTAATTAAACTTGAATTATTATTATTATTATTATTAGTAGTAGTAGTAGTAGTAGTTTGAAAGAAAAGTTAAAAAGAGTATTACAATATACGTATTTTACATTTTTCACCACTACCTTTTCTTTTAATGTGTTGTAAAAAAAAATGATTAATTTTTGACGGAAAAACTACAATATTACTTAGTTTTATTTATTTAGCAATATTTCCACCCAACTTAAGTGAAAATCTGGTGAAAAACTTGTTTTACACTAACTTTAGTGTAATGTTTTACGTCTCTTATAGAAAATTTGTTTTCTCATAAAAAAAAAAGAAGTTTTACACTAAAGTTAGTGTAAAACATGTTTTCAGAAAACTGACTCCCAACTTAATCATCATCAAAATAATTAGCCAGGTCATCATTCAATGAGGCTAGTTAGGTTGCAGCGATATGACTAGATAATCAAACACAACTTGATGATCTAATACAGCGTATATGAGTCATTGTAGCTTTAAATTAAACATGCTTAAACGAACACATATATATTATACGTGTTTCAGCTCATGAATTAATATTTTCTTCGTCTCATATTTAGGGATGGCAATTTGTCAGAACCCGCTCCGTATCCGGGACGATCCGCACCGCAGCGGGGCGGGTTTGGTAGACTTTTTTCAAAACCCGGCGGGTCACGGGGCGGATACGGTTTCACAGCTCAACCCGCGGGGCCCCGCCCCGTATACTAATATATGTATTTAATTACTATAATGTCCTTAACCCATTTCAATTATTACCCCCACTCCCTAATCAGTCCCTAAATCTAACCCAACCCACGCAGCTTCTCTCTCTCATCTCAAATCGATTTCCTAAGGTTAGAGGATTCTATGCGGCGCTAGAGAGAGACTGAGAGAGACATCGATCCATTTCCAGACGACTTCCACTCCGCCGGCCGCCGTTTCTAGGTCCTCCTCCGGCCGCCTTCCAGGTCCTCCTTCGGCCACCTTCCAGGTCCTCCTCCGGTCGCCGCGTCTAGGTCTTCCTCCGGTTAGAACGGTAAGTAAATCTCTCTCTCTCTCTCTCTCTCTCTCTCTCTCTCTCTCTCTCTCATATGTCGATTTGTCAATTTCTAGGGTTAGAAATTCAGTAATGTTCAATTAGGAGGAAAAATATCGAGCTATACATTTCTGTGATGTTTATTTCGGTTGTTCTTCAATGGATATTGATTTTTTAGGCTGATTAATGATGTTTTTCACTATTATTGACATTTTACACAGTTTATTGAAGTTCTTCACTGGTTATTGATGTTGTGCATTGATTTTCTACACTTGTTATTGATTTTCTGCATTAATGTTCATAGATGTCAAAAAAAATTGATTTTGGACCATGCGGGGCGGGGCGGATACGGGTTCGCTAGTTGGCGGGGCGGGTTCGGTACTAGGGGGTTCTTCGAGGGGCGGGTACGATTTTGGTCAAACCCGCCCCTTATCCGCCCCGTTGCCATCCCTACTCATATTGTCATACTGTTACCGTGCCAACCGGCACGGGTACGGTACTAGTTATTTTACAAATGATATCTTTTATATGTTGGTATATTGTTTGTACTGTAGTAGGTTTTTTTTTTTTTTTTTTCCTTTTACTGAAAATGTAATGTTATATTTAACAAATCAAGACATACAATATTTATTATGAGTCAGATAGAACACATGTTTATCTTACTGAGTTGTTCACCAGTATGCATCTTTTGTTCATTTTTGGGGGCAGGTACGAATTGTTGAACAATGTGAGTGTTTTTGTGTGTGTGTGTATTTTATTTAATTAGGTTTTAAATTAGGATATACTCCCTCCGTCCCATTGAGAGTGAGACTAGAGGAGTGGGCACGATATTTAAGATAAAGTGATACTATGTGGTAGAAAATGAAGAGAGAGAATGAGTGGGGTAAATAGTGGTGTTGGTTGAATAAAATGAGTGGTGGAAAATGAAGAGAGAGAATGAGTGGGGTTAAATAGTGGGGAATGATGAATATAAGTATATTAAAACATTTCCATTTTGGGTAGTCTCACTTTAAGTGGGACGGCCCAAAAAGGAAAGAAGTCTCACTTCTAGTGGGACGGAGGGAGTATAAGAAGAAGCTTTTGGTAATAATTTTTGTTTCTATCGTGGGTCATAACGAAACTTGTCTGACATAGTATGAATTTTCACACTGAGAATGACCTTTTATTATGTGTGGAAAATGAGAGAATATTTTATCTTTGGTTTATCAGTTTATGTCATTACTTTTGTTCCAAGCCATTGTGTGATGCTTAAAATATATAAGTGGAGATGTGGAGGATAAGATATTCACTCCATTAGTCCATTTTAGTTTTTTTTTTTTTTTTTCCTTGTTTCGCTCTCTAAATGCGTTTCATATTTATTGGAAGATAATGTGTTTATTGTACAAAATAAATAAAATATCAAATTAAAAATTTGACGAATATAATATAGAGGTAGTAAATAAGCACTGTTAGGGATACAAAATAAAGTCACAAAATCTTACTCAAAAAATGAGTTAGCGTTATTTTATTGGTTTCATCGATAGAGGACCTGCCAAACTCTAATTAAAAACACAATAAAATTATTATATATAGCATTTTGTGACCAAATTTGTAACTATTTTGTGTCTATTGTATTATTAGTAGTAAAAACACCAAATGCGTTTTCTTTTTTTTTTTTGAAATCAAAAGAGTTTTATTTTAATAACAATAACAAATCTTTAGAAGACGACTATCCACAGACTTTGGAAGTTCGATTCAAACAGTGGGGCTCGAATTTGCAAACGCTGCCCTAGAAATTACATCAGCCAACATATTGGCAATTTGACTTACCAATTGCAAAGAAAAATGAATGATCCTACTAGGCACATTTTTGCAACAAATAAACTTCACAAAACCCGACTTTAGAAGATTCCATCATTTGCAACGCTTGACTGCTGTAGCCTTCGTCCCTTTCTCTAAGTCAGATTCAACATTCCCGATGATCAGAAAAACAACAAAAATAACACATAAAGCCCTCAACAAAGGAGGGAAATCACACGTCCTCAATAAAGGAGGGAAACGACGGGTTCTCACATATGGAGAGAAGAAGAACAACAAAAAAATGATCATCGTTATTTAAAAACTAACGCTACAAAATTTAAAAAACAGGTATGAAAACCAAAAACCTGATTTCACATTTATTAATTGTATAATAACAATTAATAAATGTGAAACCCGGTTAAACAAATCAATGTAAATGAACAAGAAAAGTAAATTGAAAATTGATAATGAATAAAGTGTTATGGAGAAAAGGAATTCAATAGGGGTTGGTCTCCTGTAAAAACGCGTTTTTCCTAATGGTAAGGAAAAACGTGTTTTTCAAAACCTCCAGAAGACTTTATATTGATATCCAGAAGGCTTTATACTGATATCCAGGACCCTTCTGGCTATCACTTTCAAAGGTTCTGGCTATCAATCTCATATCCAAAAGGCTTTATATTGGCGAATAATCGTCCACCAAACATTCCAAAACTCTCGAAATAGCCTTGTGCAACAAGAACAATGGTATCCTTTTGTATTGAGATGATGTGAGATTCGTCGTTTTGAATTGCAATTGCAGGGTAAAAAATAAACAAACAAACACACAAACAACGGCTCTCACACAAAAGAGAGAAAATTATTAAACATCAAATTTAAAAAGCAAAAAAGCAAAATATGAAAATTAATCCCTAATTTTGCATTTATTATTTGACATTTTGTCGAATAATAAATACAAAATTTGAGATTTTATTGATTAATCAAATCAAAACAAAAGAATAAAAATTGAATGAGAATCCAAGAAGAAGAAAGATATGGATTAGATAAGAAGAAAAACCTGGTTGTTAGGTTAATGGAGGAGATCAGAAGTTGAAAGGAAGAAGCTGAGAGAAGGAGAAGTTCGAAAACTCACACCGATCTTCAAACTTGTCAACTTTTTTTAAAAAATGTGTTTATTTATTTATACATCGTTTGTACTATGATAAGGTTACACTAAACCATTTTCTTATTTAAAAAAATTAATATATATTTTGAGACAAACTAGACATAAAAATTCATCATTTACTATATGGACATGAGAGTGATTTTTTCAAAAATGATTTAAAAAACGGGTTGGTCTCCTGTAAACGCGTTTTTCCTAATGGTTAGAAAAAACGTGTTTTCAAAACCTCCAGAAGACTTTATATTGATATCCAGAAGGCTTTATACTGATATCCAGGACCCTTCTGGCTATCACTTTCAAAGGTTTTAACTATCACTTTCAAAGGTTCTGCTATCAATCTCATATCCAGAAGGCTTTATATTGATATCCAGGACCCATCAGGCTATCACCTTCAAAGGTTCTGGCTATCAATCTCATATCCAGAGCCGTTGAGAAGTTCAAATTATTTACAAAAATACCACCGCATTTTTCTTAAAACACGTTTTTCCTAAGCGTTTGGAAAAACATGTTTTCTTCAAGATTTTGCGTTAAAAGAAAAAAAACCACTTACTTAGGTAATTGCACTTTATCAAAGAATGGAATGTAATGTAAGCAAAAATCCACATCTCCTCAATAGTAGTACAAAACAATGATGAGAGATAGAAAGATGGATCATCATTAGCTTCTCTTAACAATTCAAAAATAAAATAAAAATAAAATCTTTGGGGAACCACATATAAATTGTGTGGTTGGAGAGCAGTTAATTAATTTAAAGTTAACACAATCTGAGTGCGCGGGCCAAAAAATATTGAGAAGTGGCTTGGATTTGGAAAGTCCTTTTCTCCAACTTTGCCTATGGCTATGGTTTGGGTGCAATGATTTTTATTTATACTATCAATAACCCCGTGCTTCACACGGGTTCGTAGTACCATCAAATCATTTGATAATTTATAAATGTAAAAGGTATTTTTTGTAAAATATTTTTTGAAAAGATATATAGTATAAAGTAATAATCTTCCAATGAATCAATTAGTAGTTTATGAATATAAAGAGGCCTTTTGATAAAAGTTTATTTGGATGGATAAAAAGTGTGTATGTGTCTATAAAAACTTAAATTATTACAATCAATCTGATATTTATAATCAAATTTATAAATAATTAAAATATATTGAATAATTATCTCTTTAAGTATTAAAAGACAAATGAAGTAAATTAACTATTGCCATAAAAAAAATTGAATCACTAAACTATAATAAATTTTTTTTAAAAAAATTAAGAAGTTCTAATTGAAAATAGATGTGGATTTCAATTAATATAGTAACCCATTTTTGCAACATAATACTTGCAATTGTATTTTGTTGCTATATACATAATCTGCATTAAAATCAAGATGAAGTAAATTAAGTATTGCCATCATGCCATGAATGATTACATTCACACTGTATTGACCTTTCAAATATTCCAACTACTCCAAAACATAATGATCTGCAGTAAAAAATCAAGAATGAATTAAAGTTAGTAAACATAATAAAAATATATAAAAATAAATAAAACCCAAAATTATCTCTTAAATAAATTTATGATAAAAATCAAATATATAGACATAGAAAGAAACACATATTATAACAATAAGTTGTAGGTATTCTCATTTTTTTCATGAAATTTCAAAAAAAAAATGTGAGGAAAAGAATTGCAAAAAATGAACTTTCATGTTATAAAACCAAGAACTTGAGTGGTCAATTATATCAATTTCAAATGTTCCATTTACAATAATAGAAAGACAAATGAATTACAAAAAATATAAAATAATACTTTTTTCGTCATAAAATGAACTCATTTTCTTTCTTAGTTAAGCATAAATTCAAACATTTTTTGGAGACAAAAGTAGTATAAATATACCTCAAGGTTGAGTTTCGAGCAATAGTATCACAAACGCATTGCATTGTTTGATTGATAAATATGTGCAACGGTGGCCGATTGCATGCGACAACTTTGTGTAACCTCCTTATATTTCAATCTTGGAAAGAGAAAGAGAGAGAGAAGAAAACAGAAAAAACCACTAAAGAAATTTGAGAAAATTTTGGGGGAAACTAGTTTCTCCATAAGTTATAAAAAGTCATGTTTTTATAGGGTTTAAAGTTTAGGGTTTAAGGTTTAGGGTTTAGGCCTTTAGGGTTTAAGAAGGGTTAAAAAACAGGACTTTTATAACTTATGGAGGAACTAGTTTCCCCCAAAACCAACTCAAGAAATTTAAGGACATACATGTATTCAAAATAACATAATAAATTATGACAATACTATTATAAATAACTTTTTCCAAATAAGTTAATGAAATACACACGTTGATGGATAAAGTAAACTCATACTTTCTTCGTCTCAAAATAATATATATTTTTATTTGGTGAAGAGAATAAATAAAAATTTGTTTTAGGTCGGAGGTAATAGTATTATCGAAGATAAGTGTAATATATGCAAAAATGTAGAGGTGAAACTTACTCACTGTTGTAATTTTTCTCAATCAAACTAATGCTTCTTCCTCATCCAATTTGTCCAAAAATATTTTTCCCAAAACCTAATGAAAGAAAAAAGGAAAAATGTGAGAAAATAGTTAAAGCCAAAATCAATAGTACATAGATATAGAGAGAGAATGTTAAATAAATTGTGGAAACAATGGCATGAATGTTATAAAGAAGAAAAGAAGTAGGAGGAAGTCTATATGTCATACAACAATAAAAATGATTTTTTCCTTCTATTTTTTTATATTCCCTCGCAAAGACATTTGCTTTCAAAGTGAAAAGTCAGTTAGATCTTTTATCTTCAAATTATGTGGTATGAATGGGGAAATACAAAAGATATGTGTTTAAATAAATATGTCTATCTTTATATTCTTTATCAGGTTCTTTTGTAATTCATGTACAACTTGAAAAAATGCATGCTATTCAAAGCCATTGAATTATGAAGATTTGATTAGTTGAATACTGAAAGTCACTTCTTAATGATCTTATTATTATTCAAATCCATTGAATTATGAAAATTTGATTAGTTGAAATTGAAAAGTCACTTCTTAATGATGTTATGTTCTTTAATGCATCCACTACCTACTAGTCTAATACGTATATATAAGAGTATATGTTCAATAAGAAATGATCTAGCTAGTCTAATACTCTATATATAAGAGTATATGTTCTATAGATATCATTCTCTTCTTATAGAATCACTAAATTACCTAGTTTCATATGTATGATTATTACCTCTATTTAACTTAGGTAGGAGAATGTCAAAAGCCTCCAAGATTGCAAATGTCATATTACATTGGCATTTTTAAATCAAGAAAAACTCATTTGTGGCTTATGTGCCATCCCATAGTTGATTTCACCAATTTTAAAATACTATAAGTATAGATTTAGTTCATGAACCATTTCATTTCGGGAAATCAATTGATACTTAAAAAAAATCATATTATATCATAATTCAATGGCTTTGAATAATATGTTGTCTATTGATACATGAACAATTTCAATGCCTTAAGTCATCTAATAATTCATGTCTTTTAAAGACTTGTTGCATAAATAAAGTATAATTATTTTATGATGAATCTAACATTTGATTTCAAAAACTTAATCATATTCAATTACTCATTGAAATTAGATTGCATCTTTTAGGACTTATTATATGAACATATATTTATTAGATGTTTTAATTTTTAATTTAATGTGATTCATAAATAAAAGACTTTGATGATCCAAATTCAACTACTCATTTATCTCCCTTTAAGATTTACAACATATAAAAAAAAATAAAAATTCATGATGAATCTACCTAAGATTTTAAAGTCACTTCTTAATGATCTTAGTTGAAAACTAAAAAATCACTTCTTAAATTAATGCATCCATGACCTACCTAGTTTAATACTCTATATATAAGAGTATATGTTCTATTATGTATCATTCTCTTATTATTACAATCACTATAAGAGAAAATAATTTAATATGTACATATTTATATTCTTATTGTATATGAATTACCCATTCACATATCTATGGTTATTACATCTTATTTTAACCTAGGTAGATGAATACGAAATGTCTCCATGATTGCAAAGGTCATATTACATGGCATCCTCTAAATCAAGATAAACCAATTTGTGGCTTATGTGTCATTCTCATAGTTGGTTTCACCAACTTTAAAATACTATAAGTATAGATTTTTTTTTTCATTTTCTTTTTTGAGGAGACTTAAAATTAAGACCATTTGTGATAAACCTATAAATTTGAGTTTAATGATCTTGCTTTAAGTTTATATACTCCATCCATCCCCGACTAAGGTTCCTAGTTTGACTTTACACGAAAATTAAGAAAAAGTAAATGTTGTGAGTATAAAAAGTAAAGTATGAGAAAGTGGGTAAAGGGTTTTTGTTGTGAGAATGACAAGTGAGTCCTATTATTCATTTTAAGTAATAAAGCAACTAAGAACCTTAGTCTGAAACAAAAAAAATTAAAATAATAAGAACTTTAGTCTGGGACGGAAGGAGTACTACTAATCAGTAGGCAGGCCTAGTTATTCTTATGTGTGGTTTTAATTTAAATAAATAATCTATTATTGCTTTGTCCAAGTCAGTGACCAATTCATTACTACTGATGCCACGCTTCTCAAGAAAGAGATACTTATCCCTTTAAAAATAATGGGATTTAAAAAAAAAAAATCAAAATCAACACATTTTAATGACGAAAAAAGCAATATTTTTCTGCCATCCCAATTGTAGAGTTTTTACAAGCAGGACTGCAGGAGATACCAAATTTTGATGAAAAAGAAACTCTATTATGCATTAATCTTCGACATTAATGATAAAAAAAATTATGAAAAAATGTCTCCCCGGTGCATAGCTGGATGGCAAAGGAAAGGGGAGATAAAATCTTGCTAGAGGCATGAGCGTGATGAGGGATTGTAACTACCCCCAAGATTAGTCTTACGCAAGCGAGGCGAGAAACCTGGGCATATAAAAAAAATATGAATAAAATAAAATAAAAATGGAAGCAACTAATTCACGTAAATGGAGACATCAAAATGTTGAAAAATATGGATGTGTGGTACGGACGACAAACACTATGCCAAAGATAGCTCTGTTGGAGATATTTCTACAAAACAGGAACTTTAATTGACAGAATAATTAACAATAAACAGTAAATAGTAACTGAAATAATTGTAAACAGAATTAACGGTAAAGTGACAGAAAGCAGACTGTAATATTGTGCCGAGCCGTGTGTTATACACACTTTCCTTAAGACTTATTCGTCCCCTCACCGTGAGTGCTATGAGGTTCTGTCTCGGACGCTAGTCTCCCAGGATTTACTCGCACGAACCGGATGCCTCTTTGCACTAAAAGATTCCGGCGAACTGAATTTGAGTCTGGACAGTATCACACACGAATGCAATCCAAGGAGGCCAAAGGAGGGATAAACAATATGCAAACAAGTGATAGGCTGTAAGGGTGCTGGAAAAGCTTGTGTATTTCTGAATTTTGTTGCTGCCACTGTTGTGTTTTTCCTCACTAAACTACTCTTCTAATTATACTGCTGCAAGGACTGATCAAGAGGCAAAATGGATAAGCCAAAATGCTCGTAAACTCAGATACAAGATCAGATTCATGGCTGTCCATTCAGTTGGTATTCCAGTTCAGATGGGAAGAATTTGTTTTGTTTCTAGAACAAAATTAATTCTGACTGTAGGAAATAAAAATTAAGCAAAAGGTGAGCTCGCACGGACAAGCCAAATTGGAGCTGCATTCGTGTCCGCAGGTGCGGGCACGTGATGTTGGTCGATCCAAGCCAAATTGGTCCATGATTTTCACCCCCCTGCGCGCGAGAGAGAGCCTCTATGCCATACAAGCTTGAACACTAGTCAAGTGCTCAAGCCTTTATACAAGCTTCCTTTTACATTTTCTTCCAATGTGGAATAATTTCCATATTCCCATTTCAACCCACAACTTTGAGCCTTCATATCTTATTCATCCCAATACCAAATTGGACAAATGAATACATTATCTCAATGTTCTCACGGAGTAGAACACAAAACCCACAAATAACTTTGTCATTCGACAAATTATTTATCAATTAATTAATACACAAAATTAAGGAAAATACTCATTTCCTTCACATTTTTACAATTTCCCCAACATGAAGGAAATGATGAGGAATTCTGGGATATAAGCCAAAAGTAGAGAAAACCTGCATAGATAGGTATGGGGTTTGCCCTTTGAACCTTCCCTCGTAGATGTATACTTATTCTACTTGCTAATCAGTAGACGCGGTGTCCTTGAACTGTTAGCTTTTTGTGTAGCCAATCATATACTTCTACACAGGTATCTCCCTGACACAATTCAGTTCTCATGAGTGTGTCCATTCATGGCCCTGGAACACAATGCCTGGTTCTGTGAGAGGGTCTGAGAATTGAGCCCTCGCACAATTCTCTTCGAAGCGGCCACACTTCTCTCCATATGTGATTCTCCTAAGCACACCCGTTTTACTTTTCATAAGAATCATTAAAAGCCATTTGGCTTAACCTCATTCATCTCGGATGCCACTTTTATATAGGAATGGGTATGGGGTTAGTCCCCACAAGTGACGCTACAAGTCTTTTAACGGTTAGGTGGTCCCTTTTGAACCTAGATCTTGGGATCTCCAGTCAGCTAGGTTGGGTTTTCCGCCGTGGTTAATTCTCAAGAGGCTTAAACCCATTCCCCTTGTTGATCTCGCAACTACCTCTCTATTTAACCCTTTGGTTAACGGATCCCTAAGTTATCCTTTGACTTCACATAGTCAATGGAAATGGTACCAGTTGAGAGTAGTTTTCTTATGGTATTATGTCTTCGACGTATATGTCTCGACTTACCATTGTACATGTTGCTTTGTGCCCTACCAATTGCAGATTGACTGTCACAGTGTATACAGATTGGTGGCACTGGTTTTGTCCATCTTGGAATATCTTCTAGGAAATGGCGTAGCCATTCCGCTTCTTCCCACATTTGTCCAATGCTATAAACTCAGATTCCATCGTGGATCTAGCTATAACAGTCTGTTTAGAAGATTTCCATGATATAGCTGCACCTGCTAATGTGAATACATATCCACTTGTAGACCTTGAGTCTTTGATATTAGATATCCAATTAGCATCGCTATACCCTTCAATCACTGCTCGATGTCTAGTATAATGTAATCCATAATCACGAGTATGTCTCAAGTACCTTAGTACTCTCACAATACCCTTCCAATGATCCGCTCCAGGATTACTTGTGTGCCGACTCAGTTTGCTAACAACATAAGCAATATCTGGTCTTGTGCAACTCATCAGGTACATTAGACTTCCAATGATCCTAGAATATTCTGTTTGAGACACTGGTTCTCCTCTATTCTTTGATAGATGTTGACTTGGGTCAATTGGAGTACTAGCTATTCCATTGCCATCCTTGCTAAATTTCTCAAGAATTTTATCCACATAATGAGCTTGGCTCAATACAATTCCATTGGATATTCTGGAAATTTTCACTCCAAGGATCACATCCGCTAGACCCATGTCCTTCATGTCAAACTTTGAGTTCAACATATCTTTTGTGGATTTGATCATCTTGTCACAACTTCCTATGATAAGTATGTCGTCTACATAAAGACACAAAATGACATAGCCATTTTCAGTGTTTTTGGAATAAACACACTTGTCACATTCATTTATCTTGAATCCACTTTCCATCATGATTGATCAAACTTTTGATGCCATTGTTTTGGTGCTTGTTTCAAGCCATATAATGACTTCACTAATTTGCACACTTTCTTTTCTTGCCCTGGTGCAACAAACCCTTCAGGTTGTTCCATGTAAATCTCCTCATCTAAATCACCATTCAGAAAGGCAGTCTTTACATCCATTTGATGCACTTCAACATTGCGCAAAGCGGCAATTGCAAGTACAACTCTGATTGACATTATTCTTGTGACAGGAGAATACGTATCAAAATAATCCAGGCCTTCTTTCTGTCTATAACCTTTAATTACAAGTCTGGCCTTATATTTATCAATCGTGCCATCTGGTTTCATTTTCCTTTTGAAAATCCACTTATATCCAAGTGGTTTTCTTCCGGAGGGAGATCCACTAACTCCCAAGTGTGATTTTGCAAAATAGAATCAATTTCACTTTTGATGGCTTCTTTCCACAAAGGTCCTTCTGAAGAGGTCACAGCTTCTTGATAACTTTGTGGTTCACTTTCTAGCATGTAAGTTAGAAATCCGTCCCAAAGTATTTTTCTACTCTAACCCTTTGCTACGTCGAGTTTCCACCTCTTCTTCCTCACTTTTGTCCTTGAATGTGTTCTTCTTCTATTGAATCTTGTACCCGTGTTGATGAGCTTGCCTCATTTCTTGACTTGCACGGAAATACATTCTCAAAGAAGGAAACATTCCTAGATTCCATTATAGTGTTCTTGTGTATATCTTGAATTTTCGATTCATACACAAGGAATCTATAAGCACTACTGTTATGAGCATACCCAATAAATATGCAATCTACAGTCTTGGGCCCAATTTTCACCTTTTTAGGTGAAGGTACGGCTACCTTTGCAAGACATCCCCACACTCGCAAGTATTGGTAGGATGGTACTCTTCCATGCCACAATTCATAGGGACTTTTGTTCAATTTCTTTCGAGGTACCTTATTCAACATATAGTTAGCTGACAACACAGCTTCACCCCACATGTTGGAAGGTAGTCCCGAACTTATCAACATGGCGTTCATCATTTCTTTCAATGTCCGATTCTTACGTTCGGCAACACCATTTTGTTGAGGTGTATAAGGTGCCGTGGTTGCATGTTTGATTCCATGTTGAGCACAAATTGCTTCAAATGGAGATTCATATTCTCCACCACGATCACTTCTTAGCACCTTTATTTTCTGGTTAAGTTGATTCTCAACTTCATTTTTATAGAGAATAAACTTCTCTACTGCCTCATCTTTACTTTTGAGGAGATAGACATAGCAATACTTTGTACTATCATCAATAAAAGTTATGATGTACTTATTGCCACCTCTTGTTTGAGTTGACTTAAAATCACATAAGTCTGTGTGAACTAACTCAAGAGGTTCAGAATTTCTTTCAATTGAATGGAATGGACCTCTAGTTAGTTTTGCTTCTACACAAGTTTCACACTTGTGTTTGAAATCAACTTTGAACTTTGGGATGCAATTCAAGTTAATTAATCTACGCAAAGTATCATAATTAACATGTCCTAGTCTACCATGCCACAAATTGGAAGACTCAAGCAAGTAAACGGAAGAATTTTTCATTTCATTATTCTTTGGTTTAACAACCATTACACTGAGCTTAAACAGCCCATCGGTTACATACCCTTTGCCAACAAACATCCCACTTTTGGACAAAGTTACAACATCAGACTCAAAAACAATACGAAATCCGTGCTTGTTCAAAAGCGAACCGGATACCAAATTCTTCCTTATATCTGGCACATAAAGAACATTGTTGAGAGTCAGTTCCTTCCCGGAAGTCATCTTCAGAACTACTTTCCCTTGACCCTTAATGTCAGAAGTAGCTGAATTTCCCATAAAAATCTTTTCACCATTCTCAAAAACTTCAAAAGTACTAAACATGTCCTTATTGGAACACACATGTCTAGTTGCCCCGGTGTCTATCCACCACTGATTTGGGTTTGAACCCACCAAATTCACCTCGGATATTACCGCCGCAAGGTGCATATCAGAAACCTCCCTTGAGATCTCTTCCACCATGTTTGCCTCACGAGTTTTCTTAGGCATCCTACAAGTAGCAGCCTTGTGGCCTTCACCACCACAATTGTAGCACGTTCCCGTGAATTTCTTCTTGGAAACACCACCTCTTGGTTTCAAATGGGACTGTTTTGCCGCAGCTTTTCCTTTACCCTTTCCATGACCCTTGCCTTTTGAGCTTTGACCATGCTCCACAACATTAGCTTTGGCCACACTTGGGTTGTACCTCTTTTCGGCAGCCCTATTGCCTTCCTCAATACTGAGTCGAAGAATCAGTCCTTCAACATACATCTCCTTTCGCTTATGCTTTAGGTAGTTCTTGAAATCATTCCAAGCGGGAGGCAATTTTTCAATGATTGCAGCCACTTGAAACTTCTCACAAAGAATCATACCTTCAACAAGCACCTCATGCAAAATTACTTGCAACTCATCCACTTGGGATTTCACAGTCCTTGAGTCCACCATCTTATAATCAAGGAAACGGGCAACAATAAATTTCTTTGTTCCTGCATCATCAATTTTGTACTTGTGGTCCAAGGATTCCCATAGTTCTTTTGCAGTCCTCTTCTCTCTATACACACCGTAAAGAGAATCAGAGAGGCCATTCAGAACATGGTTCCTGCACAGATATTCTCCATGCTTCCAAGCTTCAACCGTAGCTAAGGTTGTCACATCTGTCTCATCCGCAGCCACAATGGCATTTCTTCTTTCAGATGCTTAACCAAGCTAAGAGTGGTTAAGTAGAAATGCATCTTTTGTTGCCACCTCTTGAAATCGAGGCCAACAAATTTTTCTGGCTTCTCGGCATGTGAGGTGATGTGTACAATCTGTGGACCACCCATCACACTAGCTCCGGTTCCAGTTGGATTCACAACAGGAGTCCCAGAAGTGCTCGACTTGTTTGTTTCATTAGTCATCTCTGAAATACAAACAGGCAATCAGTTGTTTACAAGATCAGTTTGTGATTTCTGTAACAAATAAGTTCCTTCTTGCAGAAAACGTATAAGTCTTAAGATTGTTGGAGATATTTCTACAAAACAGGAACTTTAATTGACAGAATAATTAACAATAAACAGTAAATAGTAACTGAAATAATTGTAAACAGAATTAACGGTAAAGTGACAGAAAGCAGACTGTAATATTGTGCCGAGCCGTGTGTTATACACACTTTCCTTAAGACTTATTCGTCCCCTCACCGTGAGTGCTTTGAGGTTCTGTCTCGGACGCTAGTCTCCCAGGATTTACTCGCACGAACCGGATGCGTCTTTGCACTAAAAGATTCCGCCGAACTGAATTTGAGCCTGGACAGTATCACCACACGAATGCAATGCAAGGAGGCCAAAGGAGGATAAACAATATGCAAACAAGTGATAGGTTGTAAGGGTGCTGGAAAAGCTTGTGTATTTCTGAATTTTGTTGCTGCCACTGTTGTGTTTTTCCTCACTAAACTACTCCTCTAATTATACTGCTGCAAGGATTGATCAAGAGGCAAAATGGATAAGCCAAAATGCTTCGTAAACTCAGATACAAGATCAGATTCATGGCTGTCCATTCAGTTGGTATTCCAGTTCAGATGGGAAGAATTTGTTTTGTTTCTAGAACAAAATTAATTCTGACTGTAGGAAATAAAAATTAAGCAAAAGGTGAGCTCGCACGGACAAGCCAAATTGGAGCTGCATTCGTGTCCGCAAGTGCGGGCACGTGAGTTCGGTCGATCCAAGCCAAATTGGGTCCATGATTTGCACCCCCCCCCTGCGTGAGAGAGAGAGCCTCTATGCCATACAAGCTTGAACACTAGTCAAGTGCTCAAGCCTTTATACAAGCTTCCTTTTACATTTCTTTCCAATGTGGGATAATTTCCATATTCCCATTTCAACCCACCAACTTTGAGCCTTCATATCTTATTCATCCCAATACCAAATTGGACAAATGAATACATTATCTCAATGTTCTCACGGAGTAGAACACAAACCCACAAATAACTTTGTCATTCAACAAATTATTTATCAATTAATTAATACACAAAATTAAGGAAAATACTCATTTCCTTCACATTTTTCCAACAAGCTCCACTTAAACTAATATTCCACCATTTACTAAACATTAATATAATAGAGCAAAAACTAAAACATTAATAGAAAAATATCATCAAGTGGACCCAAAAAATATACTCCTTCCGTCCCAATTTAAAGTTCTTAGTTTGATTTTGCACGGAGATTAAGAAAAAATAAATGTTGTGAGTATGAAAAGTAAAGTGAGAGAGAGAAAGTGGGTATGGAGTTTTTGTTGTGAGAATGATAAGTGAGTCCCACTTTCCATTTTAGGTAATAAAGCAAAGTAAGAATCTTAAATTGGGACAAACTAAAAAGGAAAGTAAGAACCTTAAAGCGGGACAGAGGGAGTATAATGAAACAAATCTAAGGGAGAATCTGTAAAGAATTTTGAAAGGGGTCCAAACATAATATTCTAAATGAAGGGATATTAATTTAAACACAAAGAACAAAAAACTTAAATACTTTTAGAATGCCTCAAGTGGCATTCTCTATCCCCCATGTCACCGGTGAGAGATGTCGCTGACCTACGTGTGCGTACTCATTTGGTCCAGTTATACTAAGTGGTTCAGCCCACACAAATATGATCTGTTGTTCATATCATTATATCCATTTAACATTGTATATTTAGTCCGTCTCTAAATAAATAATCATTTAAATAATTATATCATCTCATCGGTCAATTATGGCGGAAAAGCTCAGTTATTTTTTTTCAATGTCCACGCCAAAAGGAGGTAAGGAGAGGGATCGAACCCTGCGTGAAGCTTGGAAAAGCCCAGTTCTTAAGCCCAATAAGTGTTGATTATATATATGCTTTCACATCTTCAGGTTGAGTGTTTTATTTTGGGCACATTCATTCTGGAACATCAATCAGGATTACGTATCCACTGCACCACCGTTGCTTAGTCCATCAATCTTTTAACAAAGAGCTGAACTGCTGTGCGACCGACGGCGCCAGCAAGCCCTTTCCCTTTCTTTTCTTTTTTTTTTTTTTTTCTTTTTTCCCTGCCATTTTTTGCTTGCCAAAAGTAACACTTTTTATAAAGGAAATGTAACACTGTTTTCTCATATGTAACACTTTTTTTTTTTCCAAAAATTTACCACAATTTTGCTGAAAATAAATTAAAGATAACATAAGATTGACAACTAAACTAATGTAACATTTTATAATAAAATGTAACACTTTTTTATGAAGAAAGTAACACTTTTATTGTAAGATGTAACAGCAGTTTCGCAAATAATATAAATATTTTTTGTGATTAGAAAAAGTGTTACTTTTTAAAGACCAAGCTGTTACTTTCTTCATGAAAAAGTGTTACTTTTTTAAGACCAAACTGTTACTTTCTTCATAAGAAAGTGTTAAATTTTATTATGACGAGCAGCTCACTTGTTTTGTATGTTAAAAAATATTTTTTTTAAAAAAAATAAACCATATCATGACCTATGTAGTTTTATTCGTCTCGTCGAGACGAACACAACGGTATTTTTTTTAAAAAAAAAAAAAACCGACTTCAAAATCTCAAGATATAGCATTTTAAAATTATTGAAGGGTTTTTTTTTTTTTTTTTTTTTAGAAAACACGTGGATTTTGGGGGAAAAGGGGGGGGGGGGGGGGGGTCTCACGGTCGCATATAAGTCTTTGTCTTTAACAAATACTAGTAAGTAACCCGTCGAGATTCGACGGGAGCATAGTAGTGCTAAGAATAAAAAAAAACTCTCTCCGTTCCTAAATGATCTTCAAATTTGACATTTTTCATTAATAATGAAGAAAATATTCCCTTCGTCCCTGCAGTGAGAGGAAGCAAAATAAGACAGTAAAAATTATACTCCCTCCGTCCCAAAATGATGTTTTCATTTGCCATTTCTCATTGTCTCAAAAAGTTCTTCTCATTTGTATAATTTGGGCTTCGAAGTGCATAAACAAAAGATGGCTAGTGAAGCTAGTATTCATATTCTTAAAAAGTTTGAATAGTCAAATAAGAAGATCATTTTGGGTCGGAGGAAGTAGTTCTTTCTAGGCTTGAAACGAAATTGATACAAATGCAAAAGGCATACCGGTACTTATGCTTTTCCTCTCACTTTGTTCAATGTTTTTCTAGGTTAATAGCATTACTAAGCTCAATTCCAAGTTGAATAAATAGAAGTAAATGGAGGGCAACATCTTCGACAAGTAGATATTGAGACATCCTGAACCACAATGGAAAGTTCTGGAATCACTTGTAGAAATCAAAGTCTGTGTCGGGCTTCTTAGCGATGGTTCTGTAACCCTTCTCAAAGTCCTTAGGCAGTATCACATATCTGTTCTTGGACTGCATGCATTCCTGCTTGACAAATAGCTGTAATATCAGCAGCACTGATTTTATCTAGTCGAGAAACATACTCCTCTAATTCAACCTCATCACTCAAAATTCATTTTGGCAGTGCATATGACCAGCCTCTATTAGGTAAGGGAAACTCAATCTTACGGTCAAGTCTTCCGGGACGGAAAATTGCAGGGTCCAAAGTGTCAGCTCAATTGGTTGCCATTATAACCTTGACGTTAATTGTTTGGTCAAACACGTCCATCTGGTTTAAGAGTTCCATGCCATGAGGATTCTTTGAACTTCTCTGTGAGCACCAGTCTGAGCATCGAACCTAGCAGTAGCAATTGCATCTACCTCATCAATGGATATAATTCCGGGGTTCATTATCTTCCATTTGATTACACAAACACTGTATGAACTCCGACGGCCTGAAATGGAGCACAGGAGCAGTCATCGCTTGCACTTGGCCTGAATAATAGATCTTTTCCGAAAAGAAGAAAGAGACTTCCTGCTATGAAAAATCAAAAGCAACATCATCATTGATAGATGATCTTGGAATCAACTTCAAAAACATGTTTCAATTACATGTTCTATATGATAAAAAAAAAAAAAAAAAAAAAAAAACAGCAACTGTGTCTACTTTAAAAGCAACATAGGTGGGGCTTCCTTAGCCATTATGCTCACTTGTGTAGCTGACAGCCTGACATTGCTTCCTGTTTCCATACCCTATTTCCGCAACTTGCTTCAAACTTCAACCTCCACAAAGTTTGCAATCTGCCTCACTTAAAATATAGGATTAGTCAACTAGCTAAGTCATACATAACGGAATAGCTGAGGGTTTAATGACACAGAGTGATAGAATTTTGGTTTTAATTTTTTCTCACCTTGTAAAAAGAAGATTCGCTGTCAGTTGGGACATAACCACGCGGCACTGATCCACATCCTAAAACACAAAAATATCCAAAGTGTCAGCCTCTATTAGGTAAGGAAACTCAATTTTACTGTCTTATTTTGCTTCCTCTCTTTTCATTCATTAGAGTTGCTCTTTATAAAACTCATAAATTCTGATTGCTGAACCAACTATTTGGGAAATACTCCCTCCGTCCAGAATTGAATCAAACCAAAACAAACGAACTACTGTATATTCAGGGACGCAGGAAAAAAAATGAATACAGTTGCTCTTTAAAACTCATAAAATCTAATTGTTGAACCAACTATTTGAGAAATATTCCCTTCGTCCCTGCAGTGAATCAATGAAAAGTGGATATTCTATTTAAAACTGATTACTATCCTGAGAAAAACTCCCTCCGTCCCGAAGTTAATCACTGAAAAGTGGACATTCAGGGACAGAGGAAAAAAATGCTATTTAAAACTGAGTACTATCCTAAATTGATGAGAGGTGTGATGTTTAAGCTTATTTCGTGAAATACATTAATATCACTCTTAACAAAAACCTATAAAATGATAAGATCATTGCATTAAGGATGAATGTTTAAAAATTTAGAATTACCTCATAATTTGTGAAAAACTTCTTTATAGACCACATTAGTGATCATATCGCTGGTTTGACCATCCTTTTCACAAATCAGAACTTTGAGCCCCTTTTTGCTTGTAACTCTCGAGATTGCCACATACAACTGCCCATGACTGAATACAGGTTGAGGAAGATAAAGCCCAACATGAGAAAGAGACTGTCCCTGACTCTTGTTTATAGTCATAGCGAAGCAAACATTCAATGGGAACTATCTACGTTGGAATTTAACTGGGAATTTTGTCAAATCGGACTTCTCTTTTTAATAGTATATCGTAAAATAAGTGTTGGCGTATCTAAATAAGAAAACAATGGGTGGTGGTAATGAGCGAAACACGTTTGTTAAAACAATTCAATTATTATAGGACGGAGGGACGGAAGGGAAGGAAGGAGTAAGAATAACAGATGGGATCATCCCAGGCCACAAAACACACCGCGTCCCTCTCAGTCATGGGCCCATACACACACACAATCACTCAAAACATGTTACATGTGTCCTCAACACTTCCTCCTTGTGGGATCCTCGCGTCCTCTCTTGTTTTAATTATAATTAAAATACTCCATTATCAATATTCACTCACAGGCATGTGTGACTGAGAACAGCCGATACACCAACTTGAAACTTCCCATCATGCAACACCATGAACAAGATAAAGACACCTTCTCAGCATGCATTCATGTATCCTCCAACTAAACTGGATAGTTAAGCAGTCACTTACCGGTGGCGGACTGGGATAGGAGGTGAGGTCACTGCCATTTGTTGGAAGCGTAACTCAACAAGAACACCAGTGGGGCCATTTTTGGCCTAAAAACGCCGATATTGTTTCTCCTGCAATCAAACAAGGAGAAAAACGTACCATTACGTTCAAAAACTAAATTAAGATGAAAAACAAAATGAACGAAGAGAACATTAACTTGAAGGACCAGCAACAAATTTGTCAGCCAAATAGCTAATTACCACTAGGATCCCGAGCTGACAAATTCCTCCTTTATTTGGCTCAATGACAGATAACATGCTTAGATTCACCATAGAATATAGATGAAACATTGATCCAAAAGGCCTTCCTAGAAATATAATAAGGTACACCTTCCTGAAACACTGATATTGTAAGGGTATACTTCTTGTATCGTGCTTTTGCTTCTAATATTTCATTAATTCCATCTTTCCCAGAATGGAGTTGCACTTACCATTTCCGCTGTCCCAAAAAGTGTTGCACATTCAAAGAGGGGATTATATTAGTGCAATTCGATGAAGGTTCCAGCAAGTAAAGCCACGTCCTTGATGAGAGTGTTGTTGTACAATGTGGATCTGGAATGAAGTCATATATTTTTTGCATGAAAAGTAAGGCATTTATCATGTTGTTGAAATGAAGCAACAAAATAGAAACTTGTGGACACCTGTACTATAATTTATCGAGATACGAGACTTCTCTTTTAAGCAAAACCAAAAAGACAAGTTTGACAGTTTTTGGACTTAGGGCATACGTCTTCACGAAAATATCACCCTATCTTGATTACGGTCGCAAATCTCATATTCGTACCAATGAGGCAAATGATATAATCTTCCATAAAGAGATGACTTTAATGTAAAATGCAGAAAATCATACTTGAATGGTGTAAAAATTCTGATATTTCTGCCAATGAGGAAAATAATATAAATTTTCCATGAAGATATGACGTTAATGTAAAATGCAGGATAAGACGAACAATTATCATTTTATATAACTCCAGCACCTTGGAACTGTGATGGGGGGGATGGTCCAAGACCTAGATATTCTTATTCAACCCTAAACTCGAGAAAGAATGTATACAACTGCAAAGGAAACCCTAAACTTCAAGGACAGGATCAACCCCAAGTGGGTGGGAGTAGATCCCACCCCCAACCTACCCGCACAACATCTGATTTTAGTATAAATAGACGAGTACGATATCCCTCAGCTAGAACTTCACTGGACCGTCTAAAAACTCAATGCTTACAACATGTTCCCAAATGTGCATGGAAAGTATCAAGGAAAGAAGAAACAATATCTTCACTGTAAAACCAAGGGTAAGTGAATCAATGAGGTATCTCCCCTCCCAGACTATTCTCCTCAAATCAAAACTTCAGCCATCCCAAATTGTAGAGTTTTTACAAGCAGGACTGTAGGAAGTGAAAATCTCAAGAAAAACAAATTGTTTTACGCTCGTTTTATTGTAAAATCTGTTTTCGTCTTTTAATGTAAAACAAAATCTCTAAGCGTAAAACATGTTTTACACCTCTTAATGTAAAACAAGTTTTTTATAAGACTGACTCCTGCAGGAGAGGAGATATCAAATTTTGATGAAAAAGAAACTCTGCAATGCATTAATCTTCAACATTACTGATAAAAAATAAAACGAATAATATAAAATAAAAATGGAAGTAACTAATTTCATGTAAATGGAGACATCGAATTGTTGAAAAATATGGCACTTAAATGTGTGGTACGGACAAACACTATGCCAAAGATAGCTCCACTTAAACTAATACTCCACCACTTACTAAACATTAATATAAAAATATCATAAAGTGGACCAAAAAAAATATACTATAATGAAACAAATCTAAGAATTTTGAAAGGGGTCCAAACATGATATTCTAAATGAACCGATATTAATTTAATCATAAAGAACAAAAACTTAGAATACTTTTAGAATCCCACAAGTGGCATGTCACTGGTGAGATGTCGCTGACCTACGCACTCGTTTGGTCCACATATATTATAACTGGTTCAGCCAACACAAATATGATGTGTTGTTCATATCATTACATCCACTTTGGTTCTATCGTATATTTTGGTCCGTCTCTAAATAAATAATCATCTAAATAATTATATCATCTCATCAGTCAATTATAAGTGTCTTTTTAACAAATATCGCACTTCTCTTTTCAATAGTATATCCTAAAATAAGTGTCGCGTATCTAAATAAGAAAACAATCTTAGTATAATTTACCGTGGTGCTAATGAGTGAAACACGTTTCTTAAAACAGTTCACTTATTAGAGAACAGAGTGACGGAAGGAGTAACAATAACACATGGGATCATCCTAGGCCACAAAACACACCGCGTTCCTCTCAGTCTAGATATTATTCATTCACATTTTGGGCCCATACACTGATACACACAATCACTCGAAACATGTTATGTGTCCTGAACACTTCCTGTTTCACAAATCATCACAAATACTGATCCTTCAAAAATAAAATCACATATACTGCTGAAAGCAAACAGTACTGAACACTCGTACCTTACATCTCGCGCGCCCTTATTGACTTTGACCTATTGATAACCTTCTTCTTCTTCTTCCACTTGTTCTTCTATAAATTGTTGGACAGAAAAACAAAATTACATTATTGAAATACAAGTATACAATAAGAAAACACACATAACCTGCATGAAACATGCATTTCCCATCACAAAGATATCTAACTCATATCGGTCCCATTCGGCCTCCTTCACAGTTCATCTCAATTCTCAAGTAGGCCAGTCACATTAGCAGCCAAGTTCTCTACAAATTTCACAAACATTCATTCATGAATGACCAAATTTCATATAGAGAAAATAGTGGCAAAGATTCATATATATAATCCTGCAATCTTCTTTCCAAACATTTAGTTTTGCATTTATAAAGAGACTAGTGAAAAAAATTGGTGTCAAATTTAATAGTCACGATAAAATTGCAAAAATTGTTATTGATAAATCACTTAATGATTTGTCAATTACGATTTTTAGAATTTCACTAGAATGATTATATTGACATCAATGTTTGGTGAAAGTTCATTTATATTGACTATAAAAAGTCAAAATGGGATAAATTTTCAGCGACAGAGGGAGTACTACTTACTTGCAGGAGAGGGTGATCCTTCCATCCTTAATGTAACAATGCACTAGTGCAAGATCCAAGTGGTTTCAGAGTGAGATTGTTATAGAGTATTAGAACTCTAGTGAAGGCACCTCTAACTAATGATCAAGTTGGTAATGACACATTGACACCCCAAGTTGAAGCTAGCCATGACTAACAACAAGCTCAAAGAGAAGTCAAACATCCTTGCAGAGCCTAACATATTTATATATCACAATATGTACTACTACTACTGTTGTACCTGGTGTTTTTTAAAACTCGCAGAGACTTCTTTTGGATTCTCAGATTTCAGCCTTGAAAATTAGGTATCCCTCCATCTGAAACAGAAAAAGATCTCTACAAACAAGACTTCGATATTGACTTAGAATTTTCCACATGGTCAAGACTCTAAATTAATGACCTACTTGTGTCCAACTCACCTTCCCATGCTAGATTTCTTGTTTGCAGTGTGCACCCTAGTTTTCTTTAGGGTTTATCGCTCAAATATTACAATATGGTTGTGAAAAGGAACTTCTATATTAAGGAGTAATATAGAGAAGGAATCTTCTTTCACACTAAATATACTCCCTCCGTCCCAAAAAGTTCTCATTTCTACAATCTAGGCTTTAAAAGTGCACAACCAAAACATGGCTAGTGAAGCAAGTATTCATATCCTTAAAAAGTTTGAATAGTCCAACAGGAAGATCATTTTGGGACGGAGGGAGTAATGTACTGACACTTCATGTATTTCCAAGAAAAAAAGGAATTACTTGATAAACTTTAAATTCCAGTCTCAAATTCAATTATCAGAAAGCCACAATATAAAGCAGCTGCCTCATCCTTGTTCTCATCCAATCAAGTACTGTTCCCTTTAAGCTAAACCTGCTTCCAAATGATGATTTTAGGTAATAAATATTAACTTCACTGGAATTAGCGCTTTTCCCAAAAGTGGCACGGCACATCTATGCACAGGTGGTAGAAACATAAATACTAAGGCTCCGTTTTTTTGGAGTCCCCATTTTTCGCCAGAAAATGGTTTTCCCACTTTTCAAAGTAAAACGACTTATGGATTTATCCTCCGTAAGTCATTTCCGGAAAATGTCAACTCCCTCACTCACACACCCAACTCCCCATATAACCCCATGCGTAGACAAATGTCTACTTTCAGAAGTTCCCTCAAATGGCTTAAGAAAGAATCCAATGGAAATGGTTGGGTCTATCGTAGCCAACGTACTGCTTTTGCTGCCACGGTCTACCATATTTGGAATGCTCGTAACAGAATTAATTTCGAAGGCAAGGACTTCTCATCTATTCGGAAGATCAAAACTCTTGTATACAAGCTGATTTTTGCTTTGTATCCAAATGTTTTGACTTCTTTTGAGCTGCTATCTTCAGGATCTTAAGGGATGCCTACTGCCCTTTGCTCAGTTCTTTTTTTGTGTCCCTTTGTAATCTTTTAGGCAGCTTGTTTATTTCTAGATAGTATTGTTCTCATTGTGGTTTAAGGTGTGGAGCCAAATTGTGGCTGCCTCCTTGCGATCCCTCGGGTATGCCCGAGTTTTTTTTTGTACATATCTTTTGATCAAGACAAAGACACCTTTTCAGCATGCATTGATGCATCCTCCAACAAAACTGGATAGTTAAGGGGTCACTTACCGGTGGCGGACTGGGATAGGAGGTCACTGCCATTTGTTGGAAGTGTAAGAGCGAAACCCAACAAGAACACCAGTGGGGCCATTTTTGGCCTAAAAACGGCGATATTGTTTCTCCTGCAATCAAAGAAGGAGAAAAACGTACACCATTATGTTCAAAAACTAAATTAAGTTGAAAAACAAAATGAACGAAGAGAGCATTAACTTGAAGGACCAGCAAAAAAAATAAAATCCTGCCCAATAGCTAATTACCAATAGGATCCCGAAATGACAAATTCCTACGTCATTTGGAAAACAAAATTAAGTTGAAAAACAAAATGAACGAAGAGAACATTAACTTGAAGGACCAACAGCAAATTTTTCCAGCCAAATAGCTAATTAACACTAGGATCCCAAGCTGACATATTCCTCCTTCATTTGGCTCAATGACAGATACCATGCTTATATTCACCATAGAATATAGATAAAACATTGATCCAAAAGGCCTTCCTAGAAATATAATAAGGTACACCTTCCTGAAACACTGGTATTGTAAGGTAAACTTCTTGTATCGTGCTTTTGCTTCTAATATTTCATTAATTCCATCCTTCACAGAAAGGAGTTGCACTTACCATTTCCGCTGTCCCAAAAAGTGCTGCATATTTAAAAAGGGAATTATATTAGTGCAATTCAATGAGGTTCCAGCAAGTAAAGCTACGTCCTTGAGGAGCAGCCGTTGTACAATGTCGATCTGGAATGGAGGGAGTAAATGGAATGAAGTCATATATTTTTTGCATGAAAAGTAAGACATGTATCATGTTGTTGAAATGAAGCAACAAAATAGAAACTTGTGGACACCTGTAGTATAATTTATCGATACGAGAATATCACCTTATCTCGATCACGTTCGCAAATCTCATATTTGTACCAACGAGAAAAATGATATAATTTTCCATAAAGAGATGACTTTAATGTAAAATGCAGAAAATCACACTTGAATGGGGTAAAATTTCTGATATTTATGCCAATGAGGAAAACAATATAATTTTTCCATAAAGATATGACGTTAATGTAAAATGCAGAATAAGACAAGAACAATTATCATTTTATATAACTCCAGCACCTTGGAACTGTGACGGAGGGGGGGGGGGGTCCAAACCTAGATATTCTTATACAGCCCTAAACTCAAGAAAGAATGTACACAACTGCAAAGGGAACCCTAAACTTCAAGGACAGGATCCCAAGTGTGTGGGGGATGGGGTGGCAGTAGATCCCACCCCCAAGCTACCCGCACAACATCTGATTTTAGCAAAATAGACGAGTACGATATCTCTCAGCTAGAACTTCACTGGCCCTTCGAAAACTCAATTCATACCGCATGCTCCCAAATGTGCATGGAAAGGATTACGGAAAGAAAAAACAAGGGTAAGTGAATCAATAAGGTACCTCCCTTCCCAGACTATTCTCCTCGTACAAAACTTCACTCACCCATTGCCAGTTGCTCAATGAACAACTAATCATATGTTGCACTTCATGTTTTACACTCCTATTAGTCTCTCTCTCTCACCTATGTTTTCTCATCCTCACGCAAACAGCTTCTATTGAAGTTTAATTTGTTTCCAATGGTGAGTTGTATGGCACCATTAACCCGTGTAATCCATCCAACGGAGCTTAAAACAAGAAATACAAATAATGCTTTCACAACAGACCTAACCTGTCATGCAAAGACCGGTGCACTCGTCAAACTTCCGTTTCTGTTCAAACCAAACTTGACACATAATTAAAGGAACTCTTCGAAAGATCAGTGCTTTCAAAAACAATAATCCCCTAATGATAGGTCAATAGTGAACCCATCGAAGGGTCAGAGGATTTTTCAGTGACCTCAGTCTAAATTTTGTATAAACTAAAAAGATATAAGATACCCACCAAACTAATCATCTCTGCTGTTACAAAATGGGAGGCTCAAAATGAAGCCTTGTCATGCTTTTTCGTATCGTCATTTTTGCCCTAGCTCTAAAAATATACTCCCTCCGTCCCAGGGTAAGAGTCCTTTTCCTAAAATGGCAAAGAATCTTTACTATTCATCCCACTCATTCTCTCTCCTACTTTATTTTTATACTCACAACACCAATCAACTTACTATTCCCTCCCACTCATTCTCTCTCCTACTTTACTTTTACACTCACAACACTTACTTTACTTCCACCATTTCTTAATCTATGTGCAAATGAGAGGTAGGACTCTTACTCCGGGACGGAGGGAGTAATTATCATGCCTCGACTCATAATAACTACCCACTTGTCTCACACTTGATATCCAAGTTACCATCACTTGCCCACTCTCCACAAAACTACAAGAAAAAAAGAAATTACTGACTAAATTTCTTCATAATTCAATTTTAAAATACAGTTTAATTTTATGTATTTAATATGCACATGTATTGCATGTTCTGGGTTTACTAGTGGAAAGGAAACAGCACTCCTCAAAACCTCTTTCCTCTTCAAAAGAGCCAACTCCCACAATAAAACAGAACGCTTTGTCAATTGCTGTGCTGACGGCCCTAACCTTACTATTTTGACAGCGAATATATGGAGTCTATATACAACTCAAGAAAATCAGATTCTACAGTGCGTGAGCATGGAATAAAGCACTTACACAATTACCAAGTCACATGCAGTCGCTAGTGCATCCCCAACAGCCAAAATACATAAATGGGTAGGATATCCAAAATAATCAACCTGCAATACACTAAGTTGACATAAAGTGATTAAAAAGCGTACGAGCTGTCAAACGAAAAGGATTTACCTTCCAGTTCAAGTTTCTGGATATACCAAATCAGAAAGCATCCTTGCTCAATGTGCAATCAATTGTTACAGGCTCCAACGGTAGACTTCTAGAATATAGTGCAGTCTACGTCAGCAGAATGCTTCAAGAAAAAACAGCCCAGAAATTGCATGAACCAGATATATTATATATACAAGTGTAATAATTAAAAAAAGAGAAAAAAAAAAAAAACTTGCAATCAGGTTCTTGATTCCACATTACAAGCCACCCGGAAAATCTGTCACGTAACAGCAAAACGATATCTTAGCTATTTATAAGATCAATCATGTGAACCCACTTTCAGAACCATAGTTACCGGGAACTCCCAACCCCCTCTCGTCCCACGTCCCGGGTTCACAAGGGAACTCGACCCAAAGTACTCAAACAATCGTACGGAAAATAAACGGTCAGCAACTTAGAATCTTGTCTGCATTTACAATCTTTTATGGTCATCCACCTTTACATTATAGTGATTTATCTCCCTAACAATATATCTATACGTAAGTGTGTGTGCATATATGTTAATATATTCAACTTAGTGATATGTTTCCAATAAAGAGCGTACCACGTTCCCAATTGATCCTACCCCCAACGTACCAAAATTTACTAAGTCACGTTCCTCGTTCCCGTACCCGTCCCGTGTCCCGAAACGTCCCACATTCCTGGTAACTATGTTCAGAACACGCAGATTTTAATAAGAAATCAGAGTACTGAATCTAAGTCTCAATGATTTGGATGCGATAGATACAACAGATCACCTTGAGATCTTTATAGATACAAGAAAAAACCTGGATATCGTTCTCCTTAATGCCAAGGTAAGATCAAAAACCTTCATTTGGGATATGTTGATAGCCTGCTGCCAGACTTCACAAGCTTGCAGTGCCTATTATCCATCATCCACAACCGAAATACTCCGTATGTACTATAGCAATATACCTTAAGATCATTTAACTGAGAAGCAATCTCAAGCAGCTACCAATTAACAAGGCAAGTCACTCCAGGAGAATACCAAACTCCCTGGTTACACTATGCATTCTACAAAATGAATCAATGGATATATAGTATGTCAGTAATGTTTTCTTCATATTAACAAAACCTGGTTAAATCCTTCTTTGATTGGAACCTGCTTAGACTGTAGTACCTTGTACCAGCAGTAGATAGACTGGGGAAATAAATACTCCCTCCATCCCATAACAAACTTTCCTTTTGCTTTTAGGAAGGGGAATTAAGGAAAGATGTTGGAAAAGTAGGTGGTGTGAGTGGGAAGGAGAGAGGAAGTGGAGTATATATTTTCCTTTTTGAGAAAAAGGTACTTTTCAGTGAGACACCCAAAATGACAAAAAGGAAAGTTTGTTATGGGTCGGAGGTAGTAAATGTTGTATATGATACTTTGATTGACACAAAGTTAGATTGCAATACTTCTCCAGTATCAGCAGTAGAAACTTGGGTAATAAAGATTTTTTTTAAGTGCATGTATTTTTTTAAGTGCATATCATTAATCATACCATTAAAAAAAAAAAATCAGGGAGGGAGGGGGGAGGAGAGAGAGACCACAATGAGAATTGCCCATAGATTTTATATCAAGAAAATATTTTCCAAGACGAGGCAATATACTATGTAATGGGTAAAAACTGCTGACAAAGAAAGAAAGAAAAGAAAAAACTAATTGCTACTGCTACACCATCAACGATCTCTGTCCTATTTCAATTAGAGGGTTTCCTCTTTAGTCTGCCGTCCAACAACATTACGTATATACTTTTAAACTGATTATGGCCAGAGTGGTCCTTAAACGCATCCAACCTAAACCAAACATGAGCGTGAAGAATCTCATCATGTTTAACCATGAATTTCATGAAGCGCCGAGAGCAGTATCTTATCACCAACAATAGATCGCAACTGTTTCACAAATATATCTTTTGGCAATTTCCCATTCTGCAACGCAAAAAAGATAAACTTAATAGAGAGCACAAAACTTCTTTATGACTTTTGGTTTCATAAATTTTGTATCACGGATCACTGCATAAACCACAAATCATATAGACAAATTCTCCCACAAGTAGGCTTTCCAGACACTTTTACCTTATATGCTCCATACAGAGTGTGTATTTCCCGTACTTTAGGGGCGGGAAGGGAACTCTCAAGCTTGGGAAGTAACATAGTCCACTTAGTCGATCCATTTTGCATCAACATTGAAATTGGTGGGGTTGAACCATTTTGCATCAACCTTGGAACCTGTGATACATTCAATCGACCTAACAAGAAACAACTGTCCAAAATTAACCACATATACATCACAAAGCTATACACAATAGGATGCGAGCAAGGAGACGAGTTTTACCCGGAACTTCATTAGATAATCTGTAGCTGACAACACACTCGGGGAGAAGATGAGTTTTCATATTGGCACACCACACGATATACCATTTAGGATGTGCAAGATCATCCACTCCAGTATCAAAATTCACACTCGAAGGGCAAGACTGCTGGGAACGCGCTTCAACTTTCTCGCATTTCCCAAGTATAATCCGACACAAAATAGCATGCCTTTCACCATAAGCATCCACCTCCTCCGACAGCATTGTTCTGAGAAATCAACCCGTCAGTTCAAAACCTACCCTCATAACAAGAACTAGCTTGACAGATCAAGGCTATTAATATGTGGTGCGAGCGACATAAATTTTTTCTGCTATCTTTCTTTATTTTCTGAGGATTAAAGATTCCACTAAGATGAAAGCAAAGAATCAAAATAGTTTTGCAAATATGGTAAAAAATAATATAGGAAAATATAGAATTTACCAAATTGTAAAATAGAAATTAGACCTTCTACACCCACATTGAACATGAAACAACTTACCCAATATGAGGTGAGTGTACAGGAGATAAGTAAACCCCAACGCCATGAACTTCAGAATGAGGAACCTTACTAGGCATCCCAAATCCATTAGCAAATATACTCTCCACCGCTTGGGCCGATGTCCCATGCCAAGCAAATGTCGCATTAGCTTCACCTCCTCTAGCCGTCTTAGTCTTTTCAATCTGTTTTTGAAAAACTTCGAAGCGGTCCGTTCTTGGAAACCGATGAATTCCGGTAATCATCGCACCGGCTAATCCTGACCGAGACAGAAACAAATTCTTCACAGTTTGATAGGGTTTTTCCTCCTCGTTCAACAATTTCGCGTTTGGCCATCTCGGAGACTCGCAATCGGACAAAAATAGCTTCCTCTTCTTTAATTCCGGAGATTCACAAACCTTCCTCTTCAATTCTGACTGTTGATCGTGAGAGTTTTCCCCATCCGCAACTGTTGGAATTTTTATCTCGATCTCAATTTTAGAGACGTCATTCCAGTAAGACTTCTCGGCAAGATTCCTAAATCCACCGCCTCGATTCGCCATCCCACCACCGCTAACAAACCTCATCGGAAAAAAACACTTGCCGTGTACATCAATCCACGCAACTGACTTGGATTCTTCGGATTCAAAATTAACCATCAGCATTAAGTAGAAATGGATCAACCACCTCGAGCCGCCCGCTACAACCTCAACCACAGGTTTCCGCTCCAAGAAACTCGATCGGACCAGCGCCAACGCATCTTCTTCCAAATCAACCCATGAACCGTCTTCAAAACACATGAAACGCTCCGGTGGCGCGCTCTGATCGAAATTTGAGTGGTTTTGGATCAAATAATTGGCCGTGCTATCAAAATTATCCGAACAAGAAGCAGAATTTCGATTGGATATCCAAGGAACGACTCTGACCTTAATTCCATCGACATTGTTCCTCACTTGTTTGTAACTGTTGTTCGTCATTATCACGAATTCAAACTGAGACTCGGAAAAATTATACCTCTTCCCGGAGCAGTCGGAGAACTTTGAAATGTACTCCTTTGGCCGTTGAATATATAACCGTTGAGTGGGGTATTGACTTGTGATCCCTAATCCTTTGAGGAGAAGGATTGACGTCTACTTTCCTAATAGACTTGAGGGTTAAGTTTACTGTAGTAAATGTTCCCAGGATTGCCCTTATAGTTTAACTAAATTACATGTTATCCCAATAAGGAATTTATCTGACTTATAACCCCCTTTAATTTACTAATTTTGATTTTTGCTACAAAAGAAAGTTTTCATTATTTGCAATCCATAGTATTTTCTAACTCATGTAAGATCTAAACCATGTTACGAGTGACGAAGTCGGAAACGTTATGGAAGTGGGTCAAAATTATGAAACATTTTTTTTCTAAAGAAATGGGGTCGAAATGATGAAATTTCCGTTTTAGAGGTAAAAGTACTACAGTATTTTTTTAAACTTGATAGTGGTAAAAACTAAAAATGACACAACTTTAAAATCAAAGGAGACGATTGCTGCCATTGCATGTAGGGCTTCAAGTTAGTTATTGGAGCATCTGATAGGAATTTGATGAGCACATCATATTGAAATTTAGCGCATAATCATGTTTCATAAAAAAAAAAAAAAAATGACTTCCACCATCACAATCTTAAGAATAATCAACTATATAGTGTTGTTAAAAAAAACAAAGGGCAAAAACTGCATGGTACAGATTTTGGCAATTTCTTAGAAATGAGTCTAATTCAATTCTAATTGATACAAAATGCAAAGTGGTTTTGCTTTCGAGTGACAACTCGCTTTAAATTGTGTATGTTCAAGTGTGAGTACGTAGATGGACATTCTTATTTTTTTTCTCCAACCTGGAGGTCATGGGTTCGATCCCCCCTCCCCCCAGAAGTTAGAGAGAAGTTTTTCTCTCCCTAGGATTTGTCTCCTAGGCGCTTCTGCTGATGATTATGTATTGAGTTCAACTATTAATTAAATTTGGATTTTTTTTAAAAAAAAATAAAAAAAATACATATATTTTTAGTAACTTAGTTCAGGCACTAACATTAACACATGCTTCGTTCTTAATAAGATAGTCGCATTTGTTTTTTTATAGTTGACACAATAATTTTAATTAAACATTAATATCAATTAATTATCATGGTAAATTTTATACTCCATCCATCCCAGTTTAAGGTTTTTACTTTCCTTTTTGGTATGTCTCAGTTTAAGGTTCTTAGTTGTTTTATTCCTTAAATGGCAAAGAATGAATAGTGTTTTGGATATTTTTGTCCTCATAAAGTTCATATATTACAAAAAAAAAACATCACTTACATATCTAGTTTTCACCCACTTGCTTTATGAATTGACAATTATATCCTCCACACACTACTTTCTTGACTCAAAATTGTCTTGGTTTCTTAATAAGCGTGTAAAGTCAAACTAAGAAACTTAAACCGGGAAGGAGGGAGTATATTTTTTGATAAATCATTAAGTTATTGAAGACAGTATGACAACATATCATAATGGGTTATAGTGTAAAATTTTAAAACTTAAGGCAACTAATGAGGCCTAATCAAAACTATAAGGAGGCATCTTGAAACTTACGAATTAAGGCAAGTAACGACGGCTTTAGGAGGGTGGACTTTGGGGGTTTCTTTGGCCCAAATAAATTGATCATGAATTAAAACATGTTATTGAACAAAAATAGAAGTCCCTCTTTTGGCCTTTCATATTCTATATTGACAACCAAATTATCAACTCAGATAGTCATATGGTTTCATTATTTTTTTTCAATTTCCATGATGATAATTTAATCAACTCAACTCAAACTTGGATTAGAGATATCATATTGCCTTAACAAACACTCCTTCATTTCATATCGAGTATAAACTGAAACTTTCAATTATTAATTTTAATTATATTTATATAAAATTTATATTTAATTCATTTATTATATAAAATATTTAAAAGAAGATAAATGAATAATTAATGTGAAATAGAGGGAGTAAATTCCACTCAATTTTCTTGACGAATTTGAGCCACCATATTTCTTATCCTTTTTTTTTAATCAAATTTTGCAATATTATTCACAACACTAGAATATAATCCCGTGCTTCGCATGGGGTCTAGAGTACCGACGCATCATTTGGTAATTATAAATATGAAAAGTATTTTTTTGTAAAATATTATCCGGAAGGATTTATAATATAAAGTAATTATTTTCACTGGAATCTTAATAATTTATAAATATATGGAGGGTTTTTTATAAAATTTTATATAGAGGGGTAGAAAGTGCATGCGTTTGTCTATAAAAATTTACTTTGTACAATTAATATGACATTTATAGCCAAAAAATTATAAATTAATTAAAACATGTTGAATAATTAACACTTTAAGTATTTAAATATAAATGAATTAAATTAAGTATTGCCATCAGGAAAATTGAATCACTGAACAATAATCTTTTAAAAAAAATCAAAAGTTAAAATAAAAATAAAGAAGAAGATCTAATAGAAAATAGTTGTGGAGTTCATATAATCTAATAACCCATTTTTATAAAATAATACTTTCAACTGTATTAAGTTTATATTAGATTTCTTGAAATTCCCATGTAGAATAGCAAATTATAAATGTTAAGAAATGATAAACTTACCTCCTACCTCACAAACTAAAAGCAGTACTTGCTCATTGAACTATAAGTGTTTAGTTCAATCTTCTCATACCCAAACATTTCTCTTTTTGATCATCCTCAACATACTTAACTTTGAAAATAATAACACCATATAGAAAATTATTTGCAATCAAGGAAAAAGAAAAATGAAATACCATATTTGTGACAACGGTGATGATTAATTAATACATACATAATGACAAAGACTATATTATATAAAAGTAGATTTAATGGGAAAAAAATCAAAGAAAACTCATCAAGAAGCTTGTTTTCTCAATTTGACAATCACCCAAAATACTAATATTCAATGAAAGTAAATTTGAGTGTGTTGCATACCCACTACAGGTAGTCATAATGGGGTTCTCCATTAACATGCCGGACTCCGTCGCTTCCATGGTCGTCGATAATGTTTTATTCCTCATCCAAATTTGTCCAAGAAAATTTCCAACCCTACTTTAAAAAAAAAAAAAAAACATGTGAGAGAAAATAGTCAAAACCAAAAACATTTAGTATATAGATATAGAAAGAGAATGTTAAAAGAACGTGGAAATAAATAAGAAATCAAAACAAAAAAAAGTATATTTTTACTGAGAAAATAAATATAAAAAAACATAGTATAGAAAAATGTACTAAGAAATCCGAAAATGCAAATCCAATCAAAAAAAAAAAAGCAATAAACAAAAGTAATTAAAATTAAAAAATAATAATAAATAAAATAAAACCAAATATGAAAGAGGTAAATAAAAATGAAGAGTAAAACGAAAGTCAATATGAAATCAAAAACATAAATAAAACAAAAAATAAAGTAAAAATAAATAACAAAAATAAATCTCACCCGAGAGAAAACAAAATGAAAAAGAAAATAATATTAAGATTTCTAATATGTATTAAACTGTGAATAAAAAAAGAAAACGAAAAAAAAATGTAAATGTAAATTAGATAGAACTACACATTTCAAATTTAAATTTAAAGAAAAAAAAGAGATGAAAAATGAAGTATGAGATATGGAAGATAATTAACAGTGTTACTTACATGGAGAGAAAGTATAAAATTTGATAATGGTGATTAGTTTACTAAAGATTTTTTTGTGACTTTCTAACTACAAAGTCTCTAATGCTTATTAAACATCTTCTTGCCTTTCGAAGTACTAAACTATTCTGTTTCATGCATTTTAGCTAAAGTTCTTTATCTATTATCAAAACTCTATTTATTTTCAAAAGAGATTTAATTTGACTTGCAAAACTCTTTGTATTTCATCATAAAACAATGAATTCCCAAGCAAAACTCTTTACTCCATCCGTCTCTAGTTAGTGTGAACCAAAATGTTGGGCACACAAATTAAGAAAAAGTAAGAGAGAGAAATAATGGAGGGAGATGTTTGTGAGTGTGAAAAATTAAATAGGAGAGAGAATGAGTGGGAGGAATAGTAAGTTGATTAGTGTAAAAGTAAAGTAGGAGAGAGAATTAGTGGGAGGAATAGTAAAATTTATTTGCTATTTTTGGGCAGTTCACACTAACCTGAGACGGACGAAAAAGGAACTAAGTTCACACTAACCTGAGACGGAGTGAGTATACCCTATCATAAAACAATTCATTAATTTTATTATATGAAAAGTTAAATTATGATCATCAATGTATAAGAAGTCGAAAAGTTGGATAATTATGCATCACTTTATTGACGTTTTTAAATGCTAGGCCTACCAAGTCTATACTTCTAGTATATATATAATCATTAGTAATTAATGATTAATGTTTAAATTTGTTTTTTGATAATAAATCAATTGGTGCTGGTGCCCTAGACACGCTAAACAATGGGACTTCCATAAAGCTAAACATGATGGTCATGTTAGGTCAATGGGTATTGGATACCTAGGGAATTGGGCCTAGGGCAAGTGGGAGATTGTTGGTGTTGGTGCCCTAGGCACGTTTGTTAAACGTTGTATAAGTTATCATTTCATTCATAATGATAAAGAGATAATAAGATTATTATTATGGCTCGTGTTTGCTTATAATAATCTCCGTCCCTAGAGCTTGTTAAGCACTAGTATAAAGGCTAAATGATCATGGGATGATCATGTTAGATTTATGGGTACTTGTTTGGAACAAGGTACTGGACATGACCCGCGGTATGAGATTTATGTCATGGTCGATGTCATATATAAATCTCATATTAGTTATGTCATTTGAATCCTTAGACATGAAGTTATTATAGTCTTCCACTTGATGAAGATTATGTTTGACATATTCAAACGCTGCCTTAACACGGTAGTTATAAAGGGTATGATTGGCATAATTGGATTCACGTAGGGAAGAATAATAATCTAAATGGATTTGTCCCTCTTCGGAGAGATGTCAAGCTTGGGCCCCTCGAAGGAATGATGTTGATGAAATGTTTGGCCAAACTCAAATGGATTGATTGGATCAATGTCATTTTGATTATCAACATATTCGGAATCGAGAAAGTATTGAACAATACAAGTTGACTTGTTGACCATGACTTGTGTTCAATTACATCGTGGACAAAGGGATTATGACATGTTCTAAAAGGAATGCGAACTTGTATCTAGTTATACTATTTGGGTAGGTATGACGGTTTGCTAGAACCTAATCATATCTTATGGTTTCATGTTTGAACCCATTGCCAACTTAGTATAATCCTAGAGGGTCACGCACAATAGAACGAATCTTAAATAAGGACTATATTGGAAATATTGGAAAATCGGATTTTCTGGCCTACTGACTGCCTTGGGCGACCGCACGGAACAACTGGGCGACCGCACATGGAACCGGGCGGCCGCACGCCTCGGTTTGGGCGGCCGCACAGTGACTGTCGGGGCTGGTTTCCTAATTTGATTAGGAATCGAATTTTGGACGGATTTTGACACAAGTTTCCTATTTGGAATATGTCATATTTGTGTATAAAAGGTCAAATTCGTCCAGCACAAAAAGCTAATGTTTTGTGTGAATCTCCAAAGAGTTTGAGAGAGTTTTATTTTGTTCTAAGAGATCTTAGATTGAAGAACAAAATTATACACAAAGGAAATTCCATATAATTCATATTTAATTATGAAAACGTGTTTCATAATTTGGTCTAGCAACCAAGATCAAGTGTTCTTGATATTCGTTCGCGTGTGGATACCGCTAGAGGGTGAAAATTATCATCTTCAAAGTTCGTGATTCTTGCTTTGTTCGTGATCAAGATTTCAAGCTTCTATCGAATTCAAGGTTGCAAATTCAAAGTCATCAAGGGTTAGTTTTTCTAGTATTCATATTGTTGTATTTGACTTAATCATATGAATGGATCTATGGGCTTTGGGTTTCTATTAAATTTTAAATGCTATCTTCCACTGCGCATGTGACCACGAAACCCAACAAGAATATCGACCTAAAGAGAACGGCTCAGATCAATCCAAGGTGAATGGCTTAGATCAAGCTGCGTCTACGCATAAAGGAGGACCGTTGGATGTGATATCGATCGAAGACGTGGCCCCTTCTGATACACAGGGTGAGACGTGTGCGAAACCAAGCAATGGCTCAGATGAGACACTGTTAGGTCAAGAAATGAACCCTAATCCTAACCCTAAAATTATTCATACATCTGAGGGGCTGGGTACTGGATCTAAGGGTGAGGATTACAATTTGGTTACTGTTGAAGAGGGCGAAATTGCCAATTCACAAAAGGCTACAACCACAATGTTACCTAGTGGAGATTCTACTTTGATTTCACCAACGTTAGATATGGCAAGCAAGGATGGCCAATTGGAAGGAGAAGGTTTTATCAACGAGATTGGTGGATCTGAATTGATTGCAGATGAGGTAAGTTCAATTCAAAATTTAAATCTTACATATGCTACCATTTTAGCAAGCACAACCAATAAGGAAATGTCCATGGGTCAAGGAGAAATAAGGAGCAGCAATAAAGAAAATCACATCATGGAAATCCCTCAAATAACGGCTTTGGCAAGCACTGAACATGGAATGGAAAGTCCTATTTTAGAGCCAGCAAATCAAAATTCTCCATGCATGGAAAGTAATTGTGAAAATCACATGCAAATTTCATTATTGAAATCTAAAGATTCAAACAAAAATAGTTCAATTAATGATGCCACAGTAGCGTTGAAAGACCAAGATATTGTTGAGGTAAATATGGGCAACGAAACTTTAGTAGTTTCTGCTGCACTTGGAGAACAATGGGGTGTTTTGGCCATACAAAATGAGTCTGTTGCCTCACCACCCGTCCCTATGAATGCACTTGATTTGGATAGAGAAGCAAAAATTAATTTGGTTCGGGAAAAGGTTCAACAAGCTCAAGGTTCATCATCCTATCTTACGTCCCCCAAGTGCTCGTCGTCCCAACCCGAAATATTTTAATAATTCTTATCAGACCAACATTTCTGTTACTCTCCCTGTCAAGGAAAAGTGCACTTCTGACCCGGAAGGCTATCACTCTGATGCATCAATGTCCGCGTATGCAGACGCTCGTCTTTATGGAGGTATGGTTGGAGGCGTTCACGTTGATCCTTGGGCTCCAATGGCTGATAGCGGAAATTTGGAAGATTATTATGATGAAGAAGACGGCTTTCAAGCAGTTAAAGGAAAACGAGGAAAATCTGGTTCGAAAGCTAGAGCAAAGAATATTAAGCTTAAGAGGCCTTGGATCAATAAAAGGCAATTTCATTGACCTTCTTCATATTTTTTATTTTTTGTGATGTTTTAGGCCTAGTCCTACATCACTTTTTTGTATTTTTTATTTCATTTTAATAAAATTTTAGGGGGCTTCGCCCTTTTCGCTTATATATAAGAGTATATGCTATTAGGTACTATAACATATTTTTCAAGAATCATTGGGTTCTTTGCATTAGTATCTTATCAACTATAAATTTTAGACATATCTAGTTTCATATCTATTATTAGTACCCATACACATAACTAAGACTATAACTTATTATTTGTGTCTAGTTAGCAAGAACCGAAAGGTCTGACTCTTAATGCCATGAATCTGACGTGGCAAGCTTAGGAGCAAGATTAACCCAAAATTGGATGAAGTGTCATGCCCAAAGTCATTTTCGCCTACTTTAAAATACTACAGTATAGATTTTCCTTTTCTTCTCTTACTTGAATTTATTATGAGTTTGTGACCACATGAATTATTCCTTAGTTCATAACTCATAGTTTATTTCAAGGGAAGCATGAGTTTAAGCAATTTTGTTAACAATTTTATCCAAGTAGTTACGCATGTTGTATAACATTAATTTTTTCTTTTTTATAAATATCAAAATTTATTTGTATATACAATTGAAAAAAGTTGGCTATTAAAAATAGTTGGTCATCAACAACAAATAATATTGAGGTTCAATCTAAAGATAAGGACCGCCAAAAGTACGAGAAGGCATGTAAGTACAATCGGGCAAATACATTGGCACAGCTTAACTAATTTAATAGTGAAGGAAAAATTAATTTCCATCTACTCAAAGACAAAAGGACTATCAAAAGTGTTCGAAACATACATTTGAATCAATGGCTATTGGTCAATGATATGTCCACGACAAGTCGAGATAATTTCTAAGACTTGAATTGGCAAAGAAAAGAGGAGAAAATGAAACAGCACTTGCACAGCCGTGCAACAAAGGGTTTGAGATCCTGATTAGTGAATAGTGTTGGCACGGTCGTGCCGAAACTAGTTACTTAGTCGTGCAAACTAATTAGACCATGCGTGGAACAATGTTGTTTGGCAAAAGTGGGTCGAGTGCTTGCCTAGGCTCAAACGAAGTTGGTGTATGTTGTGGTCATCTTTGTGGAAGAATAATAAGTTCTTCCGTCCTAATTAAATGGTATTTCATTGGTACAAGAAATTATTCAAGAATTAGGAAACTAGATTCTTAATGAGAATAGATTTACTTTGTACACGAGAAACATGATTCCTACTCCGGGTTTTTGGTATTTATGACTATAAATACTACCTTCTCCTCTAGCATATTTTTTGGCCGATCGTATTTGAGATACAAGTAGAGATCTACAATTTTAGATTTCGATTGACAGAATTATTGTGCTTAATAATTCATGCAACTAAATTAGTGAGATTGTCTTTTGTAATTGTCATTAAAGTAATATATTCTCCCTCCACCAATGGATGTAGCCAAGTTGGTGAACCAAGTAAAATTCTTGTGTACTTGTGTGTGATTATTTCGCTTTTTTGCCACCGTTCTTATTTTTGCTCTAACAAAAAGTATGCAAATACAATATGCCAATATATTGGCACAACACTTAACTAGCTTAACAAAGAAATAAATATTATTGGGTATTACGTATCTACTCGAAACTAAAAGGCTGCCAAACTCCTCGTTTCGCAAAGACGAGACCATAGTGGACAAATTTCAAGTCAACTTTAAAAGTTACTTTATGAAGACGATGTTCGCAACTATTGTTAATGTTATAATAAGACATATGGATTCACACACATAAAATGGTAGAATAATGAGCCGCGATCAAGGATCATCTCTGACGACGATCCTGTAGGGTTCGTGTCCCCGAAAAATGAAGCATCCAAGTTAATTTTGAAGTAACCTGCAGCGGAAGGCGGGATAGAGCCGACCTAAGAATGTCGAGCCTGGAGTCAAATTGTAAGCACTGCATACTGTATATTTTTAAATTTTAAGAGATGTTAAACCCGCCAACTTGGCCACAACTCTAAAAAAGTTGTATAGAAAGAATCTCCTCAACCTGTTTGTAAAAGAATGTCACGACCATAGCCATGTCCCAATAGTGACTAGTGTGAAAAGTTAATTGCTAACCTCAAGCCATCAAAAATACCGATTACGGTGATCGAACATAGAAATTAACATCGCCCACATGAGTTCAGGCAATTTCGACAACTATATTTAAGTAAACATACTATCTAATCCATATATTTAGGGCCTGTTTGGTAACCAAATTAAGATCTTAATTTGGAATATTTTAAGAGATTATAAAATTAAGATTGTTTGATAAGAACATATCTCTTCTCTTAATTAATTAAGAATGTCTTAAAAAAAGGTAATAATTATAAGCTGGGAAGGCATCTCTTAACCTCTTATGTATTAACACGGTAAGAGGAAAGGGTTTTATAACTTTTCCAACTGTGACCATATTACCCCTCCGCTTATAGACACGTCGCTAATTTTCTACGCGAGTTTTTTGCCAAACAGACATGCGTACTATCAGATTATTGCAACTTCCCACTTGTACTGTCAAAACTCCCAATGTAACCTGCGTAATTTAATTTATTAACAATTCGACTGAGTTTTTTAACTGGTGTTAAAAACTTAACGACATTATACAAATATTTTTCAATTTTGGTCATTGAAGTTTGTTTCTTTGCAATGCGTTGACCACACTGACGGAATTGTCAATTTTTAAAATGGAGTTGGTCTTGTACTATCACGTGACTATCGGTAAATACTTAACTGATGTATTGTTGAAATTAATTCAAAATTTAATTTCACAATGAAAAATGATCGATATACCCTTCTAAAAATGAAATTAAAAATTCACCCAATATCCAAAAGAATAACAATTCTAAATTTACCAATTTTTTACTACAATTTTATGCATAAAGTAATGCATTAAAATTTAATTTAATTTTCCATTTATTAATTATAATTATAATGTTAAAATTAAAGCAAATTTATGTTCATCTCCTTCATCTTCTTCATTTATGTTCATCTCTCAACTAACAATACAAACACCACTACCACCACCACTATTACCCAAAATCAGCAAGCATGGTATACATACCCAAAACAAGCCGACATGAATCCAAAAGGATACTCCTCCAACGTCAACTTCTCAAACTCTCGATTCGAATATCTCAAGAAATCCATCAAAGCAGTACCCAGAAGCAACCCCCACCCGGCAAATTGAGTGCCCAATATAAACCCTTGATTCCACTTCATCAAGTGCAGCGATACCCTGCAACCAACGTACTTGCAAACACGATACTTTAACAATAATCAGAGACTTTCTTCTCTACTCCGACGCGTAATCCATTGAATTATCGGCGGCAAATTGAACCCGAGGTCAAGTGACATTGACAGTCATATGGGAGCCCAGGGTTGAAATTGATTTTAAATCCCAGATTTGTTTGAAACTCTAGATTTGAGTTTGATTTTAGAAACCATAGCCACGAAGAGAGAGAGAGAGAGAGAGAGAGAGAGATGCAATGGCTGGAGCGAGGGGCCATGGATTTTGCAACAATCAATACAACCGATTTTGGCGATATTGAAGAAGACGAATGGGGATAGATGGCAGAGACGATGACAGACAAAGAATCTAGGGCAGAGGTGGGTTCAATCGATCATGGTTGGCGGCGTATGGGTGTTTGCGTGGGAATGGGGGACGAGTTAGGTCGGAGGGGAGGAAAACGGAAGGGGACACAGTTTCTCTGCGTTAAATCCAGATCTTAAAATTGGGTGGATTATAGGATGTAATGTTTCATTTTTAGATCACTAGTTTGACATTGTACAATTGTTAGTGACATGATAGAACGAGACCAACTCCAGTTAAAAATTAGACAATTCCGTTAGTGGGGTGAGCGCATTGGAAAGAAGCAAACTTTAATGACAAAAAATGAAAAATATTTGTATAATGTCGTTAAGTTTTTAACACCAGTTAAAAAACTCGGTCGAATTGTTAATAAACTAAAGTACGCAGGTTCCATTGGGAGTTTTGACAGTATAAGTGGGAAGTTGCAATAATCTAATAGTACGCATGTCTGTTTGGCAAAAAAACTCTTTTCCACGCCTTGGCTGCTTCTTTTATTTGATTTGCCGTGTCCATCCCTCCCAAAAATTCTTCAACCATCTTTTATCCTTCTCTCTTTCTGACAAACAGGGCCTTACATTTTCAGCTCTTACAATTCAGCAGCTTAATGATTTTAGCTCTACTTTTTCAGCTCTTACATTTTCAGTGCTTATTTTCAGATTTACCAAACAGGGCCTTAGTATTGTAAGTATACACTACAATAAACTTAACATTTTAATAAATATTAATCTAGAGAGAAAAAGACTATGAGGTGGTCATTATTGCCATTCTATTTTTCAAATTTGGCACTTCCCATATATGTGAATCATGTTATGCAAATGAAGAAAACATATTTGATGATAAAAAGAAAATAATTTTTCTTCTCAATTGTTTAAATTTGAAATTTATCTATGTGATACAATCAAGATATAAGAAAAATAATATCTTCTCAGCTGTTACAGCTGAATGTGCAACTTTTAATTTTCACCACATGCTACTTTTATATTTTTTTATATTGAAGTGCCATAAAATTTATCAAGAGCCTTCATATTACTTGAAAGAAAAGAGCTCTCATTCTATTTGATTTTGTGAATAATACAATTTTCATAATTGTGATCATATTTCAAGATTTCAACATAAGGGGTTAAGGAAACTTGATTATTATATACTCCCGCAATTAATTGTAACAATTGATACTTGGAAGGCTAATAAAATTTAATAATTAGTGATATTCAAGTAACAGATGCTTCTAAAAAAATAAAATAAAAAATAATAGATGTTTCTCCATATATCATGTAGGGAGCATGTACCTTATAGGGGAGTTTGTGAGGAGTCCTTTGAATTGAATGATATGACAAACTTTTTTTTTTTTTTTTAAAAAAGGGTAATAAATCCCTATGACAATTTATTTATTTAAAAAAAAAACAAGAAAAAGGGACGGAAGGGAGGGGCGTGAGCAAGACACTGACGCACACATATGCCTGGAGCCCGTGACTGGCACGTGACAAAGACTAAAGGGATTTTTCTCGGTCGCACCGAATAAATCTTCCCAGTGTGTGAGACAGACTCACTCCACAGTTTCAAAGCGGCGCCAGCACAATCTGCCGCCGTATCAAGGCTGAGAAATTTTCCGTCCGGGGCTCCGATAGAACGGTCAGGTGGACAGCTACCCGCCGCCGCCGTGATTCTAGGATTCTATATCGCTGTTCTCACCATCTCACTCTTTCTCTGGGAATTAGGTACAAACAACTTCGAACCCTAGTTTCACTTTTTATACACTCCATCTGCTTATCTATGGTTACACTAGGTCAATTTTCATATCCTTTCATTTTTTGTGTGATCAGATGACGGTTGCGATTCCTCTGATTTTCATTTTCTCTTTTTCTTTTTTGATCTTATTCCTAAGCCCTAACTAGAAGTGTTTCATGTTAAACTTTAGATTTTATAATGACATGGTTGTATCAATGGTGACTATATCCGGCCTAAAATGAATGTACAATCTTGTTGTTGATCAAGAACAAGAATGTACATAAATTTTGGGAGAGGAACTATTGTATTTTGAACCTAACAGGAATGAGAAAACTGATTCCTGTAGTTCCCCGTCAGTGATTGGGACTGTGGCTTACTTTTGTTGGGTATGTTAGGTTTTCTTACCCATAGTTGTCAAAGGCGAAAGGCGAGAAGCGGGCGAAATGTACTTAGGAAAGGCGAAAAGTGAGGCGAGAGGCGGGCGGCATAAAGGCGAGCAAGGAGGAAAATAAAACTAAAAAATAGTAACACGTGCTCTACACGTGCTTTGCACGGAATACTAATTTTCTATTTTTTTTATTATTATTTTGCTTTTTTTATATTTTATATTCAATAAAGTAGCATAACATTTATTTGTAATATAAATATATTATATATAAAAAATAATTTTCTAATTATAGTTAACTAAAATAGTAACCATCATCTTAACTAATACTATTAATAGTAATAATTAATCTATATTATAACTATCATAATTAACTAATACTATTAACAGTACTTATTAATATCTATAATAACTATTATAATTAACTAATTTTATTAATAACAATGATAACCTAATATAGTAACTATTATGATTAACTAATACTATTAATAGTAAAAATTAACATATATTGTAACTGTTATGATTAACTAATCTATATGTATAATAAAAAAGAGTCTTTATGTGTTCCCACAATAAGCCACATGGAATTCCATGTCATAATTCCATGTGGCATTCTACTTAACCACATCCAATAAAATTGTGACAAGCGTGTTAAAATTGCATCATTGTTCAAATTTCAAAGTGCCTAAAATATAGCAACAAAAAGTATATTTTATTTTAAGTAATTTAAGATAAATAATTGAATTATTCACTATATTTATTTAAATTATATACAATGAATTGACCCCATTGCCCCTCAACTTTAATCTAATTTAAATCAAGTGTTTCCTAATCCTAACTATTCAACTTTTAGTCATATCATTTTTCTATTCCGTTAAGTCAGTTTTAATTTGCTTAATTAAAACAATCGCTTTAAATTAAAATATAAAATAAATAGCTAAGAAAAAAACAATCCACACATTCAATATAAGAACCATATGTTATCATTTTTCTATATTTTTTAAGTAATTTTTATGCACCGTCGATTATCGACGGGCTACTATCTAGTAATATTAATAGTAATAATTAACTTATAGAGTAACTATTATACTTAACTAATACTATTAATAGTAATAGTTAAATTATATAGTAACTATTATTGTTAACTAATAATATTAATAATAATAGTTAACTAATATTGTTAACAAATACTATTAATAGTAATAGTTAACTAATATAGTACTACCTCTGTCCCTAAATGAGTGTCCAAATTTCATTTTAAGGGACACTGAAAATCTCAACTTTATATACAATTTGCTAGCAAAGATTCATATATAATCTTGTAATCTCATTTCCAAACATTTAGTTTTGCACGTATAAAGAAACCGGTGGAAAAAATTTCGAAAAAAAACATTTAGGGACAAAGTTATGTTCAAAAAAGACACTCATTTTGGGACAAAGATTTCTTGAAAATGGACACTCATTTAGGGACAGAGGGAGTAACTATTATAGTTAACTAATACTAACAATAGTAATAGTTAACTTGTATAGTACTCACTCCGTTCCAATTTAAAGTTCTTAGATTGATTTTGCACAGAGATTAAGAAAAAATAAATATTGTGAGTGTGAAAAGTAAATTAGGAAAAAGAAAGTGGTAGGGAGATTTTGTTGTGAAAATGACAAGTGGGTTCCATTGTCCATTTTAGGTAGTAAAGTAAAGTAAGAACCTTAAATTGGGACAAACCAAAAAAGAAAGTAAGAACCTTAAAGTTGGCCAGAGGGAGTAACTATTATAGTTAACTAATACAACAATAGTAATAGTTAACTAGTATAGTACTCCCTCCGTCCCAATTTAAAGTTTTAGTTTGACTTTGCACGGAGATTAAGAAAAAATAAATGTTGTGGGTGTGAAAAGTAAAGTAGGAAAAAGAAAGTAGGTAGGGAGTTTTTGTTGTGGGAATGACAAGTGGGTCCCATTGTCCATTTTAGGTAATAATGTAAACTAAGAACCTTAAATTGAGACAGACCAAAAAAGAAAGTAAGAACCTTAAAGCTGGACAAACGGAGTAACTATTATAGTTAACTAATCTATCTATCTATATATAATATGAAAGTAGAAGCAATTCTAGGCACCACAGTCCGCACGTGGCATTATGACGTGGAAAGCCACGTGGCGCCTTTCAAGCTCCCAGCAAAATTTTGTTGATTCAAAAAAAAAAAAAAAAAAATCAGCCTAACAAGTTTATTTTAAAACCTTAACATGAATCTAGGAGTTTATTGATTTAATTGGTCAATTCAAATTTCAAAAATTTCATTTTAAGAATGAATTGAATTTTAATTGCTATCCTAATTTAACCACAAATTTACAGTCATTTTAAATTGCAATTCAATCTAAACAAGAAAATAATATACAATTTGATTGTCTGTATTAAAATCAACGTTTGTTTAAATATCCTTCTTGATGATTCCAAAATTAAATTTATTTTTATTGTTCATAGAGTCATGGAAAGGTATAAAGAGAATGATAGATGCAGAAGAAGTTCATTTGGAATTTGCAATTCAATCTAAATTAGTAAGTGATGATTTAATGCATTTTTAAATATTTGTTTAATAGTTCTATTCTAACTTCTCCAAAAGCATCTCATTCTTAGTTAATTTTCCATTGATGTCTTAAATATATTCTTTTGATTTGTATGCAGAAGAATATGATGAAGCTTGAAGATCGGCTCATGAATTTGATATGGATGGCAGGTTTATGTTTTAGAATACCAATAAGGAATGAGTTAAGTAATATATAACTATATTGTTTATATTCATATTTATACCTAAATGACTACTAATTTCAACCTCTTCATTGTATCTAAGAATCTGCGTGAAGTCGATTTGGTTGAAATAAAATTGAAAATTCATTTTGGGACAGAGGAAGTAATGAAGATCAAAGCACACATACTGTTGGTCCCAAAGGGCAACAAGGGTATAGAACCGCTAGAGGGGGGGGTGAATAGCGGTTTAAAATCTTTTTCGGAATACCCTTGAAAATCAACCAAGTACTTATCAGTTTGGTCTATTGCGGTTTAAAGCACTAGAACCGCTCAGATAAAATGCACAGCGGAGTTTTGCGGTTTTGTCCAAACTGAATTATAAAGAGTTGGGCGGTTTAAGTGGTTGAAAAGGAATGATGTAACTGACAGGGCACAACTGAAGTATCACAAAAGTATGCAAATCATTTATCAAGTCATTTCACATGAAAGTAAATAAAGCTCATAAACATAACAGTAAATGACAAGACAGAAAATAAAGATCAAGGACACACAATTTGAAGAGGTTCGTTCTTGAAAGAACTACGTCCTCTACCTAGGTGGTTAGCCTAGGATTTTCTAATAGCTACTAGACTTGTATTGATTTAGAGAAGTTTTTACAAGATTACAAATGAATCCAAACTCTAAATAAACAATCTAACCTAACAATGCTATTATAACAACCTGTGTTTTCGAGGTATATAATCTATAAGAAAATATACTCCGAGTGTGTAGTGTGGAAAGAAATCAAGAGCTCAAAATATCTAAGTGATAGTGAGCAAATGATTACTTTCTGTGCAAGGCTGAGTTGTGATGATTTGAAGGCTTGAAGCTTTAATGAAGAACTCTGGGTTTGCTAAGGAGATGATGAAGATATGAGTATCTGGGTTTTCAATCTTCAAAGCAAACTTGAATACTTGGGATATTCTCTTTGAAGCTCAGCAACCTTCAATGTTGAACAATGAAGGCTATTTATAGTGAAGGCATTAGTGACCGTTGGACAATGAGGTGAGTCATTGTATGGCGGTTTAATGCGCTGTCACAATCCCATTGGTTGACCTGTCACTGTCGTCCTTTGCTTTTGCTTTGTGGCAGGAAGTTGTTGGATCACTACCTGACATCGTCCTTTTAGTTGTTGAAAAGTACAACGGTAACTTTTCAAAAAGCTAGACAAACCGACATTCCCAGAATAACTGAACCATGACTTGAAGTTTAAGGACAAGTCACCAGTCATTCATTTTTATGGTTGAAAAGCGAATGTTTGTCTTCAAGGAGTAAATGACAGCAATAACTTCTTCAATATCTTGGTCGGCGGTTCCACCAGATGCATGTGCGGTTTCATGAATGAACTTGAGATGCGGTTTCATCAAAGACACAAACTGCGGTTTGATGAAGGACTTAAGGCACCATACTGGCGGTTGAAGATGGCGGCTTGAGGGACACTAAACCGCTAAGAGTAAACCGATCATAACTCAGCCTAACTACTAAAAATCTAGAAATGGACTTGTCTAAAAATTGAAGTAAAACTTCATTACAAGTAAACCTAAAGTCCATAAAAAGACACGTGGAATGGGTCAATCAAATCAGGTGGGTGTACTAACAATGAATCCTAACAATCTCCCCCTATTTGATTGATGCCATTACCACACTATGATAGAGCAAACATTGTACTTGGTAAGAACATGCTCAAATGAGTATGTATTGAAACTGCATGTCCTAAGTCAAATGCACACACAATGCTATACCATAGATTTCTAATCTATCAAAGACAAAGGAAATGAAACACAGATAGATAAGATATTCATTCAGATGCATATAAAGAGATATGATTATGAGAATCAGATATGCATGTTTAAACTGAATGTTTAAAACACATACACTTAGAAAATTTTTCATGATGAATAGTGCATGAGTTTTTAGAAATGCATTGTTCCACAAACAAGTAGTTTGAATAAACAAAGTTTTGGAATATTGGATGCAATGCATTCATTTTCATTATAATCCTTCAAAGGTTTTAGAAGTTACAAATTACAAGGAAAATAATGAAAGTCAAAAACTGATTACAAAAGATAGAAAGAATTCTAATCAGTTCTATCAGGAACCCTAGCGGCGGCTTGGACAACGGTTTGAGCATCAGAAGGCTCAACTATGCTGGCGGTTTCAAACACATATTCGGCTGACTTGAGACGTAGATGGGTCGGTTCATTTACCTTCTCTAAGATTTTCTCAGAAAGCCTTTTCAGGTCGTTGGCATACTGAACTAAGTAGTCAGTTGATGAAACCGTTAGATCAGCTAGTTGGTCTAACTTCTTCTCCAGAGCCTCATTCATTTCTTGGGCCACTTCAAGTCTGAGAGAAGTCAGCTCATTCAAAGTTTCAACCTTCTGTTCTAACTTGAGCTGATTCTCCAGAAGGGTTTCAATTTTGAATTCCATTCTCCCAATCCTAGGGTCAACAACATTCTCCCTCTTAATGGCATCAACAAGGAAGGGCAGAGAGGAAAGAAATGCAGATTGGGTAAGGAAAGAATCCAGCACAAACTGAATCTTCACAGGATCAGTTTCAAAAAGGGAGGAAGGGAAAGGAATGATAGAAAATGAAGTGTAGGGAAAAGAAGGGGAAATGGAAAGAATTTGGGTATTAGAAAGAGGAAAGGAAGAATAAGGAGAGAACTGCCATCTATATAGATAAGGAAAGACAATGCAGTTTATTCTAAAGAAAAATTGAGAGCAGAGAGAGAAGATGAACTCAACTGCCAGATCTTCAATAATTTGATCAAGAGTTGAAGCAATCAGTTGATCTGAAGCAGCTTGAGACTCATCGGCTGGAAAGATTGCAAAAGGATTTGGACGACCACACTTGAGTCGTTGCTCTTCATGCTTGATGGCGGCTCTGATGATGGCTCCATGGCGGTTGGCTTTGGAAGTAGTAGCTCTAAACTTCTTCAGGTAACCCGCTATGTCCTGTGCACACTTCCTTTTCAAACCACGCGGTTTGGGAGACCTAACTGCAACTGTGAATTCAGGCAGAACCGAAGGGGCAGAGATGTTGATCAGTTACGGTTGAGCCAACGGTTGAACTGCTGAAGCAAAAGGTAGTGTAGGGGATTCAGAAGGTGAAGGAGTGTGCTCTGGTGAGTCAAACTACAGCTTTCGTTTCAACGAAGTAGTAGCGGTTTCAACCATCATGGGGTCTATCCCAGCCTTTCTCATTTCATCCCTTTCTCTCAACTCCTTTACAAATGGGCCTTCACTGGGTGAATGATCTTTCTTGTCATGAGCTTCAGTGAAGTCCACTGCACCAGGTGGCCTTGATTGCCAGTGCTCCACAAAATCATATTTCTTCACTAACCTTCTCTTCTTCTTCAGCGGTTGAACCTCAAGATTATCATCATCTTGCTCAGGTTCATCTTGAACTGCCTCAGATGCATCAGTCTGCTCAGGCAATACTGCAGCCTCAAACTCATCAGTTTGCTCAGGCTGAACCGCACTTGTAGATACCTCGGCTTGTTCAACTGGAACCGCAGCCTCAGACACTTCGTTCTGCTCAGGCTCGGTTTGAGTGGAGGGTTTAAGGTTGGGAAGGGCAGAAAAGATTAGCTGCAACTGTTCTTCAGTGAACTGAACAGTTGGCAGTTTGAGAGGGGATTTTGGAGGTGAGATAGGTTTAGGTTCAGAGGAGGAGGCTTTCAGTTTTCTCAATAGGTTTACATCTTGTGCAAAGTTCATTGATTTTTCAACATTAGGCTTGATTGGGGATAAGGGTTTTATCTGAGGTATAGAAGGGATAGGAAGATTTGGTTTAGTGAAGGGAATTGGTTTGGAGTAAGGTGGAAGCGGTTCAGAAGAGGGATTGGATAGAATGAGGAAGGATTTTGGTAAGGTCAGATTTGGAGGAAGAATGGATGAGGGTTTGGAAGTTTCAGTTACTTTGGCTTTCTTCTTTCTTGGAGCCGCGGTTTCCCTGGGTTGAGCCGCAGGGATTGCAGGCTCCCCCTCAACCGGAGCCTCAGTTCCATCCAGGCTAACTCCTAGCCTATTCAAAGTGGCAGTTTGAGCTGCTTCTCTAGCTCTAGTAGCAGCGGCTTGATCTGCTATGGCACCGGCATAAGGTTTGCCTGACTTATTTAGCTGAGCCTCAGGAAAGGGTCCTCTCTTTTCTTCAGGCAGAGGATCAGCAGTCCATACCGCTTGTGCAAACCGCCATCCAAACGCGGTTCTGAAAGCATCAAGCTTAGAAGCACCAAACAAGGTCTTCTCATTAGGTTGCACCCACTCAGCTTCATTGGCCACAGAAGCCTTAAAGATCACAGAATCCTGATGAAGGAACTTGGTTACGAGTCTGCAGTGAGTTCTGATCTTTATTTTACCAGCGGATTTGGCAGATGTGTTGCGGCTGAGGGCATTGATCATTTCTTGCATTATGATCCTTGGCCAGTGCAGCTTCTTCCCTTTGTAGATAGCCACGCAGTAGTTGTACTGCTCAGAAGTGAAATTGTTGTGATTGCCATTCTTGCACATCACTCCAGTATCCACTAAGTCACACAACATCACCATAACTTCTCCAAACTCCTTCTTAGGGGTGGACTTAATGTTGAAGACAGAGACCCCCAAGAGCTCCTCAGTAGTTCTGCTGACTAATTCTGGTTTGATATAAAGAATTCCAGAATTCTCTAGTCCAGCCAAAATAGCAACCTTTGAAGCAGATAACACCACATCCTTTGTCCTTACAGTGGACTTGATGGCATTTTTAGTCTTCACTTCCCCAGATTCTAAGTCTCTGATCTCTTTACCTTTACCATTCAGCAGGGGTACCTCACAGACAATCCCATTGTCAAAGAATTCTGCACAAAGCCTCTTGTCAAACTTCGGTTCATCTAACTGGAATAAGGGCAGCAGTTTTGATGATTCCAGTAGGGCGAGCAGTTTTCTTCCAACTGCATCAGCTTCAAATTCGGCTTTGATGATCTGAGATCCAGGTACAAAGTTGATTTCATCCTAAAAATAATCAAAGTTAGTAAGAGTTTGATGCAAGCAGTTTGAATAAGCCAACCATTCAAACTGCTACAAGGAATCCTAACAATGAAATAAGCGGTTGAAGTAAAACAGGGGTAAAATGGTAAACACCCAAAACTAGACATGGAAAGAATTTGAAAAAGCATTTGAATGCATGAAGAACATGATGAACAGGGGATAAACATGCAAAACAAAAACTTAACCAAATTAAGAAAGAAGTATACCAAAAGACTCGAAAAATGCAGATACTAACAAAGTTTTAAAATAACGAGTTCAAATAATAAACCCAGAACATAGTATCAAAATAAATACGAATGAACACCCGAAAAAAATCAAAAATCAAAATTGTTCAAAAATTGAACAAAAGACATGAAATAAACATCAAACCCAGCATATATGAACATACGTAATCATAATCAACCAAAAATTTAAAGAAAAAGCAAGTAAAAATATGAGAAGACGAACAAGTTTTTTCGAACAACAATGGCCGAAAAAATGAAATGCTAGAGTGAAAGGTTCAAGAAATCATACCATATCGCCTTTGGATGTTTTAGATGTAGATGGAGCAGAAAGGTCTGAAGATTTCTTAGGTGCCATTTTAAATTTCAAAGAAGTATGGGAAATATTGGAGGTTGAGAATAGAGTACAGATGAGAGAGAGAGAGGGAGAGAGATAGTATACGCAAATGAGGAAGAAGGTAAAAAGGTAAAAAGAAATAAACTTTGTCTTTTATACTCAATTAACTGTTCCTCGGGTAATGGAACGACGAGAACGGCGCACGATTATCTCCAGATGGCGTCCCACGTCACATAGAATTTAATGCGGCAGAGAAAATTGCAAAAGGGCCCTTATAATTGATATGACATAAAGTAGGGACTAAAATGCAATTTCATACCTGAGCAGTTTGATTGAGCAAACCGACTTACCTTACGTCTTCAGCGGTTTTTCATGAAACTGATGTCTCTCTAATCTGATGGCGGTTTATATGTTTAAACCGAATGACTTTGCTTTCTTGTCGGTTTTGAAAGAACCGATTACATTCATTTGGCTCGTCAGTTTGATGGAGAATCTTGTACCGAACCATTTATTGATGCAGTTTCAATGATGCCAGAACCGCACACTAGATGACTTTTCTAAGCATAGCCAAAACACTTAAACAAAAGATATTAAAAATAATATATAGATATGATATCTTAAGTTAGTTCTAACATACCCATTTCTCCTCGTAAATGATAGAACCTGGAATTTTCAAGCGGTTTGGTGAGAATGTCAGCAATTTGATCATCTGTTCCCACCTTTGCTAGAAAAATGTTTTTCTTTTCAACATGGTCTTTGAGGAAATGATATCTTATGTCGATGTGCTTGGTTTTTGAGTGCTGAACTGGATTGTTGGAGATGGATATTGCAGCAGTGCTATCACAGTAGATAGGGCAGTTTTGTTCAAATATCCCGTAGTCCTCCAACTGTTGTTTCATCCAGAGAATTTGAGAGCAACAGCTTCCAGCCGCTATATATTCAGCTTCAGCGGTTGAGACTGAAACCGACGCTTGTTTCTTGCTGGACCATGATACAAGCCGCGTTCCAAGGAACTGACAAGTACCACTTGTGCTCTTTCTGCTTATCTTACATGCTGCAAAGTCAGCATCTGAATAACCTAATAGATCAAATGAAGATTCTTTGGAGTACCAAAGTCCAAGGTTAACAGATCCACATAAATATCTAATAATACGTTTAACAGCAATAAGATGAGATTCTCTAGGGTCAGCTTGAAATCTAGCACACACACAAACACTAAACATGATATCTGGCCTACTTGCAGTTAAGTAAAGTAGAGATCCAATCATACCTCGGTAGAGAGTTTGATCAACTTTCTTACCATGTTCATCTCGATCCAAACTGCAGGCCTTAGGCATTGGGGTATCAACTGATTTAGCGGTTTCAAGCCCGAACTTCTTTATCAAATCTTTAGTGTATTTGGCTTGGTTGATAAAGATCCCATCATGGCATTGCTTGACTTGGAGTCCAAGAAAGAATGTCAACTCTCCCATCATACTCATTTCAAATTTGCTCTTCATTAGCTTCTCAAACTTAACACACATAGTTTCATTAGTAGAACCGAAAATAATATCATCAACATATATTTAAACTAATAATGAATGACTTTTGTGTTTAGCTATAAATAGAGTTGTATCAATTTTACCTCGAGAGAAGCCTTGTTCAATAAAAAATTTAGATAGAGTGTCATACCATGCTCTTGGAGCTTGTTTGAGTCCATACAATGCTTTCTTGAGTTTGAAGACATGATTTGGAAGTTTGTTGTCTTCAAATCCTGGCGGTTGAGCTACATAAACTTCTTCTTGTAGTTCACCATTCAGAAATGCACTCTTCACATCCATTTGATATAACTTGAATTTCTTGAAGGATGCATAGGCCAGGAACAATCTTATGGCTTCAAGTCTGGCAACAGGGGCAAAGGTCTCATCATAGTCAATTCCTTCTTCTTGCCTATAGCCTTGAGCAACCAACCTAGCTTTGTTTCTTGTTATTGTACCATTCTCATCCATCTTGTTTCTGTACACCCATTTTGTTCCAATTACTGTATGATCACTGGGCCTTGGAACTAGAGTCCAAACTTTGCATCTTTCAAACTGATTGAGCTCTTCTTGCATTGCAATTACCCAAATTGGATCACTTAGAGCTTCATCTACATTCTTCGGTTCCATCTGAGATAACAGAGCAGTTGAGAACAAACTGTGATTATCTCTGTGAGTCAAACTCCCTCTGGTTTGGACACCAGTACTGATAGGACCAATAACGTTGGCAGTTGGATGGTCTCTATGCTCATTAATTTCAGGAGGGAGGTTGTCTTGAACCACTATTTCTTGAAGATTTTCCAGAGGAGGATCATCCTGATAATCATTTAAATCTTCATTGAAGGTTAGATTTAGAACTGGTTCAACAGTTTGAATGGGGTCAGAGGACAGCGGTTCAACAGTTACACCATCAGCGGTTTGAGTAGGTGCGGCTGAAGAACTGGATGAAGCGGTGGTAGGCTCAGTCGCACACCTACTAAATTAGACCTGAACTCGGCCACTAATAATGTAATTAGGGTAAGTCAGGGTCGATCCACGAAGAACGATGATTATTTGCGAACAGTCACTTGACCAGATTGGGGGTTTGATTTTGATTGTAATTAAATCCTAGACGGGAAATTAAACTAATTGTGATTAAAACAATGATTAAAAAGCACTTCAGATTTGATACTGTCACCGGATTTTAATTCTAATATCACTGATAATTCTAATCTCCTTTAATCTTATTCACTTGATTACGAGACGTATTTCAATCTCTGTCTCTTCTTTCAGAATAGTTTATAGCAGTGGCACACTCACTATAAACCCTAATTAAAATTAAACCTAAACTGGCACAGAAAAGGTCTAAAGATTAATTGATGAAGTTTTAAGAGACTAAAATCAAGAACGCTTTCTAAAAATAAATTAGATAATCGTCTAATCTTGCCTACTCCCCGAATTGCTATGGCACATACACAATTCGTGGAGATGCTACAATGAAAACCCTAATTCTGGCACAGAACGAGTAATCTAGCAAAGATCAATAAAGAGGACAAGTAAATTGGCCAGATTTACAAACCCTAGAAATTAATCTAAAACGGTACAAGCAAGATTATGAACAAGAATTAATAAAGAAAAAAGAAATACCTCAATAGAAATAAAAAAACCCGGATCAAGATCTCAAACCCAAAGTAATGGAGTTTAGTTCTCCATTAATGGTTACACAAAGCTTCAGAGAGAAAAAGAAAGAACCTCCTATTCCCCGTTCAGAGAGAGAAAATGATAACCCAATCTAAAACTAATTCTAAAACTAATAAAGGAATAATAATTCAAATCAAAAATAAAAAGATAATAAAATAAAATAAAATAAACAAAAAAAAACCAACAAAAACATCAGTCCAGCCGCCGCCCACTTTGTGAAGAGGTTGACTTTCACCATATTACAATTCAGCCCCTGGAGTTTTAATATTGTCAGTTCAGTCCTCCAAGTTTCAGAAATTGCAGAAAAGCCCCTAAATTCCCAGTTCTTTGCAGTTTGGTCCCTGCACTCTTCCGCCAGTTAACTTTGACTTGACTTTGACTACTTGACCATCGAGACAGACGTTGAAGCTCACCAAAAGTTACATCCGGGAAAAATAATTAAATAATAACGACTATTCTACCCCGGATTACAATAAAGCTCAAATGATAAAATAATGTCTCAAATACATCAAATCTAGTCTAAAGTACATCAAAATGAACCAAAATATATGAGAGAATAAGGTAAATAATGTATACAAAATCCGCCACATCAAATTCCCCCACGCTTAGACCGTTACTCGTCCCTGAGTAACATCCTAACCCCACTCTAAACTCCGGTCTAATCAGCGTAGCATGGGAGAAAATGACCCCTAATCTCCTCTAAGCCTCCAAGTCAAAAGTCAACAAACACAACCAACTCTCGGAATTCAAATAAAGATCAATGGCCTTAGCCCGATACAAACTCCAAGATAGTGAAAAACCGTATCCGGACTAAGGCCCACTCATAAAAGCCACGGGGAACTAAAATATCCTATGTTTCCCCCACGCTAGTCTCACACTACAAGTCTCCCTCATAAAAATAAGTTTTTGGTCGGGTAGTGGTCCCGCGAAAAACTCACCTCGTGTTTAGCACCAACACCCCCTTATAACTCCAAAAGCAAAACGAGGATTTCTATCCTATTACCCACTAACCGAACCTCCAACATAAAAAATGTCCTACCCGAGACTCCGAACCTCCCTTATGTCGCCAATCACCGGTGAATAAAAGATAACATCACTCAAAATCTCACCTTTTTCCTAAGCGCCCTTTCGGGTTTTCACTTAGCCTCTCTATTTTTTTATTTTTTTTTTTTTATTGCACACCCTTGTTTTTGCCTAGACTGCCCTTTCGGGTTTTCAATCTAGCGGGCTTCTTTTCTTGTGCAATTTTTTTTTTTTTTTTTTTTTAAGAAAAACTAACTAGCTATCTAGAAATAAAATGCATACTATACAACTACAAACCCGTCCCCTACGCTTAAACTACACAGTGTCCTCAATGTGTGCAACAATAAAAATATAGGACAGTTTAAACGTAAGGGAAATGAAGAAAGGTACCATCACTCCTGCTGCTGCTGAGACCCGGAGGCCGCACCTGAAGAACGGGCTTCACGGAACTCGCGCCTCCTCATCCTAGCCGCTCTCCTATTAGCCATCATTGTGTGCAACTGTTCCGGAAGAGGCGTATAGATCCGAGGTTCTGGCTGCTGAATCCACAGCTCCATCTGACGCTGTCGTCCGAAGATAGTGGTCACATGATCCTCCAGCGCCTCAAGCCGGTCAGAGAACTCAGCCCATCTCCTATCCTCAAGTGCATGCCTCTCCTGTAACAGTCTCATAATCGCCTCATAACCACCCTCCTGCTGCTCCGGGACTCTAGCCTCAATATTTACCTCTGTGGCATCAATAGTCGCCTCTGTCTCACGCATCTCCTCATCCTGTCCCTCTTCCTCCTCCGCAGCATCACTACCCTCATCATCGTCATCTCCTCTCTGAATAGCAGGCAACTGTCGTATATCCAAATCTACCACTCCTTGCATCCGCCATGCACGTGGTGTATCACCGACTGGAAAAATAGCCCCTCTATGGCACCTGACCGTAAGCCTATCGTCCCCATATATGAATGTAAGGGACGCATCATCTCCACGTACCTTTTCGAAGAACTCATATCGGGCCAGGTAAGGAAAATCAAAATACTCAGGCCCCTCCACGAACCGAGCTGCTGTAATGTGTCTACTAAGAAACTTCTCAACTAACAAAGTGATCATTCCTCCCACTGGAATGTTTCCCGTCCCTCTTGCTGTAAAAATCTCACACTTCCTAATGAAAGCGTCAACCCAATCCGGGACTACAGAAGTGTTAGGGAGTGCCGTTTTCAACATGGCAACATCAAAACTATTCAACTGAGTTGGCTCCCCCTTTCCCAAGAAAGTGCTCGCTAAACCCCGGTAAAATAATCTCCATGCAGGGTGGGTGAGAAAATTAGACAACATGTAGGGCTTCTGCATTGGTTTCCCGGTTAGATCGAAGAAAAACCGGTTGACCAATTCATCTTCCATAAACTCCCCAGACGGTGACTGAACCCCAAATTGTGTCCTAATTTCCTCAAAGCTAATAGACTTGACTTGATCATTAAGGTGGAAACGGATGCCTTTTTCTCCATCCTCCTCTATCCGTTCAAATGTGGACAAGAATTCAAACGTGTATCTTTTGTAAACCGCGGCACTCTTCCCCAAGAATTGTTCTAAACCCGTTGCCTTCATCAACATCCTCACCGGAACCTCTAAACCAAGCTTTTGTAGAGCCTCAATGTTTAAAAATTTAGTGATTTTGAGTTTCCGTTTTGGTGAATCTAACCGTCTCCATTTTATCTTTTGAGCCTCTGTCAAGTTTTTCAATCCCAAATAATTAACCTCGGGAGCGGGCGTTATAAACGTGGATTTCTTAGGCTTCCTTACACCGCCACTAACAACACCAATTTTTCCTCCTCTCGTCCTCATAGTGATCAAACTAATCTCCCACAACAATTAATCAATTTCACCCACACTATCAACGCTCACAATCACTCACCATTCAACAATAATCAACAATAATATCACACCATACAAATCACCACACAAATGATAATAACACCGATCAATCCCAACCGAACCACCACAACATCCACCTACAAAATAAAATGCAAGAAAAATTGAGAGAATTTTACCTTGCAATGCTATGCTAGTGCCCAACAAGTCGACTTATATCCCCTAGATAGCTCCAAGAAAGATAAACCAAAAACCCCAAAATTGAATTTCTAGGGTTTTAAAATTTTTCTTGAAATCTGGAAATTGATGGTGTAGGATGTCAGAATGGGTTAAATTGAGGTGAGAGAAATGTTGGGTTTCCAAGTAACATGCGCAGCGGAATATAGCAATTAAAATTTTAAGAAACCCAAAGCCATGGATCCGTTCACATGATTAAATCAAATACAACAAGATGAATAGAGGAATAACTAACCCTTGATGGCTATGAATTTTCTCTTGATCTTTGGTGGAGAAACTTGAAGACTTGATCACGATCACAAAGCTTGAACACGAACTTTGAAGATGATGATTTTCACCCTCTAGCGGTATCCACACTTCGAACGAATATCAAAGGAGCTTCTTTGATCTTGGTTGCTAGACCAATATTATGAAACACACTTTCACAATATAATAAAGAACTATATAGAATTTATTTGTGAATTATTTTGTTCCTCAATCAAGGATATCTTAGAACAAAATAAAATCTCTCTCAAACTCTTTGAGACTCACAAAATCACTTATCAATATGGTCTGGCCGAATTGGGGTTTTTATACACAATTAAGACCTATTCCAAATAGGAATCTTGTGCCAAAAACCTTCCTAAATCGAATTAGGAATTTTCCAATCGGGAGCACCAGACGCCCGCCTGGTACCACCCAGGCGCCCGCCTGTTTGGGCAGAAGGTCAAGTCCCTTTCCGGCATGAACAGGCGCCCGCCTGGTTCAACCCAAGCGCCCGCTTGGTTGACCAGGAGGTCCAGATCTTTCCAGAAATTCCTTGGAAGTCCTCCGACCCTAAATACCAATATAGTCCTTCTATTTAAGATTCGTTCTATTATGTGTGACCCTCTAGGATTATACTAAGTTGGCAATGGGCTCAAACATGATCCCATAAGATATGATTAGGTTCTAGCAAACCGTCATACCTACCCAAATAGTATAACTAGATACAAGTTCGCATTCCTTTAGAATATGTCACAATCCCTTTGTCCACGATGTCTTTGAACACAAGTCATGGTCAAACAGTCAACTTGTTTTGTTCAATACTTTCTCGATTCCGAATATGTTGATAATCCAAATGACATTGATCCAATCAATTCATTTGAGTCCGGCCGAACATTTCATCAACATCATTCCTACGAGAGGCCCAAGCTTGACATCTCTCCGTGGAGGGACAAATCCATTTAGCTTATTATTCTTCCCAACGGGAATCCGATTATGCCAATCATACCCTTTATAACTACCGTGTTAAGGTAGCGTTTGAATATGTCAAACACAATGTTCATCGAGTGGAAGACTATAACAACTTCATGTCTAAGGATTCAAATGACATAACTAATATGAGACATATGTACGACATAGACCATGACATAAATCTCATATAGCGGGTCATGTCCAGTACCTTGTTCCAAACAAGTACCCATAAATCTAACATGATCATCTCATGATCATTTAGCCTTTATACTAGTGCTTAACAAGTACTAGGGACGGAGATTATTATAAGTAAACATGAACAACAATAATAATCAAAACATCTCTTTATTGATATGAAATAAATGATAACAATTACAACGTTTATTAAACGTGCCTAGGGCACCACTACCAACAATCTCCCACTTGCCCTAGGCCCAATCTCCCATGTATCTAATACCCATGGACCTAACATGACCATCATGTTTAGCTTGTGGAAGTCCCTTTGTTAGCGGGTCCGCAACATTGTCATCAGTAGGTACTCTGCATATATTTACGTCTCCCCTATCAACGATTTCTCGAATGATATGAAAACGCCTAAGTATGTGTTTGGATTTTTGATGTGCTCTTGGTTCCTTTGCTTGAGCAATAGCACCATTATTATCGCAATAAAGGTCTATTGGATTAGCAATACTAGGAACCACTTCAAGTTCAGTTATGAACTTCTTAATCCAAACAGCTTCCTTTGCAGCATCCGATGCAGCAATATACTCAGCTTCTGTTGTAGAATCAGCGGTTGTACTTTGCTTGGAACTCTTCCAGCTTACAGCTCCACCATTTAACATAAACACAAAACCCGATTGCGATCGGCTATCATCTTTGTCGGTTTGGAAGCTTGCATCCGTGTAAGCATTTACAACGAGATCATCTTCCATTCCTCCATAGACTAAAAACGAGTCTTTAGTTCTTCTCAAGTACTTAAGAATCGCTTTTACAGCTATCCAGTGATTTTTGCCAGGGTCGGATTGGTATCTACTTGTCATGCTCAAAGCATAAGATACATCCGGCCTAGTACAAATCATGGCATACATGATGGACCCAATTGCCGAAGCATATGGAACATCATTCATTTTCTCACGCTCATCTTTTGTCTTAGGACATTGAGTCTTGCTTAGAGAAATTCCATGTAACACGGGCAAGGTGCCTCTCTTAGAATTTTCCATACGGAATCTTCTAATGACCTTGTCAATGTATGTACTTTGGCTTAAACCAAGTAGCCTCCTTGATCTATCTCTATAGATCTTAATGCCAAGAATATATGCGGCTTCACCCATATCTTTCATTGTGAAGCACTTTCCTAACCAAGTCTTCACAGATTGAAGTGTAGGAATGTCGTTTCCAATGAGCAATATGTCATCCACGTATAAAATAAGGAATAGCACTATGCTCCCACTAATCTTCTTGTATACACAAGGCTCATCTTCGTTCTTGATGAAGCCAAACTCTTTGACCGATTCATCAAAACGGAGATTCCAACTCCTTGAAGCTTGCTTCAATCCATAGATGGATCTTTGCAATTTGCATACCTTAGAATCTTGTTCAAAACCTTCTGGTTGTGTCATATACACATCCTCTTGGAGTTTTCCATTTAGGAAAGCGGTTTTGACGTCCATCTGCCATATTTCATAGTCATGATGTGCGGCAATGGCAAGCAAAATTCTTATAGACTTGATCATTGCTACGGGTGAAAAGGTCTCATCATAGTCAATACCATGAACTTGCCTATAACCCTTTGCTACAAGCCTAGCTTTGTAAGTATGCACCTTCCCATCCATGTCGGTCTTCTTCTTGAAGACCCATTTGCATCCTATGGTTTTTACACCTTCGGGTGCATCAATCAAATTCCAAACTTGATTGTCTTGCATGGATTGCAATTCGGATTCCATGGCTCCAAGCCACTTGTCCGAATCAGGAGAAGACATCGCCTCTTTGTAGGTTGACGGTTCATCATTCTCAATGATTTCTACCTCATTACTATCCGTTACGAGAAATCCATATCTCTCGGGCTCGGATCGTAACCTACTAGATCTGCGAGCTACTTGTGTATTCTGAACAGTTTCCACAACTCCTTGTGGTTCTTGTTCTTGTTCCACTATTGGTTCAATGTTATTTTCTGGGTCTCGAATTTCTTCAAGATTTATTTTACTCCCACTGATTTCTTTGGAGAGAAACTCTTTCTCTAGAAAGACACCAGTTCGGGCAACAAACACTTTGTTGTCCTCACGGTTGTAAAAGTAATATCCTTTAGTTTCCTTAGGATATCCCACGAAAATACATTTATCAGATTTGTGTGCAAGTTTGTCTGAGACAAGTCTTTTGACAAAAGCTTCACAACCCCAAATCTTCATGAAAGACAGACAGGGCTTCTTTCCGCTCCACATCTCATATGGAGTCTTTTGAACCGATTTAGTTGGAACACGATTTAGTGTGAAAGCAGCGGTTTCTAGGGCGTAACCCCAAAAGGATATTGGAAGATCAACTTGACTCATCATTGATCGAACCATGTCTAACAAAGTCCGATTCCTCCTCTCGGACACACCATTCCATTGTGGTGTTCCAGGTGGAGTCAATTGTGAAACTATTCCACAATTCTTTAGATGATCATCAAATTCTTGACTTAAGTATTCACCACCTCGATCTGATCGAAGTGCCTTTATACTTTTGCCAAGTTGTTTTTCTACTTCATTTTGAAATATTCTAAATATCTCAAATGCTTCACTTTTATGTTTCATTAGGTAAACATACCCAAATCTACTATAATCATCAGTGAAGGTTATGAAGTATTGAAATCCTCCCCTAGCATTGCTACTTAATGGTCCGCATACATCGGAATGTATCAACCCCAATAAGTCGCTTGCCCTTTCACCCAACTTGGTAAAAGGTGTCTTGGTCATTTTTCCAAGAAGACACGACTCACAAGTATCATATGACTCTAAGTCACATGAACCCAAAAGTCCGTCCCCATGGAGTTTTGAGATACGCTTCTCATTAATATGACCAAGACGGCAATGCCACAAATAAGTATGATTTACATCATTAGGTTTAGATTTCTTATTTACATGATAGACATTATTTTCATTCTTGACATCCAAGATATAAAGGCCATTAAATGAATTAGCAATACCATAAAGCACATCATTTAAATGAATAAAAAATTTCTTATTCTCAATAAGAAACTTAAAACCTTCATTATCCAAACAAGAAATAGAAATAATATTTCTGCTTAAATCCGGAACATAATAACAATTGTTTAAAACAAGAATTAATCCGGAAGGTAAAGTGACTTCATAAGTCCCTACGGCTAATGCAGCAACTCTTGCTCCATTTCCCACACGTAGATCTACTTCACCTTCTTTAAGCAGTCTCCTATTCTTTAATCCCTGCACATTTAGACAAATGTGAGAACCACATCCGGTATCCAATACCCAAGAATCAGTGGTAGAAAGGAGAATATCTATCATATAGATACCTGAAGTCGACGCAGCCTTGCTGCTCTTCTTCTTCTATTGCTCTTCCAAGAAAGCCTTGCAATTACGTTTCCAATGACCAATTTCTTGACAATGGAAACAGATTGCATCCTTTTGTGAATCAGGTTTTGCCTCAGAAGCCTTGGCAACCTTTGCCTTGCTTATCTTGGGTTTGACAACCTTTGCCTTACCCTTTCCTTTGGCACTAGCCTTCTTCCCATCATGAACCAAGAGCACGGGAGAACCTTTCTCCACAATTTTCATCTCTGCAGTTTTGAGCATCCCATGCAACTCAGAGAGATTCTTATCCATTCCATGCATGTTATAATTCATCACAAACTGATTATAACTTTTAGGCAATGAATTAAGAATGAGATCCGTGGCTAGCTCCAATGGGATTCGATAGCCAAGTTTCTCAAGGTGCTCTACATAACCTTTCATTTTAAGAAAGTGAGGACTCACTTGTTGCCCTTCATTCATTTTACTAGTAGTGAATGCAACAATGGTCTTGTACCTCTCTTGCCTAGCTTGCTCTTGAAACATGGTTCTCAACTCCACGCCTATCTCATAGGCTTCCAAATGTTCCAAACTTTGTTGGAGTTTTGAACACATAGCAGCAAGCATGAGACAACTTACATCTCTAGAATCATTACGATGTTTCTTGTAATTGTCTCTTTCTACCCTAGGGGCAGTAGGCGGTGGTTCAGCAGGGAGAGGCCCATCGAGAATGTACAACTTATCTTCTTGCCTAAGAACAATTCTTATGCTTCGGATCCAATCCATAAAGTTTGTACCATTCTCTTCGAGCTTATCCTTCTCAAGGATCGATCGCAACGACATTGATTGAGTGTTATTAGTCATTATCTACAAATATGCAAAAAAATTCCAAAATTTAATAAGTACCGATTTTCATTAAAGAGATAATTAATGTATTTTAAACAAAATACTCCCACTAAATTATACAACCTTCTTTATACATCCAATGTATAGTATAATTTAAATGGGTTGAGATCCCGCTTTAATCTAATTTTGAGTACGCTTTGGCGCACCGCTCAAAATTAAATCAATTAGGTAGACAACTCTTGTCAATCATATCTCATATGACTCTCAGTTCTTTACATGAGATTCTTTAAGAAATCCAATTTCAAAAAGCATGTTAAATCTCATCTTTGCCTTAAGCCCAAAACTGTTTTGACGCTTAATTAAGTCCAACCATTTTAAACGCATAGGAAGCTCTTATTCACTCATCTTGCTCAAACATGAATAAAATCAATGCACCTCGCTTTGGCGAGCCCACATAAAGTTACTCATGTATAAACAAGTGTTTTAATCATGGCATGGCAAAAAGACTTAAAACTTTTCTTTGAAGGTTCATTAAATATAGCATATAACACATTTATGAGCACATAATATAAACATGTTACACATCAAGTTTAGCCACTAAATTAATCTCCATTAATTTAAGCATAATATTTATGTGTCATTAGTTTCTCTATAATTATGAGGATGAGACTATTTCAACTTCGGTTATTATCTCCAAATCAAGACAACAAGAAGTGCGGTCGAACTAAGCCATTAGGCAACCACAATCCCGCACTAATTCAAGAAACCAAGAAAGTAGTCCATGTGGCCGAAACTAAGCAATAGATGGTCTCGATGAACGTAGGCCAATTGCATTCACAATTCAACATGGATCTCCAATCATTGAATCAAGAACTTTGTTTCTCAATTTTAGCAATTATGAACTCTTCATAATTCTAACTTCGTTTTATCTTTGAAACTTTGATTGCGATCAATTTTGGGAAACACAATCTCGATGAACGCAGATTAGCCATCCAAAACTTGAACCAATCTAGGAATCACAAGACTAAAACAAATAGGAAAATCAAAACCCCAAAATCCACACACAAACCAACTACCCAAAACCCATTCCAGATCAGCAAGTCTGAAGTGGTCTTGTTACTGGTTTTGTTGGATTTATCGAAAAATTCCAGAATCAGATTTTGAACAAAATCAGAACATTCTGGCCTAGCGAGCGCGCGCCTGGTCCATCACGGGCGGGCGCCTGCAACTCAGAATGGTATGGAATTTTCAAGTTCGAAAATTTTGTCTCAAAATTATTTTTCCCCGATTATTAAAACTTTGATCCAATCAAAAATTAATAATCGAAATAATTCAGAATCCACCATAATTTTTATTGCGATTGAATCATGCGATTAAAGTTGGAAAAACAATAAACCACATAAAATCACAAAACACATAAACATCATATAATCCAATATTCATATCATGCTTGGCACATAAACAATTTATATACACACAACATGATCCAAGTATTGAATTAATCAACATGAACGGGGCTCTGATACCACTGTTGGGTTTCCAAGTAACATGCGCAGCGGAATATAGCAATTAAAATTTTAAGAAACCCAAAGCCATGGATCCGTTCACATGATTAAATCAAATACAACAAGATGAATAGAGGAATAACTAACCCTTGATGGCTATGAATTTTCTCTTGATCTTTGGTAGAGAAACTTGAAGACTTGATCACGATCACAAAGCTTGAACACGAACTTTGAAGATGATGATTTTCACCCTCTAGCGGTATCCACACTTCGAACGAATATCAAAGTAGCTTCTTTGATCTTGGTTGCTAGACCAATATTATGAAACACACTTTCACAATATAATAAAGAACTATATGGAATTTATTTGTGAATTATTTTGTTCCTCAATCAAGGATATCTTAGAACAAAATAAAATCTCTCTCAAACTCTTTGAGACTCACAAAATCACTTATCAATATGGTCTGGCCGAATTGGGGTTTTTATACACAATTAAGACCTATTCCAAATAGGAATCTTGTGCCAAAAACCTTCCTAAATCGAATTAGGAATTTTCCAATCGGGAGCACCAGGCGCCCGCCTGGTACCACCCAGGCGCCCGCCTGTTTGGGCAGAAGGTCAAGTCCCTTTCCGGCATGAACAGGCGCCCGCCTGGTTCAACCCAAGCGCCCGCTTGGTTGACCAGGAGGCCCAGATCTTTCCAGAAATTCCTTGGAAGTCCTCCGACCCTAAATACCAATATAGTCCTTCTATTTAAGATTCGTTCTATTATGTGTGACCCTCTAGGATTATACTAAGTTGGCAATGGGCTCAAACATGATCCCATAAGATATGATTAGGTTCTAGCAAACCGTCATACCTACCCAAATAGTATAACTAGATACAAGTTCGCATTCCTTTAGAATATGTCACAATTCCTTTGTCCACGATGTCTTTGAACACAAGTCATGGTCAAACAGTCAACTTGTTTTGTTCAATACTTTCTCGATTCCGAATATGTTGATAATCCAAATGACATTGATCCAATCAATTCATTTGAGTCCGGCCGAACATTTCATCAACATCATTCCTACGAGAGGCCCAAGCTTGACATCTCTCCGTGGAGGGACAAATCCATTTAGCTTATTATTCTTCCCAACGGGAATCCGATTATGCCAATCATACCCTTTATAACTACCGTGTTAAGGTAGCGTTTGAATATGTCAAACACAATGTTCATCGAGTGGAAGACTATAACAACTTCATGTCTAAGGATTCAAATGACATAACTAATATGAGACATATGTACGACATAGACCATGACATAAATCTCATATAGCGGGTCATGTCCAGTACCTTGTTCCAAACAAGTACCCATAAATCTAACATGATCATCTCATGATCATTTAGCCTTTATACTAGTGCTTAACAAGTACTAGGGACGGAGATTATTATAAGTAAACATGAACAACAATAATAATCAAAACATCTCTTTATTGATATGAAATAAATGATAACAATTACAACGTTTATTAAACGTGCCTAGGGCACCACTACCAACAAGAAAGTGGGTTAAGGTGGGATAATGGCGAAATTTGATGAAATTTGAGGGTGGAACGGATTAAGGTTTAGAGAGATTAAGTTGGGGAAGAAGGGGAAATTGAGTGATTTGAGGGAGGGAAGGTGTTTAGGGAGGAAGGAGATGGAGGAGGGAGTTGATTTTAATGGAGGGGGTGGCGGATTTGTGGTGGGAAGGGAGCTTGGGGCGGCGGCTATGGAGGGTAGAAGGGAGAGAGAGAGCGACGGGTTGAAGGGAGGACGAGGGTTGTGACTGTGAAGAATTATTATTATTATTTTTTTTTTTTTTTTTTTCACACGGACTCCCGACCTGGCCAAAAGCAATGCAGACGTGCTGATAGCCAAGGTGCTGGCTGCGCATATTTTTTTTTTTTTTTTTTTTTTTTTTTCAATGCCGACAATTCACGGCTCGGGCTCCCACGCACGAGTCGTGCTCTCCAATTCCACACGGGAGTCCGACACGGACTAAAAAGGTGCACACGTGCTGATAGGATTTATGCATCGGTCTCTACACAAGCACACGGACTCCCGAATCGGATTTTGGGGGAGCAGACGTGCTGCTATCTTGCTGCGCTGGCTTTTTTTTTTTTTTTTTTCTTCAAACATGTCCTTCATTCCAAGAATGCCTGCATCAACAAAAACAAAAATAACCTTTCAGTAGCACCAATTCAAAACATAATACACAACTACAATTAATTTAAAATCCTAAAATAAAAAACAAGAAAATTAAGCAAATTAAATCCGGGTTGCCTCCCGGTTAGCCGCCCTTCTTTACCGTCTTTAGCTAGACCAAATGCCGGGAAAACACCCGGCATGCATCAAAGTTTAAAGTCTTTGACAAGACTCGGACCCAAAGCTATCAAACATATACCGGGTCTTGGAGATCAATCACCTCCAAATCCGCGGTATTCACGACTTCGTTCTCAAAATACAGTTTCAACCGTTGACCATTAACTTTGAATCCTTTGTCCTCATTAGGACTAGAGATTACCACAGTCCCAAGCGGGGACACCTCCCTCACCACATAAGGGCCGGTCCACCGAGACCTCAACTTGCCCGGAAACAAACGAAGACGGGAATTAAAAAGAAGGACCTTTTGACCAACCTTAAAGTCCTTTCTAATGATCATTTTATCATGCCATATCTTCGCTCGTTCCTTGTAAAGAAGATTATTCTCATAGGCATCTCTCCTAATCTCATCCAACTCACTCAAGTGCAATTTTCGTTCCTCACCGGAATCCTCTAAGTCCAAGTTGAACTTTTTGACCGCCCAATAGGCTTTGTGTTCAAGCTCCACCGGTAAATGGCAAGGTTTACCAAACACCAACCGATATGGTGACATACCAATCGGTGTCTTATATGCCGTCCGGTAAGCCCACAACACATCATCAAGCCTTTGACTCCAATCCTTCCTATTCGGGTTCACAGTTTTTTCAAGGATGAATTTTATCTCTCTATTGGACACCTCGGCTTGGCCATTTGTTTGGGGATGATAAGCAGTCGACACCTTATGGGTGATATGATATCTCTTGACTAGAGCTTCGACTGTCTTATTGCAAAAATGAGTCCCCCTATCACTAATAATGGCCCTTGGCATCCCAAACCGACACAGAATGTTGCTTCTAAGGAAGTTGACCACTACTTTTGAATCATCGGTGCGGGTAGGGATGGCTTCCACCCATTTGGACACATAGTCCACCGCGAGTAAAATGTACACAAACCCACAAGAATTAGGGAACGGACCCATAAAGTCTATCCCCCACACATCAAAGATTTCACATTTCACAATTCACAATGAGGGTTTGTGGCATTTCATCACGGCGCCCAATATTACCAACCCTTTGGCACCTATCACACGCTTGACAAAAAGTGACCGCATCTCGGAACAAAGTTGGCCAAAAGAAACCACAGTCCAAGACTTTCCTAGCGGTCTTTTTCGCACCAAAATGACCACCACACGCATACTCATGACAGAATTTTAGAATAGAGGACACCTCACTGTCGGGAATACACCTCCGAATGACTTGGTCGGCACAATGCCTCCACAAGTTGGGCTCATCCCACACATAATATTTGGCATCACTACGGACTTTGTCTCTTTTCGATTTTGACATCCCCGGAGGGAATTTATTTGAGACAAGAAAATTGACCAAGTCCGCATACCAAGGGGCCACTGAATTAACTGCCCAAAGAACCTCATCAGGAAACTCACCCCGGATTGGGGCTTGTTTATAAGGCTTGTCCTCCTCCATTACAAGGCGACTCAAATGATCGACAACTAGATTTTCAGCCCCCTTTTTGTCCTTAACCTCTATGTCAAACTCACTCAACAAGAGAATCCACCGAATGAGTCTCGGTTTAGCCTCTTTTTTAGACATTAAATACTTAAGAGCAGCGTGGTCGGTATAAACAATGATTTTAGTGCCCAACAAGTAGGACCTAAATTTCTCTAGTGCAAAAACCACCGCCAAAATCTCCTTCTCAGTAGTGGAGTAATTTCTCTGTGCCCCATTTAAAGTCATAGATGCATAATAAATCACATGCGAGGCACGCTCCACTTTTTGACCCAAAACCGCCCCCACGGCATAATCACTAGCATCACACATGATCTCAAAGGGATGAGACCAATCGGGTGCTTGAATAATGGGGGTGGTTGTCAACCTAGACTTCAACTCATTAAAAGATTGCTTGCAATTATCATCAAAATTAAAATCAACCTCTTTTTGCAACGGGGTGCATAGAGGTGAAGCCATCTTTGAAAAGTCCTTAATGAACCTCCGGTAAAACCCGGCATGACCAAGGAAAGACCGGACTTCACGCACATTGGTCGGGTAAGGAAGTGAAGAAATGACATCAATCTTAGCTTTGTCAACTTCGATACCCTTTTTCGACACAACATGACCCAACACAATGCCTTGCTCGACCATAAAGTGACATTTTTCAAAATTTAAGACCAAATTGGTTTCAATGCACCTATCCAACACTAGTCCTAAATGAGCAAGGCATTCATCAAACGAGTCTCCATGGACAGTGAAGTCATCCATGAAAACTTCCATAAAATTTTCCACAAAATCGGAGAAAATGCTCATCATACACCTTTGAAAAGTCCCAGGTGCATTACACAAACCAAACGGCATTCTCCGATAGGCAAAGGTACCGAAGGGGCATGTAAATGTAGTTTTCTCTTGGTCTTCCGGGGCAATAGGTATTTGAAAATACCCGGAAAAACCGTCGAGAAAACAAAAATACGCCCTTCCGGCTAACCTTTCCAACATCTGATCAATAAAGGGGAGGGGGAAGTGGTCTTTACGAGTTACCTCATTTAGCCTCCGGAGATCAATGCACACACGAATTCCCGTTTGCTCCCGGGTTGGAACCATCTCTCCCTTTTGATTACGGGAGACCGTGATCCCGCCCCTCTTGGGCACACACTGTGTGGGGCTCACCCACTTGCTGTCGGAGATGGGATAGATGATCCCCATCTGTAGTAGCTTCAGGACCTCCTTCTTCACCGCCTCCATCATTGGCGGGTTAAGCCTCCTCTGTGGTTGCCTCACCGGCTTCGCATCATCCTCTAGGTTGATCCGGTGCATACATAAGGATGGACTAATGCCCTTGAGATCGGCAATAGTCCAACCAATCGCAGATTTCCGCTCCCGGATCACCTCCATCAACCTCTTCTCTTGATCCGCTGTCAAACTGCTAGAAATCACCACCGGAAGCGTCTCTCCCTCACCTAGATAAACATACTTAAGGTGCTCAGGGAGGACCTTCAACTCAAGCTCCGGTGCCTTCTCTATAGATGGCACAAGCTTCTCCAACGGAACCTCTAGCTTCAGCTGACCATGACCCGGCGTGGTAGCAAACATAGCACTCTCTGTAAGACCCATGACTGCTTCCTTCATAGAATCCGAGATGTCAAACTCCAAATTAGCATACCCCAAAGCGTTCTCTAACGCGGTCTTGATATCATCATCTCCATTAGACACCTCAAATACCTCCTCTACCAATGGCTCGATCACATCGATGAAACACAACGACTCTGAGTCCTTAGGGTATTTCATAGAGTTAAAGATGTTGAACTCCATTACTTGCCCATCAAACTCCATGGTAAGTGAACCGTTGGCTACATCGAGCTTGGTCCGAGCAGTCGACATAAAAGGCCTCCCCAACAATATGGGAGCCTTTGGATCCGTCTCCATCTCAAGAACATAGAAATCCGCCGGGAAAATCATTTTCCCCACTCTAACCAGAACATCCTCTACCAATCCCTTCGGGTAGGCATTCGACCTATCCGCCAACTGTATCACAACTCTGGTGTCCTGCAATGGCCCCAACTTAAGAGTTTCAAACAACGCATAGGGCATGACGTTGATTGAATCCCCCAAGTCTAACATCGCCTTATGCTCAGAAGCATCCCCCAAAGTAACTGGAATCACGAACATCCCTGGGTCACTGCACTTCTTAGGCAACTTCTTCTGATATACTGCAGACACATGCTCACTAACCTTAACCTTCTTTTTACTCCTTTCCTTCTGATTCCTCTTCAGAGTACACAGCTCCTTCAAAAACTTTGCATACCTCGGGACAGTCTGAAGAAGGTCCAGGAAAGGAATATTCACCTCCAACCTCTTGAAAGTATCGTAAATAGCCTTGTCAGGCTCTGGCTTTCGATGTTCTTTCAAGGCCTCCGGGAATGGAACTTCAGGCTCATATACAGGAGCCTTAACCTCTGGTGTAGTCTCTGTCTGAACTGGTGCCTTCTGTACTGGCTCTGCAATCTCAACCTTTGCCTCCGGTTCCTCATCTACAACCTTATCCTGCAGCTCCTTACCATTGCGAAGAGTTATCGCACATGCATTCTGCTTAGAATTCGGTTCAGTCTGTGATGGCAACTTCCTCGAATCTCTAGCCTCTATCCGTCCCACGGCATCAGCTACCTGACCCATCTGTTTCTCCAAATTACCAATGCTCGCATCTGTGCGCTGCTGATACTGCTGAAAATTCTGGTTCATGGTGCTAACACTCTGAGCCAAAGAATTCAGCAATGCCTCTGTAGACTGTCCCGGAGCATTCTGCTGCTGCGGCTGCTGCTGCTGTTGCTGTGGCGGCTGCTGCTGCTGATATGGTGGTCTATAAGAGTTGTACTGATTACCCTGGTACTGCTGCTGCTGATAACCCTGCTGATTACCAAACTGCTGTCCCTGACCACCCGACTAATTTTGCTGCTGACCTGTACCCCATCTGAAATTAGGATGATTTTTCCAGTTGGGGTTATAGGTGTTACCCATCGGTCTTTGTCCCTGCTGCGCAAACCCAACTGCATTGACATCCTCCATCTCGCCCGTCTGCAGAGACGGACACGAATCTGTAGGGTGTGTGATGTCATAGCAAATCCCACAAGGCTTCGGTGTCTGTCCCAGAACCAACTGTTTCACCATACCCTTAAGATCCTCCATATATGTCTCGAACTTATTAGACACCCCACTGTTCGAACCTGCTGCACTGACCTGTCTCACATTAGACCTCTTGCCATGGGTCCTTGTGCTCTTAGCTAGCTCCTCGATCAACCTCTTAGCTTCCTCGGTAGTCTTGTTCAGAATGCTTCCCCCACAGCACGAATCCACTAGCCTCTTATCCTGAATAGTCAACCCCCCATGAAAATAGACGATTAGCTGCTCATCAGTAAACCCGTGATACGGACAACTCCTACACAGCTTGTGGAAGCGGTTGTAGTAGTCATATAGGGTCTCATCTGCCTTTTGCTCCATATTGCTGATGTCCCTCTTCATAACATTAATCTGGTCCTGAGGGAAAAACTCTTCCAAGAATACTTCTTTCATCTACTGCCAAGTCGTGATGCTGTTGGGTGGCAAGTGATAGTACCACCCATTCGCGTTATCTTTCAGTGTGAAAGAAAATGCCCTCAACAATAAGTGCTCGATCAGAAGCGCTGCCGGCTTCATACTCTGACAGATTTGCACAAACTGTGAGATGTGCTGATTAGGATCCTCTCCGGGCATCCCTGTGAAGTGCGGTAGCTGGTTCAGTAGCCCCGGCTTCAACTCAAATGTCACTCCGGCAGGTAAGGCAGGGAATTGGACGGCATGTGGTTGCTCATTCCAATTCGGTGCAGTCCTCTGCCTCAATGTCTATGGTGGTACTGCTTGTCTACCTCCTGCGTTATTTCCATTAGCATTATTTCCATCAGCGCCACCAGCATTATATTCACCAGCGCCACCACCAGCGTTACCCTGACCTTGTTGCGCCATATCTTCAGCCAACAAAATTGCCTTGTATCTCCTACTTTGCTGTCGTCCTTTCCTGAAAGACCTTTCGATTTCTGGATCAAATGGTACAATCAAATCGTTAGTAGAACGGGTGTGGACCATACACGGTTCCACACTACAAGATAATAAGCAATAAAGATAACTAGAAATATAGCAAGTCAACAACTAAAAGAGAAAAAAGATAAAAATAAAATAAAATAAAAAGAACGCAAACAATAACACCGCTCCCCGGCAGCAGCGCCAAAATTTGGTAGGCTCAGTCGCACACCTACTAAATTAGACCTGAACTCGGCCACTAATAATGTAATTAGGGTAAGTCAGGGTCGATCCACGAAGAACGATGATTATTTGCGAACAGTCACTTGACCAGATTGGGGGTTTGATTTTGATTGTAATTAAATCCTAGACGGGAAATTAAACTAATTGTGATTAAAACAATGATTAAAAAGCACTTCAGATTTGATACTGTCACCGGATTTTAATTCTAATATCACTGATAATTCTAATCTCCTTTAATCTTATTCACTTGATTACGAGACGTATTTCAATCTCTGTCTCTTCTTTCAGAATAGTTTATAGCAGTGGCACACTCACTATAAACCCTAATTAAAATTAAACCTAAACTGGCACAGAAAAGGTCTAAAGATTAATTGATGAAGTTTTAAGAGACTAAAATCAAGAACGCTTTCTAAAAATAAATTAGATAATCGTCTAATCTTGCCTACTCCCCGAATTGCTATGGCACATACACAATTCGTGGAGATGCTACAATGAAAACCCTAATTCTGGCACAGAACGAGTAATCTAGCAAAGATCAATAAAGAGGACAAGTAAATTGGCCAGATTTACAAACCCTAGAAATTAAGAAAAAAGAAATACCTCAATAGAAATAAAAAAACCCGGATCAAGATCTCAAACCCAAAGTAATGGAGTTTAGTTCTCCATTAATGGTTACACAAAGCTTCAGAGAGAAAAAGAAAAGAACCTCCTATTCCCCGTTCAGAGAGAGAAAATGATAACCCAATCTAAAACTAATTCTAAAACTAATAAAGGAATAATAATTCAAATCAAAAATAAAAAGATAATAAAATAAAATAAAATAAACAAAAAAAAACCAACAAAAACATCAGTCCAGCCGCCGCCCACTTTGTGAAGAGGTTGACTTTCACCATATTACAATTCAGCCCCTGGAGTTTTAATATTGTCAGTTCAGTCCTCCAAGTTTCAGAAATTGCAGAAAAGCCCCTAAATTCCCAGTTCTTTGCAGTTTGGTCCCTGCACTCTTCCGCCAGTTAACTTTGACTTGACTTTGACTACTTGACCATCGAGACAGACGTTGAAGCTCACCAAAAGTTACATCCGGGAAAAATAATTAAATAATAACGACTATTCTACCCCGGATTACAATAAAGCTCAAATGATAAAATAATGTCTCAAATACATCAAATCTAGTCTAAAGTACATCAAAATGAACCAAAATATATGAGAGAATAAGGTAAATAATGTATACAAAATCCGCCACATCAAGCGGTTTGAGTAGGATGGTTGTCAGTTGCTCTATGTCTAGTGCCTGTCTCAAAATCACTAAAATCATTAGCAACATTTGGAGCCATATGTGGCTCAAGGAGAGCATGTTCATCAAATGTAACATGGACTGACTCTACAATTTTTAAAGATGTCTTATTGAAACAACGAAAAGCTTTGGAGTGTTTAGAATAACCAACAAAAATACCTTCATCAGCCTTAGCATCAAATTTACCTCGATGCTCTTTGCCATTGTACAAGATGTAACACTTGCATCCAAATATCTTGAAGAAGGCAATGTTGGGTGATCTGCCTCTCCACAATTCATAAGGAGTCTTGTTGTGAACTTTGATGATGAGGGAGCGGTTCTGGGTGAAGCATGCGGTATTGACGGCTTCGGCCCAGAAGTATTTGGGAAGCTTGGCTTCGGCAATCATAGTCTTCCCGGCTTCAATCAAAGTCATGTTCTTTCTTTCCACTACTCCATTCTGTTGTGGAACTCCAGCGGCAGAGAAATTATGATCAATTCCATGATCATCACAATATTGGGCAACACCATTGTTTGTAAATTCGGTTCCATTATCTGAACGCACGGCAACAATGTCATCCAATTTCTGAGTTTGGAGCTGTCTAAAGAGAGCGGTTACGATACCATAAGTATCATCTTTAGAGGCCATCATTTCCACCCATGTATATCTTGAATAATCATCAACCACCACAAGTGTATATCGGTTTCCTCCAATACTGGCGGTTGGGACAGGTCCAAATAAATCCATGTGCAGCAGTTGCAAACAGCGGTTCGTTGAAGGCGCGGTTTTACTAGGAAATGACTGTTTGGGCTGCTTTCCAAGCTGGCATGCTTTACACTTTTCATCATGATGGTCAGCCACTTTGGGTAGTCATTTTACTAGACCATCCCTATGAAGTTTTGCTAGATACTTGAAGTTCAAGTGGCTGAGCCGCTTATGCCATAACCAGCTGCTTTCACTTATATTTTTTGCTACAAAACAGAGGTCAGCAATAGAAACAATATTGCTTAAATCAATTATATAAACATCACTTGTTCTGTTGCCAGTCAGTAGAGTGACTCCAGAGGAAGCATCTTTGATATAACAGCAAGTTGAAGTGAAGATGCATTTCATTCTTTTGTCACAAAACTGAGATATGGAGAGAAGGTTGTGCTTGAGTCCTTCTACTAGTGACACTTTTTCAATAGTCACCTTTCCTCGTTTGATTGCTCCATATCCTACTGTTTCTCCTTTCTTGTTGTTACCAAGCACTACTGGGGGACCTTTCATTTGGATGAAACTGCAGAGTAGTTCTAAATCTTCAGTCATGTGTCGTGAGCATCCACTATCCAAATACCAGAGATCCTTCTTCTTCTTAGCGGTTCCAGCCATAAAACATGAAATCTAAAAAATAAACATGAAAGGTTTTGGTCCCCCTTATTCCTTGGGTCCTAGGGTTAGCAGCTTTTTGGGACCCACACCTGTTTGACCTTAGGATTTTTACGTCCCTTGGCATTGGGTGCGAATCTTAAAAGACAATGACCAGTACTATGACCAAAGTCGGCACAGATAGAACAATGAATTAAGCCATGTTGTGGTGGCGGTTTTACAAATCCATTACTGACCTTCGGTTTATCGTGTTTTACTGGGTCAGTGGTTTTGGCTTTAACAAAGTTAACCTTCTTGAGTTCCACCTTTCTCTTAGGTGCGGCTTTAGGAAATATAACAGGATATTCCTTAAACCGACTATGAGCGGTTTCATCACTCAATACTTCTTTGGTTGCCTCAGCCGCTGTGGATTTCTCTTTCCACTTTGGATCTCTCCCAGTCTGGTTTTTAGGATACTCATAGAAATAATTTTGCTTTTTAATTTCTTGTGTTGAGCCCTTTTTACCAGCATGATTCACCTTAGGAATTTCTTTGGTTTGTTCAGTTGGTTTCACACCACTTTCAGCACAAAGACAAGGACACTTACACCCATCATCAGTTTTAAATCCTAATTCACTTTTCTCCTTAGAGAGAATTTGTGAATTAACGATTTGTTCCATGGTGACTCCAGACTTAGTCCACACATCGGTCACTTTTTGAAGTTTATCCCTTTGTGCAGTAAGATCATGGATTCGGGTGTTAAGAACCTCGGTTCTGTCCTTAAGGTAGCGGTTTTCTTCCACAACAGAAGCTATCCCAATAATTTGGAGCTTGAGTTTTTCAATCTCCTCCTTATGGGACTTGCATTCTTTTTGGGAATATTCAAGTTCCGCAGCCATTAATTTATATGCCTTTTTAAGCACAGTGTGTTGTTGACAAATGACATTAGCACGTTCAAGTACCTGGTCATCATGGCTTTGTTCGGTTTGATCCTCAGGAGAGTAGTTTGGTGAAGTAGGAGTTTTGCCTTGTTTAGCTTCAGGAGTTTTTGGTGAAACTGACTTCATTTGATGGAGTGGCAGTGGAAGGCTTTCATCAATTTCAACCTTTTCTTCAAATCCCATTAGGCAAAGATTTGCAACTCCTTCATCTTCATCACTATCATCTGTATCAGAACCCATCCATGTTAATGGTTGTTCTCCTTGTTCAGCAACCATTCCTCTTCTCTTGAAAAACTTTTTGTTGAACGGTTTCTTGGCAGGAGCGGCTTCATAGCGCGGTTTGGGACAACTGGAGGCAAAATGACCTGGTTGTCTGCAGTTGTAACAAACAAGATCATCCCTTTTCTTAGCATCAGCTGCTTTGTTGAATCTGGTTGGAGGGACAAACTTTGCAGGGCCGCCTGACTGAGATTGAGCTCTGTTCTTTCTGAACTTGGTGTAGTTTTTCACATAAAGAGAAAACTCGTCATCATCCATGTCATCAAAGTCAACTTGAGTAGAACTGGATGCTACACTTTGAGAATTTTGAGATGGAGTGTAGGATTGATGAGATTACTGAGGTTGAGAATAGGGTTGATGATATTGAGGGTAAGGTTGATGAGGCGGTTGGTAATACTCTGGAGGTGCGGTTTGAGAAATATATCTTGGAATATTTGGATCAAAAGAAGCGGTTTGTAAATGGATATTAGATGCGGTTTGATGATGATCTGGATTGTAAACTGGAGATGTGGCATTGTTGAAAGCGGCAAGAGAAAGAGACTTGAATCTGTTTTCGGTTTCATGAGCTTCCTCAAGCTTGAATTCAAATACCCTTAGCATGGCATAAAGATGACGAAGATCAAGAGCTTCCAGATCTTTGTTGTCTTCTATGTTGGTAGTTTTGATCAGCCATTTGCTACCAAGAGATTGCATGAATCTCATGTTCAGGTCAGTATTGGAATACTTGTGCCCTAGAGAGAAACATACATTGACAATTTCCACGAACCGCTCATAGCATTGGCGAAGAGATTCCTTTGGGTCTTTGACAAAGTAATCAAAGAGCCTTCTCTGTTGGTAGAGGCGGTTCTTCTTGGTGTCGGCATCTCCTTCCAGAAAGTCAATGATGCCATCCCATGTTTCCTTTGCGGTATTGCAATCTAGAACCTTTGAGTGAGTTCTTAGATCAATAGCTGATACAAGAATGGACATGGCTCTTCCATCAAAGTCCACATTCCGTTGATCAGTTTCGGTCCATTCAGCTTCCGGCTTCTTGATTTCCGCGGTTTGTCCAGCAGTACCTGCATCAGGGTTAGCCTTCATCGGGACATAGGGTCCATTAACAATTGCAGTCCATAATCTGCGATCCTCAGATATCATGTGCTTCTTCATCCTATCTTTCCAGAAGATGAAACTATCTTCATTAAGAATAGGTAAGTGATTAGAGTTGGATGTCTGCATCATATGGGAGTTTATGTTTGCCATTGGATCAGCACCCAAGCGGTTAAGCTTGTAAAATAATTTTTGGTGGATAAGCTCTGATACCACTTGTTGGTCCCTAAGGGCAACAAGGGTATAGAACCGCTAGAGGGGGGGTGAATAGCGGTTTAAAATCTTTTTCGGAATACCCTTGAAAATCAACCAAGTACTTATCAGTTTGGTCTATTGCGGTTTAAAGCCTAGAACCGCTCAGATAAAATGCACAACGGAGTTTTGCGGTTTTGTCCAAACTGAATTATAAAGAGTTGGGCGGTTTAAGTGGTTGTGTTGGGTATGCCCACATATATCTCAGTTTTAATGTATTAGGATTTATTAGATTTGATTGATCCATCACCTAAGTTTTATTTCATGGACTTTAGACCCACATGTAAGAAGTATTTATACTTCATTTTTTAGGTTGTCCATTGTTATAGAATAGGCTTAGAAATAGGGCAAGAAGATCAAGTTTCAAGAAAAATCACTCAGTGAGTTTGAGCCGCGCTTATGCGCCTCCTGCGCCACGCGCCATGCGCCTCTTCACTCGCGCCTTGCGCCATTTAGAGCGCGCGCATAAGGATTTCTTCATAAGCTTACGCGCCTCTGCGCCCCTTGTTTTAAGCGCACGCTTACTGTGCGCCTATTGGCTAAATGCGCCTCTTGGCTCAAACGCGCCTCAAAGTGTTTATTCAAACACTCAGTGATTTATTGAAGACTCGAAGACTTGAAAAGAATTCAAAATTACGCCAATGATCCAACGGTGGATAAAAGATGCATATGCGCCTAATCTGTTGACACGTGTCCATAACGGTCACATTTATGTTGAGTGTCAAAATGGCCATAAAATATGCATGCTCCAATCAACGAACGACAGCTCATCTTATCCACAAGGATTTCCAAACGGCTAGTTTTTTGAAGTTCACTATAAATACCCCATAACTTCAACATTTTGAAGTTGCTGAGTTTTGCTAAGAATTTCAAGAATTTCTCTCTCAAAGCATTTGTTGAAGATTTGAAGATTGCCTTCGTTTTTCCAGATTTCTCAAGAACATCTTCATACCTTCATCCTTAGCCCAGATCTTCAAAGCCTTAACACTTTAGTTTCTTGTGCTCTCCATCTCAAAGATCTAAAGAGCCTTGATTCTAAGAACACACACGCACCTCTTTAAGATTAATCATTTAGATTCATCTTTTAGAGATACACCGGTTATTGTTTTGGATTTGTTCTTTCATAGTAATAGATCTTGAGTTAGTGTATAAGCTCAAACATTGTAATTTGTAACACTCACTCATTATATAAGATCTCGATTAGAAATCCAAGACTAACCATCTTGGTAGAGGACGTAGATCTTTCATTGATCGAACCTCTCCAAATAGCTTGTGTTATTATCTTGTCATTTCTTTCAAGTTATTATTTTCACTCACTATTTGCTTGTTTACTCATTGTAGATTGATTGAACTGAATTGTGTTGTGTTTGTTTTATCATTTGCCTTAGTTCCTTATTTCACTCACTTTGAGCCAAAATACTTAGTGTGTGTGTTGCGCTCCCTTTATCACTTTGCGCCTACTTTCATTACTAAATTCCGCTGTGCATTTCACTCACTCACTTAGGCGCATTTCATAACGCTTACTTGATAAAGTGCGCATTCGCAATTGAGTTTTTCAAGGGTACGAAAAGAATTTTAAAACAGCTATTCACCCCCCCCTCTAGCTATTTTTCATACCCTTGTTGCCCTTTGGGACCAACAAGTGGTATCAGAGCAAACACCTTTATAAAACATTTTTCGTTTTTCAAGCTTAACAGCTTGGGTGCCGATTCTAAATGGCAAACTCAAAACCTATGGCAACTGCAAACTACACTCACGTTCCGGTCTTTGATGAAGATCATTTTGACGTATGGAAATTCAGCATATTGACTCATCTCAACTCAATCGATGAAAGGCTCCATGACACCGTCGTTTATGGACCTTATATTCCGATGAAGGCGAATCCAAATCCACGCACCAACGCTGCTCAACCTACTGTCCTAAAACCAAGGGAAGAATGGACCGAGGAAGAAATTAGAAGAGTCGCAAATGATGGCAAAGCAAGAAACATTCTTCTAAGCACTCTAAGCACGGCGATGAAACAACAAGTCATGCATTGTGCTACTGCAAATGAGCTATGGGATGCTATTGAAGAGCATATTGAAGGAGACACCGTTTGCAAGGAGAACAAGAAATACGAAGTTCAAAAGAGATTCAACAATTTCTCTCAACTCCCCGGTGAAAACTTAAGGCAAACTTATGAACGCTACTGTGAAATTATCAATCTATGTATTTCACTTGGCATGAAGTTTACCAACAAAGATTTGAATGTAAATTTTCTACAAGCTTTTGGATCAAGATACCTTCATAAATCTAGCGCTCTTGAAGACGCTGGAACTTTAGATGTTTGGACTTTAAGGAACCTATATGCAAATCTCAAAGTTTACGAACTCAAACTCCAACGAATCAGTGAAACTGAAGGAAAGTCAAAATCTATGGCTATGATGGCGCACAGAGAAGCCGCGCCTACTCCTGCGCCTACACCTGCGCCTGTACAAGATGAGAAAAGCTCCGATCCCAAAATTTCTACTTCTGAGCTATTAGACATGGATGATGAAGACTTCGCTTTATTTGTGAAGAAATTTCAAAAGTTCAGAAAATTCTCAAGACCCGGCTCAACCAACAAATTTCAAGGATCTACCAGCAAAGCTCCTCAAAAGTTTTCAAGGAGCAGTGATTCAAAAAGAAAAGAAGATCTTGTTTGTTTTAATTGCAGGAAACCCGGACATTTTGCATCAAGCTGCCCGATCCCCAAATTTGAATATATGCAGAAGAAGAGCAGCCATACTCCTAAATTCACTCCCAAGTTCACTCGACACAAGGGAATGGTTGCTGAAGAAGAAGCACCAGCAAATGAGCACAATACTTGGATTGAAACAGACTCCGATGAGAGCGATGAAGATTCCGATGATGGACTTGTTTGTTTGATGGCAAATGATGATGAAGTTGATGCTTATGATTCTGATGATGACTTCTCCAAGGATGTTCCCGATATGAATGCCTTGAATAAACCTATCAAGAAATCTGCAGGTTTTCAAGAAGCGAAAAAGAAGAAAGGACCAACCATCAGCGAGCTCGTTGAACAAGGATTTCTCACTCCGGCTCAAAACGATGGTGGATTGTTATTCTCACGATGTGATCTTGGAGCAAGGAACAAATTGAGAAAAGGAGCATACATTAGACCACAGGTTGAACCAACTGCTCCAATCTCCAAAATCAATGATGAAGTGATTGCTGAACAAGAAAAATTGTTCAAAAAGGCTGAAAAGGTAATTACTAGATTTGATAGTATGAAGGAAGCTTTAGCACTATCATGTGATGAAATTTCCCAGCTTAAGACCGAGAAATCTCTACTTAAATCTGAACTCACCCTCCTTAAGGAGCAGATAAAGAGCATGACTCCTCTTACCGTTAAAAACACTTTTCTAACAGAACAGAACTCACTTCTTAAAGTTCAAAACGATGAATTGGTTGCTCAAATCACTGATCTTAAAAAGATTACAAATGAGTGGTCCAATTCTCGTGTCACTATGGAGAATATATTTGAGTCCCAAAAAGTCAGTGGTGATAAAAGTGGCTTGGGATTCTCATCAACTAGTGACAACTTTAAATGTGATGTCTGTGCTGAAAGAGATAGTGAATTTACCAACCAACAAACTCTTGAAATTCCCAAGGAAAAACATTCTAATTCAATGGGTAAAGGACATGAAAAAGTCAAGAGACAAACATTCCATTATGTCTACCCAACGAAGCAATTTGGGAAAGCTAATGGGAAAGATATAGCTACAGATGAACCATCTCCTAGCAAAATCATTCTTGAAAATAGGCGCGCTCCTTCTCCGAGTGCTCATTATGCGCCTAAGAGCCACGCGCCTCATCGCCGTGCGCCTCCTAGCCCTATGCGCCCTTCGAGAAAAAGCGCTCCAAAATTTCAAAAGAAAGATTTTGTTAAGTCTAGTTCATCTGACCCAAAGAAGAATGCCATCCCCAAGAAAAGTAAAGAGTTTGTGAAAACTCACGTGATTGGTGGCTTTCATCATTGTTCCATTTGTGATTGTTCAGGACACAAGGCCGTGGAATGCCTTTTGCGATTCACTCCCAATGCCAAAGGACGTAAAAATCCTAAGGTCAAGCAAGAGTGGGTTGTCAAAAGTTGCTAACCCTAGGACCCAAAAGGAATAAAGGGGACCTGCTTAAATGTCTATATTTCAGGTTCTTTGTTTCATGGCTGGATCTTCAAAAGCTAGAAATTATGAATGGATTCTCGATAGTGGGTGTTCAAGACACATGACTGGAGATGAATCCTTATTAGAAGATGTCCATGAAGAAAGAGGTCCCTCCGTAACATTTGGCGATAATAACAAAGGTCAAGTTGTAGCATATGGAAAGCTCAAGAAAGACAAAGTGTGCATTGAAAGAGTCTCACTCGTGGAAGGGCTCAAGCACAACTTATTATCCATATCTCAATTCTGCGACAAAGGATTAGAATGCCATTTTACTTCAACGCAATGTCTTATCAAGAATGGCAAAACTGGAGCTATCTTACTCACGGGATATCGTAAGACAAATATTTATATTATTGATTTTCATAGTATGAACTCTAGTACTAATCTTTGTTTTGTAGCAAAAAGTGTGAACGAAAATAGTTGGCTGTGGCACAAGCGCTTAAGTCACTTGAACTTCAAGTATCTATCTAAACTCAGCAGGAATAATCTTGTCAAAGGACTTCCCAAAGTTGCTGATCATCATGACAAAAAGTGCGCCGCATGTCAACTTGGCAAACAACCGAAGCAGTCATTTTCAAGCAAGTCAAATCCTTCAACTACAAGATGTTTGCAACTGCTTCACATTGATCTATTTGGACCAGTTTCCACCGCAAGCATTCGTAGAAACAAGTATACTCTAGTTGTGGTGGATGATTATTCAAGATATACATGGGTAGAGATGATGATTACAAAAGATGATTGTTATGATATTCTCACTACCTTATTTCGACTGCTCCAAACCCAAAAAGAAGATGACATCGTTAGTGTTCGATCCGACAATGGAACAGAATTCAAAAATAACGGTGTTGCTCGATATTGTGAAGATCATGGGATAGATCACAACTTTTCAACCGCCGGAGTTCCTCAACAAAATGGCGTCGTTGAACGAAAGAATAGAACGTTGATTGAAGCGGGAAAGACGATGATAGCTGAAGCTAAATTGCCTAAGTACTTTTGGGAAGAAGCTATCAACACTGCATGTTTTACTCAAAATCGTTCCCTCATCAACAAACTTCACAACAAGACGCCGTATGAACTTTGGCGTGGTAGAACTCCCAACATTGCATTCTTCAAGATCTTTGGTTGCAAATGCTATATCCTCTACAACGGAAACGAACATAGAGGTAAATTCGATGCCAAAGCCGACGAAGGTATTTTTGTTGGGTATGCCAAACACTCTAAAGCTTTTCGTGTTTTCAATAGAACTACATTAGTGATAGTTGAATCTGTACATGTTACTTTTGATGAACATTCTCTCCTTGAGCCACATTTGGCTCCAAATGTTGCTGATGATTCTATTGAGTTAAATGATACAGGTGCTCCTATTTACGTTGCGCCCACTCAAGGTCAGAATCTATCAACACAAGGAAATCCATCTACATCAAATGCGCCTAATTCAATGTATTATGCGCCTGGTGAATCCTCTATTGCGCCTCACTCAAATGATGCGCCTCATGATTCCTCTTACGCGCCTATTTCTACTGCTGCATCTGGTGTAAACCCAAATTTCAATTCTGAGCCAGTTCAACCCCCAAATTTCAATGACTTTGAATCTGGTGAAGAGGTACCAATTGAAGATCTTCAAGTTTCTACGACTCAACCTAACTTACCTCCTGAAATTCGTGAAGTTAGAGGTCACCCAATTGCTAATATCATCGGTGATTTACAAGTTGGTGTTCGTACAAGGAGAGCTACAAACTTTGATGCTTACACTGCTTTTATCTCTCAAATTGAACCGAAGAAGGCTGATGAAGCACTCCAAGATCCTAATTGGGTTATTGCAATGCAAGAAGAACTCAATCAATTTGAACGATGTAAGGTTTGGACTCTTGTTCCAAGACCAAATGATCAAGGAGTGATTGGTACGAAATGGGTGTTCAGGAACAAGATGGATGAGAATGGAACCATCACGAGAAACAAAGCAAGATTGGTTGCACAAGGCTATAGGCAAGAAGAAGGAATTGATTACGATGAAACTTTTGCGCCCGTAGCAAGACTTGAAGCTATCAGATTATTTCTAGCTTACGCCGCTCACAAGAACTTCAAGTTATATCAAATGGATGTGAAGAGCGCGTTTCTAAATGGTGAACTCCAAGAACAAGTCTATGTTGCTCAACCACCTGGGTTTGAAGATTCACAATTTCCAAATCATGTGTACAAACTCCAGAAAGCTTTGTATGGACTCAAACAAGCACCAAGAGCATGGTATGATACACTATCCAAGTTTCTCATCGAAAAAGGCTTCACTCGCGGTAAAATCGATACAACTCTTTTCATTGCCAAACATAATGGTCATAAATTACTTGTTCAAATTTATGTTGATGATATTATATTTGGTTCTACTAATGAATTGTTGTGCAAGCGTTTTGAGAAACTAATGAAGAGCAAGTTTGAAATGAGCATGATGGGAGAACTCACATTCTTCCTCGGGCTTCAAATCAAGCAAATGAGTGAAGGCATTTTTATCAACCAATCCAAATACACAAAGGACTTAATCAAGAAGTTTGGACTTGAGAACGCTAAATCATACGATACTCCAATGGCCACCGGCAACAAACTCGACAAAGATCTAAAAGGTAAACGTGTTGATCAAACGCTCTATCGAGGTATGATTGGCTCACTCCTTTATCTTACTGCTAGCAGGCCCGATATTATGTTTAGTGTTTGTGTTTGTGCTCGTTATCAATCCGACCCTAGAGAAGCACACTTAATTGCTGTGAAACGTATTATAAGATATCTCTCTGGCACTGTTAACCTTGGACTTTGGTACACCAAAGATTCGAACTTTAAACTTGTAGGTTACTCAGATGCGGATTATGCAGCGTGCACAATTGATAGGAAAAGCACAAGTGGCACTTGTCATTTCCTCGGATATAGACTTGTGTCATGGGCGAGTAAGAAACAAGCTTCAGTATCTGTCTCAACAACCGAAGCCGAATATATCGCTGCGGGAAGTTGTTGTTGTCAAATACTCTGGATGAAGCAGCAATTGGTGGACTATGATATCATCGAAGAAAATTGTCCCATCTACTGCGACAATACATCAACAATTGCGGTTTCTGAAAATCCTGTCATGCACTCAAAGACCAAGCACATCGACATCAAATATCACTTCCTCAAAGACCACGTGGAAAAAGGCAATATTCATTTGGAACACGTGGGAACCGACTATCAAATCGCCGACATTCTAACTAAAGCACTTGACGCGAAACGGTTCATGTTTTTGAGAGGTGAAATGGGTATGCTTGAACTCAACTAAATTCAATATAGTTTTGTCAATACTAATGATTTTATGTTGTGTTGAGTTATGAGTATATTAGGTACAAATGATTAAATCAATTTTTCAAAAGTTTCAAGGAAATTATGCGCCATCTATGCGCCTTACTAACTGCGCGCCCATCTCTCGTTTTCTGCGCGCACAATATCTGCGCGCCTATCAATTCATGCGCGCGCTCAACCATCTTTGCGCGCCTTGATGTGTAATGCGCCTTGATGAATAATGCGCCTAGATGAGTATGCGCCTTGCTGAAGTAATGCGCCTCTTCATGCGCGCATTAACTATTGCGGCTCAATCATTTCTCAAAATTCAATTTCAATGATTGAACGTAATAAATACACAAGTACCAGGTATGTTCATTCTGTTCATTTATTATAGGAATCTATGTCTTTTGACATTCCTTTAATTGTTCAAGGGTACTTGTGCAATTAAAATTTTTCCCTCGTTTTACGCTTTTCGAAAAATTTTATTTTCTGGGATATATTTCTTGCACCCCAAACTTACACCAAAATAGATGTTTTTGGTGTTTGTGCAAAAATTAGTCAAAATTGCTCATACACTTAAAGGGAAAGTGGAGCAGTTTTTCAAAAACCTAAATGTCACATCATGACACTTTGTGTCATTCAGCATTTAATGCACCTATCATGATGAGCCGCCATTTCAAATCTCTCATAAATGCCATCCCTTCAACTTCTCATCTTTTTAAATTTTTGACTGTGTTTTTTCATATCAGTGCAAGTTTTTAATCCTAAACCTATAAAAACACATCATCACCTTCCTCTCTTCTCACCTACTCTATTTCTCTCTCTCTCCCCGTCTCACTCCCTCTCTCCCAGACTCGCCTCCTTCTCTTCATCTTCATTTTTCTTCTTCATTTTACATTCATATATATAAGTTTATGGGTCCTAAGAAAGCATCAACATCTACACAAGACGATATGGTATGAATTCTCAACCTTTAATCTCCTTATATTTCTTTTTTTTTAAACCCGGATTCATTTTTTTTGATTTCTCTTGATTCGATGATCCGTTTTCTATATCGTTTGTTGGGTTGTGTTCTATTCTTGATTTCGAATCTTTTAAAACCAACATTTTAACAATCAATGCTCTGTTTGTTACAAATCTGAGTTTTTGTTTTCAAAATTTTTCAAAATTTTCGGGCATTCTTTTGATCATTGTGCTTTCATTATTGATTTGTTCTTATTTTTGTTTGCATATTTAGATTCCTTGTCGTCATGCGGTCATTTTGATATATTATTTGTCTAGTTTGGTGAAGTTTCATGATTTTCGTGTTCTTGGTGTTCTTCGAGCATTCAAGGGTCGTTCTTCGTGTTCTTCGTCATTTATGCATGTTTTGGTCTCTAAAAATTTTCTAACTTGTTTTCGAAAATTTGAACTTTTTGATTTTCATTTCTTTCATTTGAATGCTTGTTGTTTGTTTTTCTTTCTAAGTAAAAATTTTCACGTCATGCGCCTATGTACTTCTTTATGCGCCTATTTTTTATGCGCCTGAATGATTTATGCGCCTCTACTTGTATATGCGCTTAAATCATTCTGCGCCTAAAAACCTTATGCGCCTAACTTCGTACTTAGTCAAATTTCGTTGTTTTAATTTTTCCTTAGTATTCACATAGAACCATATTATGCGCCTTGTAACTCTATGCGCCTTCAATATTTTATGCGCCTAATTCAATCATGCGCCTTGATTCTCTATAATTTTGTGCGCCTGTTTCAATTATGCGCCTATATATTTCATACGCCTATGTTACTTTGATCATTTTATGTTTCTATGCGCCTATATCACTTCTAACATCAATCATTTTTTTCAGGACCTTGCAAATTTCAAACTTGAAGAAACTCTTGATCTATTGGAGTTATCTGGTGAAGTGATGGGAAGAGAAATAATAGAGACTCTGCGCGTCGCTGGTCTGCTCCCTTTATTCACCATGGACCAAGATTTCTTCTCTGCGCTCCTCGTGGATGAGTTCTTCTCCACTGCTGTTCTAGTGGAAATTGACGTAAATGGGCGCACTCACTACCGGATTGAGGCGCGCGTTCAAAATGTTGACGTCCATATTTCATCATCTGTGATTCGACACTTGCTCGGTTTTCCATCTACCGGTGAAGATCGCATTATTGGGCGCCCGATGACTTACTCAATTGATGATCAGAACAAGATGGCTGCCTCACTTCTAAATATTCCCACGCTTCAAAACAATATCAAAAACACCGAAATTCGAGATGGTGGAGAACTCTTGACTCACATCGCTCACTTGGTGGGAACTTCAATAGTGTTCAAAACTGGGAACGTAAACCGATTCACGGTTGAACAATGGGAATACACAGCTGCTATCATGGCCAAGGAGAAGCTTCACTGGCCTCATATTCTGTTCAAGACTCTGCGTGAGCAAATTGATAAATTTGTGAAGAACAAAAGTGATGGAAAGACCCGATTCCGCTCACACTGCCTTATTCTCACAAAACTTTTTCTAACTTACCCTGAGTTAGTTAAGTTTTTGAATGAGAATCCGGAGTACAAGATCAACGATGTTCCAATGTTTGGTAAAGCTAGTTTGGACCTCAAGAAGCGCAGGAAGAAGCCCACAAAGCGCGCAAAAGGAATCCAAATCAAGACTGTTGAAGGCTTAGTAGATGAAGACACAGAGTCCGATGATGCGCCAGTCCTTAAAAGCGCACCATTATTAAAGAGCGCAGTAAAAGCAAGCGCTAGACAAAGCGCAGATCCAGTGCCAGGCGCAGATAAAAGCAAAGGCAAACGGGTAGTTGATGACCCTACTCCTGCGCCTGTCAAACGCACTAGATTTGAAACTGATGATGAGCGAGATCTGAGGCTAGCGCAAGAAGCCAGCAGGCTTGAGGCTCAACGAAAAAGAGATGAAGACTTTCTAGCCAAACAAGCAAATGAGTCAGAAAAGTTAGAGCGCATGAAAGGCGCCGGATCAAGCGCAGATATTGAGAAAGGGCCTTCTGTTTCCGCGCCTTCCCAGCGCGCTCCTTCTCAACGCGCCCCCACTCCTCGTGCGCCCTCATTCAAATTTCAACCTTCCAATATGTCAAGGGTTCAACTCCTCTCTGATTTCTTCGGCGATGACATTTCAGACATTGAGGAACCCGTTCAGGGGGAGCAAGAGACCATCCCTCAGCGCACTCCTTCTCCAGTTGCGCCTCCACCTGGACCAGATCCGATCTCAACAGAAACTTTTGATGTTGAAACAGTTGTTGTTGAAACTGTTGAAATTGAAACTGAAGATGAATTTGAGTCTCCTACTCATTCACCTCCTCCTGCGCCTCCATCTCCTTCTGCGCCCCTTCAAGATTCTGCGCCCCTTCAAGATGATGCGCCACTCTCTACCCCTGCGCCTCCTCCGTCTGCTCCTGATTTGAGCGAGGTACTTTCCATTCTTCATTCTTTACAGCAGGGGCAAGCCAATTTAGAGCAAGGACAGGCGCATATAAAGTCTCAATTTGAGCTTCTTACTTCCTTACTCACTGATCAATCTGAAGAGATTGCTGCCATTAAGGGGGAGATGAACTCTCTCAAGGCCAAACTTTCTGCTCCTTCTCCTCCTCCGGCGCAGACTCAGGTTCAAGCTCATACTGACCAGGCGCAAACCACCGCTTCTGCGCCTACGTTCATACCTCAATCTGCTGCGTCTCAATCAAATATGAATGTGCTTGTATCTAAGTTGGATGTCCTGAAAGAGTTGGTCGTCACTCATTTCACTGCTGCTCACTCAAGCTCTGACAGACGCGCTGAACATATTTCTTCAGATATTATCACGGCTCAAAATGCCATTGAAGCTCACATTCAAATCTTGGAAGAAAACATTTCACAGCAGCAGCAGATCACTCAGCGTTCCATTGATGAATACCAAAACATCAATGTGAATCACTTGAGTTATATTAGAGACGGTATTACTGCTACTCACTCCAGTGTCACGGACACTCAAGGGTTAGCGAACCGTAGTCATCAGCTCGCAAAGCAAATTCAGCGTTCTGTTTCAGAGATCGTTGAAGGATTGAAGGAAGATGATGCGCCTCCCAACCCTTAGCTTCTATTATTTTTTTTGTAAATTTTTAGAATCTTTTGTAATAGAACAATCTCTTTTGTGATAGTGATTTTGTGCTTACTTGTTTTAGCATCTTTTGTTTTTGTTCTATTCAAAACTTGTAACTTGTAACTTGTAACTCTTACACCCCAAGTTTTAATGAGAACAATGCATCACTCATTATCAAACCTTGTTCACTCAAACTCCTTGTTTGTAGAACAATGAATATTGTTTAAATTCATAATGCATCATATTGAATTGTTTCATACTTTCATGCATTAAGTTTAAACTTGGTTTAAACACATTTCAAAACTAAAAATCATATATCATCTTGAATGTGTTAAACTGTTGTTTCTATCTTTCCATATGTAACTCTTTATTCTTATTGGAATAGATTAGGAATCTATATTTTGGACTAGTGTGTACATTAACTTGAGACATGAATTACCAATTTCATTCATTTGGACATGTTTTTATCAAGTATAATGTTTGTCCTTGATATAGTAGGTAATGGCATCAATCAAATAGGGGGAGATTGTTGGGTATGCCCACATATATCTCAGTTTTAATGTATTAGGATTTATTAGATTTGATTGATCCATCACCTAAGTTTTATTTCATGGACTTTAGACCCACATGTAAGAAGTATTTATACTTCATTTTTTAGGTTGTCCATTGTTATAGAATAGGCTTAGAAATAGGGCAAGAAGATCAAGTTTCAAGAAAAATCACTCAGTGAGTTTGAGCCGCGCTTATGCGCCTCCTGCGCCACGCGCCATGCGCCTCTTCACTCGCGCCTTGCGCCATTTAGAGCGCGCGCATAAGGATTTCTTCATAAGCTTACGCGCCTCTGCGCCCCTTGTTTTAAGCGCACGCTTACTGTGCGCCTATTGGCTAAATGCGCCTCTTGGCTCAAACGCGCCTCAAAGTGTTTATTCAAACACTCAGTGATTTATTGAAGACTCGAAGACTTGAATTACGCCAATTCCAACGGTGGATAAAAGATGCATATGCGCCTAATCTGTTGACACGTGTCCATAACGGTCACATTTATGTTGAGTGTCAAAATGGCCATAAAATATGCATGCTCCAATCAACGAACGACAGCTCATCTTATCCACAAGGATTTCCAAACGGCTAGTTTTTTTAAGTTCACTATAAATACCCCATAACTTCAACATTTTGAAGTTGCTGAGTTTTGCTAAGAATTTCAAGAATTTCTCTCTCAAAGCATTTGTTGAAGATTTGAAGATTGTTCGTTTTTCCTCAAGAACATCTTCATACCTTCATCCTTAGCCCAGATCTTCAAAGCCTTAACACTTTAGTTTCTTGTGCTCTCCATCTCAAAGATCTAAAGAGCCTTGATTCTAAGAACACACACGCACCTCTTTAAGATTAATCATTTAGATTCATCTTTTAGAGATACACCGGTTATTGTTTTGGATTTGTTCTTTCATAGTAATAGATCTTGAGTTAGTGTATAAGCTCAAACATTGTAATTTGTAACACTCACTCATTATATAAGATCTCGATTAGAAATCCAAGACTAACCATCTTGGTAGAGGACGTAGATCTTTCATTGATCGAACCTCTCCAAATAGCTTGTGTTATTATCTTGTCATTTCTTTCAAGTTATTATTTTCACTCACTATTTGCTTGTTTACTCATTGTAGATTGATTGAACTGAATTGTGTTGTGTTTGTTTTATCATTTGCCTTAGTTCCTTATTTCACTCACTTTGAGCCAAAATACTTAGTGTGTGTGTTGCGCTCCCTTTATCACTTTGCGCCTACTTTCATTACTAAATTCCGCTGTGCATTTCACTCACTCACTTAGGCGCATTTCATAACGCTTACTTGATAAAGTGCGCATTCGCAATTGAGTTTTTCAAGGGTACGAAAAGAATTTTAAAACAGCTATTCACCCCCCCCCTCTAGCTATTTTTCATACCCTTGTTGCCCTTTGGGACCAACAGGTTGAAAAGGAATGATGAAACTGACAGGGCACAACTGAAGTATCACAAAAGTATGCAAATCATTTATCAAGTCATTTCACATGAAAGTAAATAAAGCTCATAAACATAAAAGTAAATGACAAGACAGAAAATAAAGATCAAGGACACACAATTTGAAGAGGTTCGTTCTTGAAAGAACTACGTCCTCTACCTAGGTGGTTAGCCTAGGATTTTCTAATAGCTACTAGACTTGTATTGATTTAGAGAAGTTTTTACAAGATTACAAATGAATCCAAACTCTAAATAAACAATCTAACCTAACAATGCTATTATAACAACCTGTGTTTTCGAAGTATATAATCTATAAGAAAATATACTCCGGGTGTGTAGTGTGGAAAGAAATCAAGAGCTCAAAATATCTAAGTGATGGTGAGCAAATGATTACTTTCTGTGCAAGACTGAGTTGTGATGATTTGAAGGCTTGAAGCTTTAATGAAGAACTCTGGGTTTGCTAAGGAGATGATGAAGATATGAGTATCTGGGTTTTCAATCTTCAAAGAAAACTTGAATACTTGGGATATTCTCTTTGAAGCTCAGTAACCTTCAATGTTGAACAATGAAGGCTATTTATAGTGAAGGCATTAGTGACCGTTGGACAATGAGGTGAGTCATTGTATGGCGGTTTAATGCGCTGTCACAATCCCATTGGTTGACCTGTCACTGTCGTCCTTTGCTTTTGCTTTGTGGCAGGAAGTTGTTGGATCACTACCTGACATCGTCCTTTTAGTTGTTGAAAAGTACAACGGTAACTTTTCAAAAAGCTAGACAAAACGACATTCCCAGAATAACTGAACCATGACTTGAAGTTTAAGGACAAGTCACCAGTCATTCATTTTTATGGTTGAAAAGCGAATGTTTGTCTTCAAGGAGTAAATAACAGTAATAACTTCTTCAATATATTGGTTGGCGGTTCCACCAGATGCATGTGCGGTTTCATGAATGAACTTGAGATGCGGTTTCATCAAAGACACAAACTGCGGTTTGATGAAGGACTTAAGGCACCATGCTGGCGGTTGAAGATGGCGGCTTGAGGGACACTAAACCGCTAAGAGTAAACCGATCATAACTCAGCCTAACTACTAAAAATCTAGAAATGGACTTGTCTAAAAATTGAAGTAAAACTTCATTACAAGTAAACCTAAAGTCCATAAAAAGACACGTGGAATGGGTCAATCAAATCAGGTGGGTGTACTAACAATGAATCCTAACACATACCAACATAGTCATGCATTTACCAGCTAGCCTAAATTATCATATTGGTTCGTTTTGTGGTGCTTAGTACCACTGAAGATGTTCTTTAGGTTTATTAAAGTATCAAGTACTCTATTTGTAAGAAGAATAATAAAGTGTTTGTTATTTTTAATGCTCATGTTTATAACTTTATAATGTTGGAAAGCATTGGAAAATTAAATTTTGTTATTTCAATGAGTTCAATTTTGCTCTATCAACTAAAGTGACGAAATAATTGATACCAATATAATCGATTAAGTATTTTGATAGGCTAAATCGCACACCTACAAATTAAACCTGGACTAGGTTCTAAAAATATGTAGCTAGGGACAGGTCCAGAATCGATCCACGAAGAACGGTTATTTATTTACGTAATTGTCACTTGACAAGATTGGGGGAAAATTAATTATTAAATTCTAAAACAAAAATAAACTAATTAAATTGAGCTAACACAATAATTAAAGAATACTTCAGATTTAGTTCCGTCCCCACCTAATCATTCAATTATCATTGATATCTCTTTTCACTTTTTACCCTATTCACTTGATCACGAGATTTATTTCAATCCCTGATTCTTCTTTCAGATTAGTTACTAGCAGTGACACACTCACTAGAAACCCTAATTAATAAATTAATCTAACTGGCACAATCTAGATCTCAATATTAATTGATGAACGATTTAAGAAACTAAGATAAAAAAACGCTTTCTACAATTATTTCATATAGATAATCGTTTAATTTTACCCACTTCACAATTTACCATGGCACATGCATAAACTATGAAGATGCTACTTATAAATTTCTACACTGGCATAGTCATAGAAAATTCTAGCAAAAATCAATTAACAAAGATAAACAGGTTGATCAAGTCTATAAACCCTAGCAATCAATTTAGATTAAGCACAAGTAAAATTATGAATAGGAATTAAAAGATGAAAAGAAAAATACCTCAAATTGATAAAAAGGGGTTCAAGATTCAAACCCAAAGAAAAATACCTAGATCTAAAATAATTGTCTAAAGTTGTAGAATGAAAAACAATGAATGAAAACCTAGTATTTGTAGCTAAAAGTCTAAAACCTAAAAAGAATACTAAAAGAAAAGGAAACTAAATAAAGTCCTAAAGAAAATAAAAAACTAAAAACCTATTTTTTTTCCTTCCAAGTAACGTGCTGTGTGTGAATCGGCCTTCTTGGATCCGAATTCCAAAAATTGCAGCAGTCCCTCATCTTTTGCAAATTCCAGTTTAATCCTCTTGATTTAGAAATTACAGAACAGTCCATGAAGTTTTGAATTTTGCACAGCAGCCCCTCCTCCTCTGGGGATTTCTATTAAGTCCCTGGATTTGCAAATTTCGCCATAGCTCGCCTATTTTATGCATTTTCCACCTGTTTTACCTGTTTTCTAAATAAACACTAAAACACAGATTAAATACACAAAAACCCAAGGATTTTGCTAAGAATAAGTCTAGAAAGTACCCAATAAACGAGTATAAAAACTCATTCATCATATCTCCTGAAAGAATTCAAATACATCAAATATGAATCTAATATCTAGCACAAAAAAAATATACCCCATATTTTAAAAAAGCAATATCTATTTTGTAATTAATTAAAATCAAAGTGTGACATTTATTAATCAACAGATGGAATATAATGTACTTAGACAATATAATCTATCTTTATAATATTATAATAGCAGAGTTTTTATCAATTATCATTTAATTGGCTTATTCAAACATGTTCAATTTTTTAATTTTTTTTTTGAAACCAAACGCGTTCAATTTAAATTTCAAATATTTCAAATGTTTGGTATGAAATCTGTTTATTTTAAATATGTATACATACAATTTGAATTTCAAAAACTACTTATAGGATTTATAGAGAAACCGATTATAATATTATAGTTGATTGAAAAAAAATTCCTTTTTTTATTTTAGGTATGATTTGAATTTCAAAATCTAAATTTAAATTTAAGAAAAAGAAACGGATTCCCTTTTATAGCATTTTTCCTTATAAATTTATTTAAATATTATTTTATTATTAATAATTCATAACTAAAAATGCTTATAAAGTTAATTCCACATGGCTTTAGAATTTGAGGGTGAGATCTGATAAAGCGTGGTTCAATATGGTATTGTTTTGTGAAAAACTAAAAAAAAAATCACAAATGGAGATAATAAATGATTAACATTGCAAAATCATTTCCATATTGGTACTAAGAAGAGTTTGATGGCAATTATGTCAATATGTTGATTGATTCTCTAATATTTTATTGAGTTTAGTGGATAAATACAATATGTAGGGGAGATAGCCCCTCCCTATAAATCTAGCAAATTTGTGGATGCCATGTTTAAAGCTACCAAAATAAATCAAAAGGTCAAACACACCACAAATTAATCTATACATTTGCTGCAACATCTCAAAAATCAAGTAGGCCAAGCATTAGTCTTATTTTGCTTTACCTCTCATACAAAAATAGTTCTTCATCTGTCCCGGAAAGATAGTCTTATTTTGACTTTTTATAGTAAACAAAAATGAATTTTGACCAAGCATTAGTGACGATTTATTCATTTTGGTTAAAGTCTAAAATTTGTAATTGCTAAAATATTAAATGATTTATCAATAACAATTTTTAGAATTTCATTGCTTCTTTTGATTTGCACCAATGTTTGATCAAATTTATTTTTGTTGATCATAAAAAATTAAAATAAGACTATCTTTTTGGGACAGAGGGAGTATAATTCTTTGATCATGAATTGTTGATTAAACATAATAATGTCCCTGAGAAAAAGAAGTTGACTTGGATATTGACAAGGTAGTCAGAGCTGATTCAGCTGTTAAGGAAGTTGATTTGGATATTAACAAGGTTGTCAGAGTTAATATTGTTACAGAGAATGAGCCTCTACCAAGAAGATCTGTGAATAGTGAATCGCCAAGTTGTTCTGATAGTGTCGAAGGCAGTATTATTGGATTGGAGGATAGTGGAACTTCTCAAATGGAGAAACTTTTATTGAAGGTAAGATAATTTTCTTTATTTCGAATGATTATTGTGTTTATTTGTACAGTATGATGTGGATATTTCAACTGACCTTTTCTCTTTCTCCATACAACAACATTTGAAATTTACTCAGGATGTTCGGCCATCTGCAAGAAAGTTAAATCAAGTACTTTCTTCCATTAGGACGTCAGTTTTTCGTAAATCATATAAAGTTCCAACTTCACCAGCGACATTTGAAATTGACTCATGAATGTAAAACACATGCCCCTTTTTTCCTGTTTCTGAGCGAGCAAGGCGTCCCTCTTTCATTTGATATCATCTTGATATTTTTTTCCCTTTGCGTATTGAACTACATTTACATCATAGGATAAAGATCTTCATGTGGTGATTTCAGGTTTACTTATTGAATTTTTCTGCTGACGGAAATAAATTGGTAACAAAATGGGCCGTTATCCCATTTGGATCTGCTGACTCAATGTCTAAAGGCGCGGCAACAGTGTGTTATTTTTGCACGTGCCCTCGAAAATCTTTCAACTATCTTCTAATTCGCTATTGTTATTGGCAGAGTATTGTTTCACGGATAGCAAATGATGATTGAGACTGATCCGGGAATTCGCTTTTGCTTAGCAATTATGCAAGTTCCTGAAAAAGGTAAGGCATCAAATTTTATTCCCATTTGGAGCATATGTTTAAATTTGTTATGTAAATGGATTTGTTCAAAGAATAATTTGGAGTCACTTTAAAGGAACTGCTTTTAGCGCTATCAAAATGGAGAAAGCATCTTCCGTTGTGTGTTTGCTTGTGTGTGTGTGCGCGCGTGTGTGTCTGCCTTCAACAATAATTTTTTTTGTAGATGTAAATTCTAACCTAATATTTATATGTTTTGTATAGTTAAATTCTGGTCTCAAGGCTTTTGAGATGCCAAAAAAATTACTTTATTGACTGTAAATGAAATTTTGGCAGAAGTAACAATTTATGAGATTTAAACATGTGTGTCTATCATACCTAATGAAAACAATATTTTGATCTCCCAAGCTCTTTTCCTATTTTAATAATAAGTTATATTTAGTTTTTAAAACAGGTTCGTGGAGATTTTACTAAGGCTGAAGAATACTGCGGAAGAGCAATATTAGCTAATTTGAATGATGGAAATGTTCTCTCTTTATATACCGATATAATCTGGTAAACTCATAAGGATGCCCGACGTGCTGAGAATTACTTCGATCGAGCAGTACAAGTTGCTCCTGATGACTGGTATAACTTGAGTCAGTTGTTTGCTTCACTCTTTTCAATATCACCTCAAAAAATGCATTTTGATCTTCTTTTTTTTTTTTTTTTTTTTTTTTGCAGCCACGGTAATTCAATCCATTTCAGTTCTCTGATCGATTTCAATCTCTCTCTGATTCAACAAAGTTTGAACGATGGCTACAACTAAGATAATTGGTAGTCTTGTGGGGGCATTTGGAGTTGCATTTGGAGCTGACCATATTATGTCCGACCGCAAGCTTTTTGGAGGTACCACCCCAATCACTGTTTTGATCAAGGAATAGTTGGCAGAGACGAACAGGAAGTTTCAGGCATGGCCACGCACCGCTGGCCCTCCACTAGTGATGAACCCCATTAGCTGTCAAAATTTCATTGTCAAGTCCCGTTTTGATTTTTGAGGCTCTGGCCATTCTTCTTGAAAATTTATTAAGGTGGCATAAATTGTAGACAAGAATGAATGAATGCTCTTGAACTCAAATTACCGGTTTCTGTGGAACTTAAATAGTTATTTTTTCTGGTGCACTTGGCTGCATTTTAACTATTTTGCCTATCAGCAAAGATAATTGTAAGAAATATTGATTCATCTTATTATTATTCCATATTTTTGTTTTTTAAAAAAGAGGAAACTCATGCAGCTTTGGATATCTTAACAGCTCCTTTAATACTTAGAGCTAGATTAGCATATCCATGTATACAATTATGTTCTTTTGTAATAACTTTTCATTAAAAATTTATTCTATAATCAAAACAGTTCAGCGTTACCAATTTTCTTTGACAATTTTGAATATATCGAGTATGAATTTGCCTTCTTTGAACTTCTTGGAAGGATTATTATGATTGTTCGTATTTCCAGTCCAAAAGCTCGCGGCAATCAGCGCAATGTATGTTGGCAACTGTGTGAAGACCAGTTATGAGATGCCTCTCTTTTTTGGTACCCATCACAATGAAAATAAATTTTTTATGGGCCAAAGATTGATATCAATCGTTTCTCTCTCTCTCTCTCTCTCAGTATGAACATAACTTGCATCAGTTTTTCTTAACAAATTAGCCTTATAATTCCCGTCGAATTTCGACGGGTTATTCACTAGTACTATTAATAGTAACAGTTAACTTGTATAATAACTATTATAGTTAACTAATATTATTAGTACTAATAGTTAAATTATATCAAAATCAGGGGCGGATCTTGCATGTAAATAGGGGGTACACGTGCACCCGGTCAACCCAATTTTTTTAACTTTTTTTTACTAAGTGCACCGCAAAAAATAATAATTAGAGTGGTAATTTAACTAAAAGGGTTGTGAACTTAGTAGAAGGAAAATTTAACAACAACGCTGACATAAACGAGGCCGAGCCGCGGAGCCACGCATTCGCGAAATCAGGGAAAAAAAAAAAAAACACACACAAACTTACCGACTGGTGTGGCGACCTTTGCTCCGTGGACGAGAGAAAGAAAGAGCGCAGATCCGCCTCAACTTCATCACCAAGCTTCTTAATCCTTTGCAAAGCACTCTTCACTCTTGTAAGCATCCTCAAGTCTCTCATCTATTTTCTCTCTCCGAATTGAAGTAAATTGACATCTAGGGTTTGAATATAAATTTGAGGCTTTGATATTTCTTTTCAAATTTCATGGGTGATTTCAATATAATTGTTGATTAAACGTTTGAATTTAAATATATATATATATATATATATATATATATATATATATATGTGTGTGTGTGTGTGTGTGTGTGTGTGTGTGTGTGTTTGAATGGTTATTCCATTGATGTTTTTTAGGATTGTTGGTGTTTTTGGTTGATTATTGAATATGGACAAATTTCTTATCAAAAGGAAAAAAATTGAGGATGGTGAAACTAGTTTTGGGGTGGGTAATTCCTAGTCAACAATCAGTCCTTGTGATGGCTTCTGCTAGTAAAGAATTTGTTGATATGAGTACTCTTCCTTCGGATCATGCATTTAGAAAAAGCATTTATGAAAACGCGTAAGGGACAAATTTAATTTGTTAGTTGTATTGTTTTCTTTTATGAGACAATTGTTTTGAACTTATGTACTTAATTATGTACTTGAATATAATTGCGTTTTGAATTTTTTTGGTATGAAGTTATTTAGTGTAAATTGTGCACCCGGTGTTTGGAAATCCTAGATCCGCCACTGATCATAACTATTATTATTAGCTAATATTGGGAATATCATAGGTCACACATATTTAGGATGGTGATGATGTGGCTTCAAAACTAATAATTCTAAAAGAAAAGGCGCATGAATTAAAATTACGAAGTTCAAATTAACAAAACAAGTACTAGTTTAAGTAAGTGAAATAAACTTAAGCCCTTAAATATTATCAAGAAAAGAAATCAAGCTCTAAAGTCATGCAAAAGTAAATGAAAATTTGTAAAACATGGGAAAAAGAAAAGAAAAGAAGAGATAAAAAATGCAAAAGGGCAAGAGGCGGGCGGGTAAAAGGCGAGTAAGGCGAACGCCTTGTGAAAAAAGGCGTACATCCGCCTGCCTGGCTACAAAAAGGCGACCGACCCCCCAAGGCGCCAAAAAGGCGAGGCGGGCGGTCGCCTTTGACAACTATGTGCTTACCATTGACATCACTAGTATTTGAATTTGAATGGTTGTATAGTTCAGGACTCCATGCTTCAGATAAATTCTCACTCAGTTTTGCTAAGAGAGTCCACTTTTTATGTTTTAAAGTCAATGTGGGCATGTATGAAATCAGTACTCATGCATTTATATTGTTTAGGTAATAAAATTTCAATCTTTCAAGATCACAGAAAAGATACTACGATTGACGACCATATATGTCTGATATGACTAGCAAACTAATAAACATTGGCTGAATTTTAATAGAAGATGACTTAAAAGTTTGAAACTGGACTCCTTATGTTGAATGGAAGGAATTTTTGTCATTGCCTCGTGAAGCTTGGACATTGATACTGACTATGCATATAATCAATTCCAGTTGCGTCGTTAAAGTCTGTAGGATATAGAATTTAAGACTAGGTCTAGGATTCAAGTCTTCATTTTATCAACTGCAGATAATGACTGTCTCCAATGGAAACATATTAAGATGCCCCATCCTGGAAAGGTAATACGAATAATAGTAGGTCATGATATATAGAAATTAATTTGTAAATAGATTTGCGTCTATACAAGCACGGACATAAACAAACACTTGAGTGTTTACATATATGTTCAGATATCACAAAGTCTTTACTTACTTCGGGCTTATAAGATCGAACATGTAGAAATAATCAAGCTAAAAAAAGTAATTAGTATTTGAACTATTAAACTTCTAGAATTAGGTCCGATTTTTCTGAATATGCAGTTGCCTGTACCAAACTACTATAGTGGCCCTTTTTTCAACATCCTCTTCCTTTTATCCCTGAAAGAATGTCCATTTCCTAAAAAGTTGTCTCTAAATGAACTTTCAGCTTGAGGCTCTGGCAGTATCATCTTTCAATGTGTAGTCAAAAAACTAAAAGTTTATAACATGGATAATGAAGGTATTTATGCATCATTGTTATTAAATTTTCAAAAAACTCAACTTTTCAGAATGTCCCTTAAAAATCTTCATTCATTTAGGGACGGAGGGGGAGTAAGAATTATAAAAACACTTTTTTTTAGCAAAGTACAATTTGGTAAGTAACAAATTTCTTTAAAAGAAGGGAAGAAATCGGAGAGTTTGATTGATGGATTTGGCACAACCTGGTTAAGGCAAATGAACAATGCCCACAAGAACAATGTCCAAAGGAACTAGATATATCATTGAGATATGCGCCTAAAAGTCATCACGACGCTTGACTGTCCATTATAGAAAGAGAGTAAGGTTATTCTCTTTAAAATATGATTTGCACTATGTGATAGGTGGGTGAAGGACTGTTTATATGTGTGAACCATGAGTTAAGAAGGCGATGTTTGATTTTGTCCTTACATTCTCTGAGATTCCCTATATTCGGAATTTCTGTCGTATATGTGATATCCCAATATGCGTTCATCAATGACGTCAGCAGTGCTAGGTATCTAGACGGAGGTGAATAAAATATGATTTGCACTATGTGATAGGTGGGTGAAGGACTGTTTATATGTGTGAACCATGAGTTAAGAAGGCGATGTTTGATTTTGTCCTTACATTCTCTGAGATTCCCTATATTCGGAATTTCTGTCGTATATGTGATATCCCAGTATGCGTTCATCAATGACGTCAGCAGTGCTAGGTATCTAGACGGAGGTGAATTTAGAGGCTTCGTGTCAAGAAGAAAAATTGACTTGGGTTGAAATAAACAAAAACTGAACAAAGGGGCAGTCGAGTCAAATGAGCAAAATACTAAAGCTGGGATTTGATAGAAGGTTTGTATTTAATTTCAAAAAGTTAGTTTTGCTCGGCCGTTGCGGAATTATTTTATCTTGTGGTGACTAAAAAGCAATAAATCTTCTCACATAATATCAAGCAAATAGCCCATGTGGGCCCAACCCTTTCTAGGACCCCACCTATAGTGAAAGCTCATGTGCCACCACGTTGGCCTTTTTTTAATTCTATATTCTAACAAAGAGTTCAGTCGTTTAATCATGTATAAAGGTCAGTGAGCTACTCCTGAATTTCCTTTGTTATGCTTTATGCCACATTTGCTGCTATTCTTTCTGGAACTAAGAACTTCTAGAGCGTGAAAATAAATGCTGGGATAGGAAGAGCGTTACCAACAGTTTTTCGTGATCAAACTCCTCCTTCAGAAGTTAGTCACTATTAGGGTACTCACTTTTGTCAAACCAAATATCTGATGTTAATACATGATATTTTGTCGGTCAAAAAGGTGAAAATAATAAACAATAATGAATGAAAAGATATTATCCTTATTTATCATGATATTTTAGACCACTATGCATCGCACAGATCCTGTATCTTACCTAAAGGGGAGCTAAGACCATAGGCAGATACAGATGTGGTGAAACGTGATCACCAGTTTTCGCATTACTAAGAAGTATGTCTAGCGCGACCATAAACCTTGTTCTCAAATCATTGACTTCACTTCGAAACACTGATGGATCTTGTGATATTTATATGAATATTATTATTCTAGTTAGCTGCCAGACATTTCTACCCTAGTATTCATACCGTACTACATTTATCTATAATTCAGTGGTGGAGGTAATTGTGCTTCATACAATTTCAGCAAGTTTCATGATGACTATTTTATTTACAAACAAACTTCTTGGTGTTAATTGAGGATTATTGAGTTATATCATTATATGTGGCCTCCTTCTATGTACTTGGTTTGTTGTTCTGAATTCTCTCCATGGTAGTAGTTTGTGCAGGCTTAAATAGCTTCTGCAGACATGTCAGTTCAATTGACTCCTGCAAAGAGGGCACATGAGCGTGGTCCTTCAGAGACAAATGGCAAAGGAAAATGGCAGAAGTCGGCTCACCATAATTCACCTAATAGACAAGGGAAGACATCCACAGGAACCACTGTTTTTCGCTTACTATGCCCTGCAGCCAAAACTGGTAGTGTTATTGGAAAAGGAGGCAATATAATATCCCAAATACGTCAGGAGACTGGTGCAAAGGTCCGAGTCGAAGAAACTGTTGCTGGTTGTGACGAGAGAATAATTTTCATTTCAGGCTCTGATAAAGAGAATGGAAATGCTATTGAGCAGAGCAAAGATAATGATGAAGTAAGTAAAGTAACTGAGGAGGGTGGTAATGCTGATGAACATGGTGAGGATGCTGCAGATAAAAATTCTGCTGTTGTGGAAGATTTGCCATCCGACAAGGTCACTTCCTCTGCGCAGAAGGCTTTGTTGCTTGTGTTTGAAAAAATGGTTGAAGGAGACTCTGAGTTCAAAGGAGAGGATGAAGAGAAGAGTGGCAACGCAATTGTTGTGAGGTTACTTGTGTTTTCTAGTCAAGTAGGATGCATTTTGGGTAAAGCTGGCAGTGTGATCAAACAAATGTCTTCGGAAAGTGGTGCCCAAATTCGAGTCCTTTCGAGGGACAAATTGCCTTCCTGTGCATCTTCTACTGATGAATTGGTCCAGGTAAATTTTGTAAATTTCCCCTTATGTTGTCTGTTAATATAACAGGTCGAAGATTGTATCATGCAGTTATTTTCTCCTGTATTGACATGATCCAGTATTGGCATCACTGAACTCTGACTGCAAGGTTACTCAGTGTCATACAAATTATTATTTTAAGTAGATCATTAGAAATAGAATTTTGGTTAATTTTTGGTGCTGAAATAAAAAGGCATAATATACATACTTGGGAAGAATAGTACAGCGTTTACATGCAAATAGAAAAACAGAAAAATTAGTATATCTCTCATAATAGTTGTAAAAAGAGAAATAATATTGCTCATGAGCGACAGTTTACTAGAAAAATGGAGAAAACTCAGATGTAAATACAGCCAAGTTGTAAAAAAGTTTATACTCCCGCTATCCCTAAATGAGTGTCCAAAAAAGTTTCAAATTTGCTCTAATTAGTTTCCTTTGCACTTCTATTAGTGATTTCCTGTGTAACTTTTATTGTAGTTATCTGGGGGCGTTGATGTGGTTAGGAAAGCTCTTCAGTCTGTTTCACTACAGCTTCTAGAGCATCCACCTAGAGACAATGATTCTGCCAATCCCATCGGCCAGTCATCTCACGCGTTTGGTAATCCTCATTCTAAGTCAGAGGCTTATCCTCCTCCTTTTCCGTACCCTTCCCAAGGAGCACCTTTTGCTGTGGGGCCACGGGACGGTGGAAATGGTGCCTTCGGCGTGGGCCCTTCTCATGATATCCTGACCTTTAGATTAATTTGTCCGGATGAGAAGGTAGGAGGTGTAATTGGAAAAGGTGGAGTTATTGTCAAGGCGCTTCAGCATGAAAGTGGCTGTGAGATCAAAGTTCTTGATAGCACGCCTGATTCAGATGACCGTGTTATTGTTATATCTGGACCCGTGGTATGGTTTACTTTGTCCTTAAATCCTTTAAGTTTCTAATTGTTTTGTCCCGTGTGACCATCATTTGATTGATTATGTAAACAAAGAGGATATTGCTGACAATTAAGTCAATTCTTGCAGCATCCAGATGATGGCATATCTCCTCCTCAAGATGCAGTTCATCGTGTTCAGACAAGGATAATTAGGGCATCACCTGAGAGCAAGGATAAGACTCCAACGGCTAAAATGATTGTCTACTCCAATCAAATCGGATGCCTACTTGGCAAAGGCGGCGCTGTTATAGCCGAAATGAGAAAGTCAACTGGGGCTTATATTCGTATACTAGGGAAGGATCAGCTCCCTCCATATCTGTCAGAAAATGAAGAGATGATTCAGGTTTGTTGTATGAACTTCTAAACTTGACTGGACTCCTGCTTTTTATAAGCAAGATGAAAGTTTGTGATATGTCTGTTTGATTATTAACCATGTAAATATATACGAAGTTGACTTTTCATCCCTGTTGGCTGGAAATTTGTGCAACAGATAAATGGTGAATTTGATGCAGTTCACGAGGCGCTTTTGCAGATAACAACTAGGTTACGTAATCACTTCTTCCGCGATGCATTCCCTGCCCATCCTCCAAACCCCGCCTACCCTGATCATGGCCCACCGTTTCCTCCATACATGGGACGGAGGGAACATTCACCTCCAGGACGATATCCCTCATACAACCAGTTTGATGGTGTTGGCGGCCTCCCTCAGCATGGGGGATTTAATCCGCATGATGACCACCCTCCATTTATGCACAATATTCATGGACCTGGCTTTCCCCCTCATATTTCTGAGAGAATGCCCCCATCGGCACCTTGGGGTCCTCAGGTATCAGTTTGGTGGTTCCATATGTTTTGTTTAATTCAATCTTCTAGTTCTATTGTTTGACCATATTACCCCTGCTCATTTTCACAACTTTTCAGTCTCATCCTTGAACGTTAACCCCATCGACATCAGACGAATAAACGTGCATTTAATTATGTTATGGACTAGCTTAACAGAGTGACTATAAATTAAGGGAATTTTATGCAATTCACTCATGATAATAAGATACTCCCTCCATCCCAAAATGATCTTCTCATTTGACTATTCAAACTTTTTAAGGATATGAACACTTGTTTCACTAGCCATGTTATGTTTATGCACTTTTAAGCCCAAGTTGTAGAAATGGGAAGAAATTTTTGGGACAATGAAAAATGGCAAATGAGAAGATCATTTTGGGACTGAGGGAGTATTATTACTTAAAGTCTCTTCTTGAGGCTTGTCAGTCTGGTTTTAAGGCAGCCCATTTGTAGCCTGCTCTATTAAGTTGCACGGTATGCCTCTTGGGCCAGTCTTATATCTACTCTAATTTCGAAACCTTTACCATTGCCATATAGCATTTTTGTTGGCATTGGATAAACAAGCGAGCATCATTATACAAAATCTTATTTTTTCTAGTAGAGAGTAGATGTTTTGACAAACGCTTCTGAATTATCTGTTATTCATAATTGCTCACAGGGACCAATTGGAGGAGGTGGCCCTGGTGGCCCCCAAGGCTTTCCTGACTATCCAGGAGTTCCCCCAAGAAGAATCGGCGGATTTGGAGGGTTAGTAGACTTTTGTTTTCCTTGTCAATTCAAGTAATGAGTGCCCTTGTATTGCTTGCTGAAGGATTTTCTTGATATCCTCCTTGTATTGATCCAGTGGAGCTCACCATGCTATTATCACAAACACCACTGTGGAAGTAGTTGTTCCTCGTTCTGCTGTTCCTGCAATTTATGGAGAGGATGGTGGATGTTTGAAACAAATCCGTGAGGTATGCGCGTTGATCTGAAATTATCTTTGAATATTTACCATTAGCGTTTCTACATTATGTTGTATTTTCATCGTTTCTATTATGAGTCGAGTCGATAGTGTTCACTCACCTTGGCTTAAGTTGCAGCATTCACTGGTATAACGTGTTACTAGTTCTTAACTTGATATAGATTATAGATAGATTGTAAGAGGTCCAATTTTTCAGATTTCTGATGCGAAAATCACCATCACTGACCCAAAACCTGGAGCTACGGAAACTTTGATAATTATATCTGGGATGCCGGAGCAGACTCATGCTGCACAGAGTTTGATTCAAGCATTTGTTATCAGTGAAACTGAGGCTCATTGATCTTTGATACCCAGGTACTGATCTTATGCGCCCCTCCCCCCCCCCCCCCCCTTTTTTTTTTACCAATCAATTTTTTTTTTTTCTGGTCACATTACTTTGTTTAGTTTTCACATCAGAAAATCTCTAATATTGCTTTACACCCCACCAGAGTGAACATTTTTCATAAACTTGTTGAAATTGAGCAATCCATTTTCTTGTTGAGTTACTGAATCCACCCTTTGTATTTGTCTTCTGATATACAGTTGCAGTCATATGGGGTGATCATGTGCTAGTAAAAGTGCATAAAAGTCTACTCCCTTCATTTGCTTGAAAAATAAAAAAAGTGGACACACATTTAGGACGAGAGTGTCATTACTAAGACCATGTCCAATAGTTTCAACTACCAAAAACATTCAACTACCTTAATATTACGACACCTCATCTTCTCTCTCCATCCACTTAATCATTCAACTACACTCTCAACTACCCCTCCCACAATAAGCTAGTTTAGTTTAAAATTCAACTCCTCCCAACTCATCATTCTATACCCCACCACTTTTTATTTTATTTACAATATTTATTTTTATAATTAAAAATAAATATTGATATTAATAATTTATTATTAAAAAATAAATTATTAACGTTTTTAATTATAAATTCGAGATTTATTTTTATTTTTTTTAATTCAAACTTAATTAATTTTTTTCGAAGCAATTAAATAAATATGAGAATATTTTAATTTTAATAAAAATAAGAAAAATTACAATAAACTTAGCTCGTTCCACAAATGATGAAAAACCAAAAAAAACATAGGATTGTAGTAATTTGGTGGAAAATTACTTGAATTCTGAGTGTTGAAATAAGGATTATTCGGATTATTGGGATCCATTTCACTAAAAAGATGATGAATATTTTAAAAACTAAGGGGTTAAAGAAGGATAATGATTTTTTTGAGAGAAAAGAGAGGTTTTTTTTTTGGTGTACAAATAAAATGAAAGTTATATCAATTTATAGAGAAAAAAAAATCCAGAATTTTCGCGAAAAAAAAAAAAAATAAAAAAATTTTTTGCTGTAAAATAATTGAGCTCGAAAATTTGGGTTGAAAATCATATATAAAAATCTGGACGGACCAATCCTAGGCTGACACTTGGCAAAAGGAGAAAAAACAAAAAAAAAAACTGGCAGACGCTGCGCCTCACGCGCCTCTGTCGGCGGTGAGGCGCACGCGCCATGTCCGCACCAACCAGGCGGCGACGCGTGTCCATGGCGGGGCCCCTCAATTTTCATTCAACCCGGTTGAATTTATTCAACCTCCCAATTCAACCCCCTACCTCTCAACTACCTTATTGGAGCCCCTCAACTAGTTGAACCCACTTTCAACCCCCTCTCAATCACCTTATTGTACATGGCCTAAGTAGGTTTCTTTAAGTTTCAGTATTTAATATCTGACATTTTGATCCTTGTTACAGCTGGAGAATGCAGTGGTCTGACCATTCCGTCACCATCAGTTTGCTATTTCCAGACAACAATGTGCCTTTTAGCGTTAGACTCAGAATCAATGACTGTTGTTGCGGTAAAATTTTCCTTGTGTATCAGAAGTTATTTAGCAGTGAATTTGTACTCTGTGACTGTGCAATGTGAATTTAGACAAGCTAATTGTATTTACTTAGTTTAGGATTTTGGATTGAATGCCTGAGTTTTTTTAATGAACAAAGTTAAATTTTATTCTTTCGGCGGTGTTTAATCTGGTTTTGCTGGATTAAATGCTGAGTTTTTTTCATCGTCATTTCTTGGTTTGAGGGTCTGCCCAGTCGAACTCCATTACAGTTCAAATAAGATGCAACTCATGTTACTAATCTCATAAATAAATGTTATTTCACGCTTTAACATAATAATGTTAATGTAAGAAGTTACTCCCTCTGTCTTAAATTGAATGACGTTTTCAAAATTTTTTCATTAAAAAACTTTGTATTTAAATGATTTTTTCTAACTTTTTGAGTTCATTATATATTTGCAAAATTAAAATTTTGAAAGTGCATAACAAGAAAGTTTATGATTTTTTTATATTTAAAATTAATATTTAATGGCTTTAAATTCAAAATGGTCATTTTATTAAGTAACTTATGTTATACAAGTGGGACCCTAAAATCCCTATTATTGGAGTTGGGGTGCATTTCTGTTATACAACTCTTTCCGGTAGAAACTTCACTTTACCTTACTCAAAAGGATATTGCATTAGAAGCTTCACATTTTCTAAAATGGTTATAAATGTATGCTCCACTTGTCGACCTCACTTTTTTCTCACATACTTAAACTGTGGTCTCCACTTATCATATCAATTAACTTTTCTCCCTCACACATTTAAATTATGGGTCTCCTTGTCATATCAACTCACTTTTTCTTTCTCACAACCCATTTTTCACTCATCACTCTTCTTAATTTTTATTTTTGCTCTCAAAACGGTGAAGCTTCTACCGAGACGAGACGGATGGAGTATACTCTTCTAAAGAGTTCTGTTATACAACAGTCTAAACACAGCTTGATTCTTTAAGCAAATTATAGTTGGGTTACATTCTATATTTTAAAAACTCTCAACAAATAGTACTTATTTGGACACCAACGGGTTCCTATTAAACTTTATATTTGCACGACTATAATAAAATAAAAATCATGCAAAAATACCCCACCATCATTCGGTCTTGAAAGGCTTGTATGTCTTGAGATCAGTAAAGAGGCCTTGTATCGATCCAGCGCCAGCAATCAACGACACAACCAGACAAGCATAGCTCAAGATTTTCAGCCATATCCAGGTGAATGAATACTTTGGTATCTTAGCTTGCGCAATGTACATCTCAATCGGGAAGTAAACAGTCAATGGATAGAACGCCGCCGCTCCAATCAGTCCCAAAAAGTCGTTGAAAAAAGGAAACATCATCGCAAAAACAGATGTCACAATCACGTAACAAGTTCTCCATATTAATCTGAACAAGTTTATAGAATATGATCCAATTACTGGGATTTTGATCCCATGTTCAGTTGTTATGAACTTGCTTTCTGGCCATTTCTTGTGGCACTCCCTCTCGATAAAGGCAAATAATGGTTGGCAGAAAACCTGTTTTCATGAACAAATTTTGCATGGTTTAGAAAGTTGACCGAGGCAAAGTAGAAGATCGGATGCGTGAATTAAAATACTCCCTCAGTCTCATTTATATCTGACACTTTGATTTTTTTAGTCATCACTAATGAACTTTGACCGAACATTAAAGTCGATCAAAGTATCTTAATGAGACTCAAAAAAAAAAAAAAAAAAAAATCTCGATAAATCACTAAACAGATTATCAATAACAATTTTCACTATTTTATTAAGATAATTAGATTGACATTAGTGTTCGGTCAAAATTTACTTGTGTTGACCGGAAGAATAAAATGTGACCAACATAAATGGAAGGAGTAATTACCTGATAAGCACCGATGAGATGGACGGCGATGCAGACGTTGGCGAAGTCGATTAGCCAAAAGGGTTCGTAGAAACCGAAGCCGGTGAGGAAGTTGCCGGGTGCATCGTTCCCGAAAGCTGCATAGCCGACGCAACCGCAGAGGAGGTAGAACAAGGTGGTTGTCGAGACTCCGGCTAGTGACGCCCTTTTCATCACCTTGTTCTCTGGAGGGTGAGATTTCAATGTGTCCTGTACATGGTGTACATGGTTTACAAAATTAAATTAAATGATATCATCATGATGATTAAGCCTTAATAATCGTAAACCGTTGAATCACGGTGGTACGTCGTGTCACAGTAATTAAATAACAATAATAGAAAGAAAAGGATGGAGGAGAGGAAAAGGAAAAAGAGAAACAGAATCAATAGGGCCCCAAAGGTCCAGCATAACCAACGGCCCAAAAGTCCAAAGGATTGTGGTCCATTCAAATGGTCCACTCAACACATTTCCTTTTGTACGCAAACCAATTACAGTAGTCAATTTTGGTTTTATTATTCTTATTCTAATCAATCACTTGCACAAAAACAGGCACTAGAGAATTACGTATGAAGAAACCTTAAGTTACATGTGATGTGAAGATATTTCAAATTATATGAATTTAGTTTTGGAGAAGAAAAATAAATAACATTTGTTATAGGATTGAACAACTATATTTATTACACTTATTATCCTAATTTTGGTTGGTTCTGGTTCAACAATTCCGGTTTTCGTCAAGGTTCAAGGCAGTTCCGATCCGGTTTGACGGTTCCGGTTCGGTTTCGCCATCCATGGATAGTAAAAATCAGGGTATGTGATAAAGTTTATGTTTTGGGAGGATATGAGGACAGTGACAAGGCATAGAGCATGCAGTCATCACATCACCAGTATTAAATGCAGTCCTGCTGCGTTTCTCTTGTACGTAAGTATGTGATGATGCAGGATTGCTTATTCATTCCTTATCTTTAACGTTAATAAATGCGCACCACCACCACCACTGTTCCCCTACTCACTAGCTTCGGTGACCTTGTGTTGGCCCAATATTTGAATACTGTTCCTCTCTCCACGTTGCCATGAAATCGCCTCTTGGGATAGGGGTATAGTATAATTAAGGGGCCATGCTTAATTTTTTTATTTATTTTTAATTATGTCAAAATGCTCGAGAAGCTCCTCGTAACATGGTGTATTATTTAACAATTGTACTGCATCACATAACACTGCACATTGATTATAATGCTGCACAAAAGAAACGACGACCGGCTGACGACTGGAGATCAGTGGCGCGCGGGGCGGCGGCAGTAGTATTGACCCAATATCATATTTTTTTATTACTGCATGAAATATGCAAGTACTCCATCCGTCTCAAAATAGATATCGTTTTGGAGTGTTTCACACATATTAAGAAATATCATTTATGCATGTGAAGAGTCTCAAATACCCCTAAAGTAATTCAACTACCTAGATAATTAATTGGTTAGATAAGAAATAGTTCACTATCATTATTAATGGTATAATTGGTATAGAGCAATAAAAAAGCTTTGAAAAGAGTGAAACGACAAGTATTTTAAGACAAAATTTAACTCCTAAAACGACATCTATTTTGAGACGGAGGGAGTATAATATACTACTACGTAGAAACTTACCGGCCATTTCAATTTAATGAAAACTTAAGAGAAAGTGGTTTATCCTAAAAATAACTTGCAAGTCATCTTCTCTATAACTAGGAAAAAACCCGTGCGTTACAATTTGTTTTTTATTTTAGTTAGTCAAGTAAATTTCATTATGATTAGAATAAAATATCATAAAATACAACTAAAAGAAATGACGTGTAAAAAGTAAATAATCAATTACATTGTGTTTTTTAATTTAGTTTAAGGGGATAAATTAAAGAGTAAATTGTTTTCTAACTTTTGGATTTAAAGCTAAGATTATTGTTTTTTGTGACTTTCTTTTGTTTACTGGATTACTTAAAAGTTGCCTTAACATAAACTTTTTAATGTGGCTTTATATTTTAATTATGACTTTTCATTTCTTATATCCTAGAAGTTTAAGTTACTTTATCATAATAATTATTAATGTATTAAGTTATATTGAGACTTTTCATATTTTAGTAACAGTTGCACTTAAATGAATGCATATAGTTATTTTTTCACAAATGAATCCATATAAAAAATTTATATTGATGCAAATTTATAGTATTAATACACTCATAATAATTAATGTAATAATTTTAAAGTTAATATAATTATACAAACGTATAATATTAACACACTTATAATAATTGATGTAATAATTTTAAATTAATATAGACTTTTCACCTATCTTCTTCTCTGCTCTATTTGTATATATTGTATATTAGTATAGTACTTTAATAGTACTGAATAATAGAATATGCCTATCTATTACAATAGTAGAATCATATCTATTACAATAGTAGAATGTTATTATATAATAGTTATTTTTCTAATATAGTAACTAATAGTCTAATATAGTATGCTTCAAAAAAAAAAAAGTCTAATATAGTATGCTAATGGTTAACCAATGTCATTTTAAAAAGATTTATTTTAATAGAAAAATCATAAAAATATTTATTATTCACTCTCAAAATTTTTGTTGCCAAAAATATAATGATCTATGAAAATAAGTTTTAGGTACAAATTATTTGAAGGTAAAATAATAAAAAAAAAAACATTTATTTTAGGACAAAACATGACATTCAATTTGGAATAATGAGAGTAACTATTATGATTTACTAATATTAGTAATCGTAATAATTACTTAAAAAATAATAATAATTAACTTATATAATAGCTATTAGGGTTAACTAATATTATTAATAGTAAAGGTTAATATATATCTAATAACTATTATAATTAACTATTATTATCAATAGTAAAAGTTAACCTATATAATAACTATTATGGTTAACTAATACTATAAATATGAATAGTTAACTTATATAATAACTAGTATTAACGTTAATTAATACTATTAATAGTAAAAGTTAACTTATATAATAACTATTATGGTTAACTAATACTATAAATAGTAATATTTAACTTATATATTAACTATTAACGTTAACTAATACTATTAATAGTAATAGTTAACTTATATAGTAACCATTATAGTTAACTAATACTATTCATAGTAATGGTTAACTTATATATTAACTATTATAGTTAACTAATACTATTAATAGTAATAGTTAACTTATATACTCCCTCCGTCTCACTATGTTTGGCCACTCTTGACTTTTAATGTTCAACACAAGTGAACTTTGACTAATATTGGCGTCAAATTAATTATTCTAATGAAATTCTAAAAATTGCTATTGATAGATATATAAATGATTTATCAATAATAATTTTTAGAAATTAATTAGGATGATTAGATTGACATTAATGTTTAGTCAAAGTTCACTAATGTTGACCATCAAAAATCAAAAGTGGCCAAACATATTGAGACGGAGGGAGTATTAATTATTATAGTTAACTAAAACTATTAATAGCTAATAGTTAACCTATACAATAACTATTAGTATTAACTAATATTATTAGCTAATAATAAGAATATCAAGAGCCACTTATAATTAAGAATGGTGATGATGTAGCTTCACCAAAAGCAAGTATTAGCCAAAACATGTCCGAGTGGCGAATTCGTAGCCCTCCGCCTCGACTTTTAATATATATAGATTTATGATGGTGAACGTGGTGGTGTGGTGCAATGAACAATACTCGTAGTCTACTAGTAACATGGCTTGCTTCATTATTATTAGCCACACCCTTCTAGATTATCGCCCGTATCTTTCTATGAATGCATACATATCCTTCCATCCACCACCACCGTCTATCCATATGACTATATAGAACTTAAGAATTTATTTTGAAACGGGGAGAGAGTATATATTAAGAATCTTAAGCTTAGTTGAGGTCCAAATATAACCTTTAGGGCTTCAATATTGTCTCAATTATATGGATCTAATGTACAAGTTTCAAGCAAATAACTTTCTGCTCCAGTACAAAATGTGGCTCTCAAATCCACATGTGCACCGCGGGAAGTGTTTTTACTAGCATACTTAAACAAAAAAGAAAAGAAATTCACGAGCTTATGAGAGGAAGCATATTATGGAAAATAGAAAGAAACATGCCTGGATCTCGACGAGGACAGTGGAATAAGCATAGGCGAAGGCAATGTCGCCAACGGCTTGAAATGTTCTCCAAACCTTCTCATTCCCCGTCACGTCCACTCCTACTGTCACCCCTGTTAGGCTTGTCCGTGCATGTCCTCTCTCTAAATCCGTTTTCAAATTTCAATATAAAAATCCAATTAAATCAATATCTATTTTTATTCTTAATTAATACTATCAAAATATTAAATATTTATTTTTAGACGGAGGAGATAGAAAAATACCTGCAACTCTAGCTATAGCGAGTCCAAGACCGATGAAAGAGTAAGCGAAAGACATGACAGCGGCGAGTAAAGAGAGCCAGGAGAGCTCGTGGAAATTAGGAATTTGGCTCAGCGCTATTTGAATTACCGCAAATATAATCATGAATGGATAATTCGATATTGAGCACTTTGCGTGATGCCCATGTTTGTGGAAACAATTTGACCTCTTCACCGCCCTGCATTCACATTTTATTTATTTCATTTTTAATTAAAAATGATGTTGGAAATTTTAGTGGACTATACATTGTACAAATATAATAAATATAGTATTTGGGTATGCACTACGGGCTAATTGCATATGTCATATTATTATACAGTTACTTGGGCCTAATTAGAGTGATCTAATGAAGTTAGGGGGCCTTACTTGGGCCTAATTAGAGTGATCTAATGAAGTTAGGGGGCCTTAAGTCATCTTTATAAGTATGGGTTTTATTTTATAAATGTGTAGAGACCATATTGTATTTATAAATAGATGAGGGGCCTATTTGTAAATACTATTAATGGATGCATCCTTTCATCCTAACGGATGTGACTTTTTCTAACGGATGTGTTATAACTATATATAGGGGTCGGGTCCCCAATTGAACGTATCCATCTCTAAATCTCCTACATCCCTTCAGTAGAGATTAATGACAGAGTATACGGATCGATTGGAAGATCGAACCCGGGTTTACTCAAAGCTTCCGCTCAATATTTAACGGGGTATTCAAGTCTTTCGTTAATGTTCATCTTTGATAATGATTAAGGTACGCTTCCGCTTTTATAATTTTTGTACTCATTGAATTGAATTGGATTGGTATAAAGAAATCTCTCAACAAATGAAGCATCGTTATATTTGTTTACCAAACTATATTTCAAATTTGGGTTGCTCAAAATTTATTTTTTTTCTATAAAAAGGGGATGAGTAATTAATTATGAAATATAAACTCTTGTAAATGAGTACTTACACCATACTAATTGAAGAGGTGATTGTGTATCCAATTGTAATTCCCACCAAAGTCCCATATTGTGCTATCCCGCACAGCTTCACCTTCACCCCTCCTGTCAGTCACCAACAAACAAAATTCATCATTACACTAAATTCTACCCATAAGTTTATTTATATTATCTCTAACTACATACAAAGTGCAGGCTTTTTTTTTTTTTTTTTTTTTTTTTTTTTGACGATGTCCACGTCAGAAGGAGACGAGTAGAGGGATCGAACCATCGCGCTCACCGAGAGTCAAGTTTAGCTTTACCACTGGGTCACTTCTTTTGGGACAAGGGGTCACTTCTTTTGGGACAAGGAGACAGTTTCTCTATTTTTATTTTATTTTTCTTTTGACAAAATGAATATTACTACACTTTGTATGATACCAACTCAAGATTATAATACCCCTTTTCCTTTTTCAACTTTCTAACACCTTTATAGATTTCCAGAACTTGACTGTTAATCTACCATGGAATTTATGTAATCAGATTTTCCTAACTTACCTGTTCAAAATAATTGTCGCTTTTGGTCAATCAGATGTAACTTTGACCAATAATTTAAATAAAAATAATGATGCTAATAAAAATCTAAAATTTGTCATTGTATTATAATTAATAATACTTTTAATAACAATTTTAAGATTTTTATTAGAATCATTATTTTTTGTTTAAATTTATTTGTCAAACTTACATCTGCTTGACTAAAAGTGACAATTATTTTGGACTAGAGGGAGTACGTTATACAATCAATAATGCTCCCTATTCCATATAGATATGGTATACTCCCTCCATCCCATAGTCCTTCTGTTTTCAGAGTAAGTGTCTATCTTTTCCTTTTTAGTTTGTCCCAGAGTAAGTGTCCACTTTCTAAACCAGTAAAAAATCTTTATTATTTATCTCACTCATTCTCTCCCATAATTTACTTTTACACTCAAAACACCAATCAACTTATTATTCTCTACCACACTTTCTCTCTCCTACCCCATTTTTCATACTCACAACACTTCTTCAATTTCTTAATCCCAGTATAAATGCAATCCGATTAATAATCATAGGTACAATTCAAATAAGCTTCTTATCCAATCTAACCCCCTTCATATCTACCCATAAAAAAAGGTGGTGTAATTAATCCCCGATTAATAATCTTCCGACTATTAAAACGGGCTAATCTTGTCAGGCTACCAAACGAGCCTTACTCTCTCTGTGGAATGGAGAGAGTATTTCTTTGCTGTCTACCTAATAAAAATCATTGTACTAAAAAAATATAAAGCAATTTCTAAAATGTTGACATTTTGACGAATCTGGAATACAATAAAATTTAAAATGTGTAGTCATCCGACAATGCACAATAATAATAATAAAAATCATTCTTTTTGTTAACATTTCATTTAACTAGCATAATTTTCTTTAGCCTTAGATTTACTAAGAGAACGGCTTAACTGAACATATTCAGACTATATCAATTTAAGGATCACAACGATTGTATATTTGTATGCTCTTAAAATTGCAGTATAAATATAAATATAAATTTAAATTTAAATTTCATTTTTTATTTTTTTTTACTATTCCATCCCAAAAAATTACGAAAATATTATACTACTACTACTACTTTCTAACTACCTTTGAAAATGAATGTCCAGAAGCATAATATAGAAAATGAAAAAGAAGTAATTAAGGGGAGGTACCTAAATGAGCTCTGACAACATCCATGTAGGTGTAATTTCGGTTTCCGGTGAGGGGGTCCGGCGACCTGTAACAGTCGGCGAGAAGAGTGGAGGTGAAGTAGGTGATGAAAGAGAAAGCGACGAGGACTGCTGGGCCGGCAACCCATCCTAACTGTGCTATAGCCCATGCCAATGACAATACCCCTGATCCAATCACCGCCGTTATTATGTGTGCACTTGCCGTCACAAACGTCCCTGATTCAATTCAACCCCCAAATCAGGAGTAATAATATTTACAAAATTAGTAATTATTCGAAAAATAATTATAATTATTAATCTTGTAATGAAAATATATACCTGTTCGTTTGGGACGGCCGTCGTCGTCGAAATTCATGTCACCTTGTTCAGCTGTTTCGGTGTACATGGTTTTCTTCTGGACTTCCTTCTCCATCTCTCTCTATATCTTCTCACTCTCTTTGTTTCTCTTTAGCTCACACGGTTGGTGTGTTTTTTGTTCCTCAGGATTTGGGAGTGTTTTATTTGTGAACAAGTGAGGTTTTTAGGAGTTGAAAAGGTGAGAAGGAACATTACAAGCAAAGAAATTTGTATTCTCCCGAAAATAAATACTCTTATGTTCAGGTTTAAAGTTTTTAGTTTGACTTTACATGCTTATTAAGAAAACAATGTAAATTTGAGTCAACAATAGTAGTGTGTGAAGGATATAATTGTTCATTCATAAAGCAAGTGGCTGAAAAGTAAATGGATGAGTGATGACTTTTTTGTAATATATGAAGTTTATGAGGACACGACTGTCCAAAACACTATTTATATTTTGCCATTTAAGGAATAAAACAACTAAGAACCTTAAACTGAAACATACCAAAAAAGAAAGTAAAAACCTTAAATTGGGACGGAGGGAGTACTCAGAATACTCCCTCACAGTATAAGTTCTATCTCTCATTTTTAGTCTATTTCAGTGTATATGGTCATTTTTAAAAATGATAAATATTTTTTTTTTACTATTTCTCCTACGCATTCTCTTTTTTACTTTACATTTATACTCACAACACCAATCAACTTAGAGCATGTACAATGGTGAGCGAATCTTGTCTTTGAGCAAATTTTCGCTCACAAAAACTGATATTTTTAGCGAATTTTTTCGCTCACCTCATTTTTATTATCTAAAAATAAATAAAAATTAGTTACTTATAACTAAATAATCTTAATTAATATTAAAATTAGTTTTTCATTAATCCACATTACAATTGTATTTATTTATTTTTGTAGTTACATAATTTTGTAAATTATTAAATACTCATAAATAAACTTCAATTGTGTTATCTTAAACGTTAAACACACGAGAATAACAATTTAATACATAACATGCATACGAAAACAAAACAAGTACAATAGTAGATAAATGCTACATAATATCAAGAGTTGTTGATAGCATATATACTCTCAATCAGATCTACGTTGAGAGGTAAGTGTGCTGATTTGTTTTGGAGAGTCTGTTTGCGTGCCATGTATTCATTCAGTGATACTATTTCCGACGTGAAAATTTTCCCTCATGTATATGAATGTATCGTCTTGCTCAATTTGAGTTGGCTTTTGTTTTCCCTTTCCCTTATTTTTAGATTTGTCACCCCAGAACTAACTCGAGCCAAGCTTGATTAGAATCATTTCCAGAATTTCGAGAATCGGTTATGAAATTTTACATAATGAAAAATATTTTTTTGGCTTAACCTTAGAGAGAGAAAGTATGGAAGAAGAGGTGTGAAGAATATAAATATTGGTCTCTATTTATAAAGAAAAGAAAATTATGAACATTTTTGACATTTAGCATAAATGACGTCGTTTGAGAGCGAAACAATTTCGCTCAGTGGTTTGAGCGAAAATTCGCTCACTGTAACAGCACTTGAGCGAATTTTCGCTCACCAATTTTCACTTGTATCGCTAACAACACAACTGTTTGTAATCTTAATTCGTTGAGATTATAAACAATTGTGTTATTAGTAGGGTCAGAAATTCAAAAATGTATAACGGTTATTATAACAAACTTGGGCTCGTTTGGTAGCCTGATAGGATTAGCCCGTATTAATAGTCGGAAAATTATTAATCGGGGGATTAATTACACCACCTTTTTTACGGGTAGATATGAAGGGAGTTAGAGGGGATAAGACTGGATAAGAAGCTTATTTGAATTGTACCTATGATTATTAATCGGATTGCATTTAGTCTACCAAACACCAAGATTATTAGATTAATAATCATATCCATCTCTAATCACGCTACCAAACGAGCCCTTAGTTCACTAACAGCACAATCGTTTGTAATCTCAATTCGTTGAGATTATAAACAATTGTGTTATTGATTTTGGTAATAAATAAATGTAAAATTAGAATTTCATGTTCAAATTTGCTTTTTTTGTTTTTTAAAATTTAATGCTTAGTAAGATCGATTACTATGATTTTTTTTCCCGTTTGTTGAGAGCCTTGTGTTTTCTCTCCTTGTTAAGAGCCTAATATTTTCTCTCCTTGTGTTGAGAGCCTTGGATTATTATCTAGAATCTTGTTCTACGCAACTTCTTAATTTTGATGTGTTGGAGAACCTTGGTTGGTGTCTACTTGTCAATCCAAGTGCTTTGTTGTGTATTGTTCTCAAAGATAAATCCTATCGGAGAAATGATCCATTGAATGCATGTGTATGGCAGTTTCCAAGTGTTTCTTGGAGTAGCATTTTGGCGTCTCAAGTTTTAGTAAGAAGTGAGTTCTTTAGAACAGGGACAATGAAGCGAACATCAAGGATGCACAAGTAAAACTGATGGGGTTCAATTTATTGGTGGCTTGCAAAGCATAGACCAAATCATTGGTCAAATCAAGGCAGACAATAGTGATTTTGCAAGCAATATTTGTGCTTATCATGATTTTCTTTCAACAATCTGTGAAATTTATGTTGTTCGACGATTGTATTATTTGGGATGAACTTCTAGATCTTGTGGTGTGTGACACGCCCCCAGGTCCCGGGATCCCCTAATAGAACCTCGAACCTGGATGCGCGTGAATAACAAGAATCAAGAAACTAACAAGAAACTGGATGACAACTGTTTATAACAACTGACATGATATATACTCCCTCCGTCCCATGGAGAGTGAGACTAGAGGAGTGGGCACGATATTTAAGATAAAGTGATATATATGTGGTAGAAAATGAAGAGAGAGAATAAGTGGGGCAAATAGTAGTGTTGGTTGAATAAAATGAGTGGTGGAAAATGAAGAGAGAGAATGAGTGGGTTTAAATAGTGGGGAATGATGAATATAAGTATATTAAAACATTTCCATTTTGGGTAGTCTCACTTTAAGTGGGACGGCCCAAAAGGGAAATAAGTCTCACTCTTAGTGGGACGGAGGGAGTATACTCTAGAGTAAGGAGCTAAGATAGCTCACACCACGAGTTCTAGACAAGAAAATTTAAACCAAACATGATTATACACAGCGGAAGAAATGCCTAGCACATAAGCTGGCATTACAAGATGTCTAGAGACAACAAGAACTATACAAGAATGTCTACCCCAAAATAAGGAGTTACATAACCCATAATACATCGTCCTCACCAAAATGTAAAAGGACCACGATCCCCAAAAGAATAACCACCTGCGTAGTAAGCTCCCAGCTATGTCGATCCTCACTGCGCACTATCACTACCCTTCCTTTGATATAAGGAAAACAAATAAACAAGGAACGGGGTGAGATAAATCTCAGTAAGCTATTAGATGTAACTACATGACATGTTATCATGCAATTCAAGTAGATACTCAAGCAATCATGTATCAAGTATCATCAAGTAACAAGTATATGAGAGGCTAAGCCAACTCATTAAGTAGCACATAAGGATAAGCTAGCCCGTTATAAAGGATATTGCTTCCTTCCTTATTCCTCCCAAGAATACCATTATTGTCGTAGCTTGTATTACTTTGACAAATTACGATCAATATCAAGAAACCGCTTATGCAGTATATATAAGAAGACCCGGTAACCAGTGTCATTCACGAGGTGTTCACGAGTTTAGCATTCACTTTAATCAGGCGTATTGCTCTAACAAAGGAATCTATGCCCTTACTATGGCCTGTAGTAAGGGGTCAAGCGCAGATACATAGATCCCCGATTATCACTTTGGCCCCAGCCTCATGATAAGCGTGAACCTATATACCTCCGAACAAGCAAGGACCAGCTGGACTCACACAAGAATACACAAGTAGGTATTTACTTGAACTACAAGAGTAGAACTAATCCAGAAGTAGTGGACTAGCTCATCAAGGAACATGCTTCAAGTAATCAAGAAGTCACATTGTTATCAAGAAACTATATGCAATGGTTGCACATACACATCAAGAACATGTCTCATACACGTTAGTGCTTGTTCATAGCACTTTCTAGTTTATTACCATACACATGCATTGGTTTCAAGGCATGCACAAGATTTTATCATCTTATATTTGAGTTATTAATCCAATTCTATGGATGTTCAAGTCATGTACAAGATTTTATTGTCTTATACTCAAGTTATAATTCCAATCTTTGGACATTCAAGCATGTATAAGAATTATACATTTTACTCTTACAAGTTCTTGCTCCTATTCTTAGGATGTTCAAGCCCAAGACATTGTTCTAATGCCCCTAAGGAGCACAAACATTGGTTTCAAGACAAGCATAACACATTAGTGCTTGTTCATAGCACTTTCAAGACATAAAGAAGAGTTGTTACTCTTATACTTAAGTTCTCATTTGAGTTCTATAAGTGTTCATGTTCAAGACTAAGTTCTAATGCCCCAAAAGGTACACAAACATTGCTAGTACATCTTATACTAAGGTTTTATACCTTAACTAGGGTTACTTCCAACTTGTACAAACTTTAAACAACACTTTTATTTTTCAGGTTAAGTGGGCGGGCGCCCACTAGGGACTGGGCGGTCGCCCACTCGGCAGAATTATATGGGAACCTTTCAGTAGTTTTGGGCGGTCGCACATAACCCCTCTGGGCGGGCGCCCAAGGCCTAATTCAGCAAATCATGATTTCTTTCTCAGAGGGTTATACTCCCTTTGTCCCAAAATTACAAGTATCACAAAAATTGCCCCAAACACGAAATTGACAAGCACAAGTATCAAGAATAACATATATGCATGTTATTACAAGCAAGGGGGAGCTAATAACTTACCTACTCCGGAATCAAAATCAAGGAAACGTATTTCTGTTCAGCAGGAAACGCTCTATTCAACGCCACGAATATTTATCCGGGATCGGAATCAAGAACAGAGGGATAATTAAACTCGGGGGGGTCGAGAATAGGGTAAACCCTAAACCTAGCTTTCAAGAACCAACCAGAGAAAGAACGAGAAGAATTTGGGGAATAATGCTTCTCTGAGAAGAAGCAACACAAGATATACATTCAAGTTTCAAAAATAACACTTAGGCCCCTCAAAGTTTCACTTTTAACAAAAAGGCCCTTAAAGTCATATTTTCACAAATGACCCAAAAGTCAAAACTAGACATTTAACCACCTTAATATTCTAAAGCAGTTAAAAAATTAAGCCAATTAAAACTAGCACATAATATACAAATTCAAGAATTTAACAAGCAAGTCAAATATTTAACAAGAATAATGATGGGCGTTACAGTGTGCCATCTCGATATTTACTTGGAATACAATTAGAATTTACTTTGCTTCAAAAAAATAATAATCCAATGTATAAATCCATCTATTTTAATAGTAAAAAGTCATTTTTAAGAAATTTAAAGATACTAAAATTTATACATTTCAAAATTTAATATACTCTCAAATGAATAACACAAGATTTTGCGGAAAAATTAGTAACTTTATAAATTATTTAAAATTTATTTTTCAAACTGTTTATAAATATTTGTCAAATGCTTGCATGTAAAAAAAATAAAAAAATTTAATTGTAAAAAAATAGTTTCCCCAAAAACTTAGGCTCCGTTTGTTTCGCGTAAAACACTTCCAGAAAATGTTTTCCCCATTTTTCGGTGTTTGTTAAGCACCGGAAAATGGGGAAAATATTTGTCGGAAAATAGTTTTCCCCACTTTTCTAAGTAAAATAACTTACAGATTTTTACGCCGTAAATCATTTTCCGGAAAATGTTAACCCTCTCTCACTCACATCCCAACTCCCCATACAAACCCACCCTACCCACTTAACCTCCAAATACCACCCCCTCCTTCCATCATATTCCCTCCCCCATCCTCCAACCTTACCTTCTCTACCCCCCCCCCCACCCACCCACCCACCCACCCCTTCCAAAAAAAATAAAAAATAAAAAATAAAAAAAATCACTCGTATAAAATTATCGTTTAACACCAACTCCACCCCCTACCCAAACCCACCCACCCCTCAAAAATTTCCTTTTTATTGTTATTAAATTATTTTCTAATAACCTCCACACTCCCGATCCCTACCCACCCACCCAACCCCCCCCCCCCCCAAAAAAAAAAAAAAAAAAAAAATAATAATAATATTTTTTTTTTTTCACTCATATTAAATTATTTTTAAACACCTCCCCACCCCACCCCACCCCACCCCCCCCAAAATAGTCTTTTTTTATATATAATTTTATATTCACTCTACCCCACCACTCATTCTCTCTATTCATTTTCCACCACTCAATTTATTCAACCAATACTACTATTTACCCCACTCATTCTCTATCTTCATTTTCTACCACACATTTTCATTATTTTATTCTTTTTTCTTAGTTATTGTGTCCACCTCATGGGTGTCAAGTGAGGTGGGACGGAGGGAGCATATAAAAAAAACTCTCATTTTAAAATTATTTTTTAATACCTCCCCCACCACCAGTACCTCACTACCTACCCACCCATCCCACCCCAACCTCCACCCACATTCGATTTTTTTCTCATATTACATTTTTTTACATAATTTTTTTTCTCATATTAAATTATTATTTTTGTCATATGCAAATATTTTCCGGATAATATTTTCCTTAGATTTACCAAACAACCAAAAACATGTTTATGTCATTTTCCGAAAAAACATTTTCATTTTTCGAAAATCATTTTCCTAAAGTTGTTTTACGCGAAACAAACTGAGCCTAACGTAATGAATAAAGACATGAAAATGAGTTAACATATTATTATGCCTTAAGTGCTGGCTTCTTATTCATGTTGGTGATTTTAGTGTCATCATCTATTTTATGTAATTGTGATTTACTAGAGACCTATGCGATTTCATATTAGGCTGGGATACGAGTAAGGGAAAGTGTGGAGTACACACTAGTTTGAGTTAATATGTCTTCGACCACGATAAATAAGCAGGGGTCAAGGGGTAGCTCCCCTTGTTGGGGTCCTGCTCCCAAGTGAGCGGGCGGGGGTCGAGGGGGAGCCGCCCCTCGCTGGGGTCTGGGGGCAACGACCCCAGTGGGGTTCGGGGCAGCGCCCCGACCCAGACGGTATAGTTGGTGCTCCAATTGTTCTACCCGGTTTTCCCGCCAAAACCAAAAGACACAATCGTTTGCTAAACAATTGTGACTGTTACCCGCCAAAAACCTAAAGACACAATCGTGGAAGACAATTCTGTTCTCTACATGGGTGATGATCATTTCGCTCCTGTTCAAGGAAAAGGAAATGTGGTGCTGGAATTTAGTTCAGGAAAATCTGTTACTCTGTTTAATGTGTTGTATGTACCAAAACTTCGAAAGAATTTAATTTTAGGTCTTGTATTGAAAAAGTGTGGATATAAACAAGTTTATGAGTCTGATAAGTATATCTTATCAAAGTATGGTGTATTTGTAGGATTTGGTTATTATAACAATGGGATGTTTATGATGAATTTGAATAAAGTTCCTAATGATTCTAGTTCTGTTTATATGACTGATTCCAATGTTATTAATTCCTCATTATGGCATGCTCGTTTAGGACATGTGCACTATAAAAGAATGCTTGAAATGTCTAAAGATGATTTGATTCCAGCTATTGATAATAATTCTGGAAAATGTAATACTTGCATGTTGACAAAAATCACTAGAAAACCTTTTAAAAGTATAACAAGGAAATCTGTAATACTTGAATTAATACATAGTGATTTATGTGATTTTCATGCGACTCTATCTTTAGGCAATAATAAGTATATTATCACTTTTATAGATGATGCCTCTAGGTTTTGCTATGTTTACTTGCTGCATGCAAAAGATGAAGCCCTAGATAAATTTAAAAATTTTAAAACAGAAGTTGAATTACAACAAAATGGCTTGATTAAAACCTTTCGCACGGATAGAGGTGGTGAATATTATGATCCTGTATATTTTCAATCCGTAGGAATCATTCATGAAACTACGGCTCCTTATACACCACAACAAAATGGTGTGGCTGAAAGGAAAAATAGAACTCTTGAAGAAATGGTCAATGCCATGTTATTTTACTCGAGCTTGACTGACGGGTTTTGTGGGGAAGCCATGTTAATGGCTTGCTATTTATTGAATATAGTTCCTAATAAAAGGAACAAGATTACCCCATATGAACTTTGGTATAAGAAACGACCCAACTTGACATTTTTTGCGAGTTTGGGGGTGTAGGGATGTCGTTAGACTTCCAGACCCTAAAAGGAAAAAACTGGGAGAAAAAAGTATTGATTGCATCTTTGTTGGATATGCTGAGCATTCCAAGGCATATAGGTTTTATGTTATAGAACCTAGTGACTACATTTCTATTAACACAATTATAGAATCAAGAGATGCAATATTTGATGAGAATCGTTTCTCTTCAGTACCTAGGCCGAAGGATATTATACCAAATTCGGGGTGAATTTCAAAGGGATGAACATTCAAATGATGTACCAAATGAGACACCCAAACCACGAAAAGCAAAAGAGCAAGAAAAGCTAAATCATATGGTGATGATATTCAACTATATTTAGTTGAAGGATCAAGAGATCAGGTTGAATCTCAATACTCTTACTGTTATAATATAGAGGAGGATCCAAGAACCTATGATGAAGCTATAAAATCGCAAGATGCTGCTTTTTGGAAAGAAGCAATTTACGATGAGATTAGTTCTATTATGGAAAATAATACATGGGTTTTATCTGATTTACCACAAGGCTGTTGTTGGTCCCAGAGGGGCAACAAGGGTATGAAAAATGCTAGAGGGGGGGGGGTGAATAGCGTTTTAAAATTCTTTTCAAACCCTTTTTGCAAATCAATGGCTTATGCGCACAATTCTCAAATAAGCTAAGTATAGCGAGCAGTGAGAGTGTGAAATGCACAGCGGAAGTTTTAAGCAGCACCTGCGTAGTAAAAAGCTGCGCAAGGATAAAAACGCACGCGCTAAGTTTTGGCTTAAAGAGTTGGATAAAATGTTCTAAGGCAATAAGCAATAACAAGCACAGCAGCAAAGTATAGAAATCTGAAAGATCAAACACAGCAGTAATTCAGAAATGATTAAGCAGGAAGTAAATAGCGAGATTAAAGAACAAGCTATTTGGAGAGGTTCGATCAATGAAAGATCTACGTCCTCTACCAAGATGGTTAGTCTTGGATTTTCTAATGGAGATCTTATTATATGAGAGAGTTACAAGATACAACAATGAAACACAACTATCTCAAAGATCTATAATCTATGAAGAACAAATCCTAGACTAAACCGGTGTATCTCAAGAAGTATGATCGAAATAATCAAAGCTTCAAGAGGTGTGTGTGTGTTCAGAAATTCTGGGCTCTATGAATCTATGAGATGAAGAGCACGAAGAATTTTGGTGATATAAGGCTTATAGGATCTGGGCTTGGTTGAGTATGAAGGTATGAAGGTTGATATTGAGAATTCTGGAAATGAGCAAGCAATCTTCAAATCTTCAAAGTTTCTTTTGGAAGCAAGAACTCAAGCAACTTGGAAATGAAGATGAGCAGGCTATTTATAGCAGAGAGCTTAAAACTAGCCGTTGGTGCTCTGAGCAAGGACGATGAGCTGGCACAATATGATTGGTGAGCAGGTGTCCTTTATAGCCGTTGGAGCTCTGATCAAAGTTGATGACCTAGCACAATATGATTGGTGCGCAGGTGTTTTAGAGCCGTTGGAGACTGAGCATGAAGACCAAATTCAAAAGCTTCTTCTAGAAGGATGACAGCTGTCTTCATTTGAAATATTTCTCTTTATCGCGTCTCCACCGTTGGATCTGCTGAGTGTGCTTGCTTTGTCGTTTTTGCACACCTCAGCACTTTTAATAAGCGTGCATCTTCTAAGCGCTTTCCAAGTTATGTAATCTGAATGTATCGAAAACTGAGCAAGGATGCATGCTGCGCAGAAGAGACCTGCGCAGTGATGTCCTGCGCAAGGAAGTCCTGCGCAGAGACCACAGTCTTGCTTAGATCATTCCTTTTCACTCCAAGCTTCAAGAATATGAGGTTGTTGAAAGATAAGCATAAGGACCAAGTTAATCTGCTCTGCTCATAAAAGCCATGCGTATGGAGAATGAGCAAGTGATGCTATGCGCGCGGAGAATAAGCAGCTAATGCTATGCGCGCGGAGACTGAGCAGGTAATGCTCTGCGCATGAAATGTGCTGCGCACGAAATGTCCTGCGCATTATACTTGGTCTTCAGTAAATGAAACCTCAATTCCAAGCAAGCCCTAACCGCTAAGCCTATTCTATAAAGTTGGACTTAGCTAAAAATAGAAGTTATAAAACTTCTTACATAGGATTCTATAGTCCATAAAATACTTAGGTGATGGTATCAATCAATTCTAACATAATTGGGAGGGTTAAGAAATAAGTATACCCAACAATCTCCCCTTAAATGATTGATGCCATTACCTACTATAACAAAGGCAATTCATTGTACTTGATAATAACATGTCCATAAAATGTGAATGGTAAATCATGCCTCAAGTCAATGCACACACTAGCCAATGATATAGATTTCTAGTCTAACCAAAAGATATAACTTACAATATGGGAAAGACAGAAATATCATTCAGTGCATACAAATAATATGAGTTTAGGATTGGTATGTGTTTAAACTGAATGTTTAAAACATCATGCACAGGAGATATGAGCAGTTAAGTATATGCGCATGAAGTTTGAAATAATGCGTTCATTGTTCCACAAACAGAAAGTTTGAATTGAACAAGGTTTTGGGAAAAGCAATGATGCATAATAATTATAAGTTGAGTTCACCTTTGAGAGAGCTCTGCGCACTTCATCTTGTAGATTCCCAAATTGCTTTGCACAGAGCTTCAATTATTTGAAGCGGGAGCATCAAATCGGAACTTTTTGCCTTTGATAGATTACTCTCCCCCTTAATCTCTCTCCCCCTTAATGCCTTTGTTCTCTCCCTATTTGCCTTTGTTAGATAACTCTCCCCCTTAATGGCACAATCAATGCCTTATAGCATACTGGCCTGCGCATCGAGCCTAGCATCTTGCGCATCCAGTTGCTCTTGAATCTTTGCCTGCACAGTGACCACTTGAGGGATCTAAGGGAGCAGACACCGGAAGAATGATATACTGAGGTCCACGGGGTATGCGCGTGAGGTTCATGCGCATCAATATAATGTGCAGAGTTTCTTTGAAAACTCATAAATATTTTGCCTTGTGCGCAACATCTTGTGCGCTTCATATGCGCAGGCGCATGAGGCATTTCCTATCTTAGAGAATTTTCAAGTAAACACAAGATCATTAGTATTGACAAATCATATGAACAATTAGCTAAGTTCAAGCATACCCATTTCTCCTCTCAAGAAGATGAATCTCTTTGCATTAAGAGCCTTCGTGAGGATATCAGCAATTTGATTATCTGTGCCCACGTGTTCTAAATGTATGTTTCCTTTTTCCACGTGGTCCTTGAGAAAATGATATTTGATGTCGATGTGCTTTGTCTTTGAATGCATGACGGGATTGTTGGATACTGCTATGGTGGACATATTATCGCAGAAAATTGGACAATTTCCTTCATTAATTCCGTAGTCCACTAGTTATTGCTTCATCCAAAGGATTTGGCAGCAGCAGCAATGTATTCAGCTTCAGTTGTGGAAATGGACACAGCAGCTTGTTTCTTGCTTGCCCACGCAACAAGTCGATTTCCAAGGAAATGACAAGTCCCACTTGTGCTCTTCCTGTCTATTGTGCATGCTGCGTAGTATGCATCTGAAAAACCTAACAAATCGAAATTCGAATCTTTGGTGTACCAAAGTCCAAGGTTAACAGTTTCAGAAAGATAACGAATAATGCGTTTAACAGCAGCTAAGTGCGCTTCTCTAGGGTCCGCTTGATAGCGTGCACAGACACAAACACTAAACATAATATCTGGCCTACTTGCAGTAAGATAAAGAAGAGAGCCAATCATACCTCGATATAAAGTTTGATCAACTTTCTTACCTTTTAAGTCTTTGTCAAGCTTATTGCCAGTGGCCATTGGAGTGTCGTACGCTTTAGCATTTTCAAGTCCAAATTTCTTGATTAAGTCCCTTGTGTACTTGGCTTGATTTATGACGATGCCATCATTCAATTGTTTGATTTGAAGCCCGAGGAAGAAAGTGAGTTCTCCCATCATGCTCATTTCAAACTTGCTTTTCATGAGCTTCTCGAAGCGCTTACAAAGTAACTCATTAGTAGAACCAAATATAATATCATCGACATAAATTTGAACAAGTAAAGAATAATCATTATACTTAGCAATAAAAAGATTTATATCGATTTTACCTCGCTTAAAGCCTTTCTCTAGCAGGAATTTTGATAGCGTATCGTACCATGCTCTTGGAGCTTGCTTAAGTCCATACAAAGCTTTTTTGAAGTTTGAAGACGTGATTTGGAAATTTGATATCTTCGAAAACCGGGAGGTTGTGCTACGTAGACCGTCTCTTGGAGTTCGCCGTTGAGAAATGCGCTCTTCACATCCATTTGATAAAGCTTGAATTTCTTGTGAGAGGCATAAGCTAAGAAAATTCTTATAGCTTCAAGTCTTGCTACAGGCGCAAATGTTTCATCGTAGTCAATTCCTTCCTCTTGCCTATAGCCTTGCGCAACCAACCTTGCTTTGTTTCTTGTGATGCTTCCATTCTCATCCATCTTGTTTCTGAATACCCATTTTGTACCAATAATGCCTTGATCAAGAGGTCTAGGTACTAAGGTCCAAACCTTGCAGCGCTCAAATTGGTTAAGCTCTTCTTGCATAGCAGTAACCCAGCTTGAATCTTGGAGCGCTTCATCAATCTTCTTTGGTTCGATTTGAGAGATAAAGAGTGATATTCATCATCAAAGTTTGATGCTCTCCTAGTACGAACCCCTACATTGAGATCACCAATGATGTTTGAAGTTGGATGATCTCTAACTTCACGAACCTCGGGAGGTAAGTTAGGTTGAGTGGTAGGAATACGAAGATCTTCAACGGGTACTTCATTTGCTCCAGCATCGAGATCATCAAAAGTGATTTGCTGAAGCGGAGAAACGTTATGCGCAGGAGGAGAAGTTTGCGCATCAGGAGTCGTCACTTCTGGCGCAGTATCTAGTGTATGCGCATGGGATGGACTTGCTTGATTCTGATTTTGATAATCATTCTGCGCAGGTGCAGTTTGAGGCTGCGTACCTGTCTCATCATTCTCAACAGAATCATCAGAATCATTTGGAGCCAAATGTGGCTCAAGGAGAGAATTCTCATCAAAAGTAACATGTTCAGATTCTACAATTACTAGAGTAGTTCTATTAAAAACACGAAAAGCTTTAGAATGTTTGGCATACCCAACGAAAATACCTTCATCTGCTTTGGCGTCGAATTTACCTCTATGATCTTTGCCATTGTAGAGGATATAGCATTTGCAGCCAAAAATCTTGAAGAAAGCAATGTTGGGTGCTCTTCCTCTCCATAGCTCATATGGAGTCTTGTTGTAGGCTTTGTTGATGAGGGATCTATTCTGAGTAAAGCAGGCAGTGTTGACAGCTTCTCCCCATAAATACTTTGGAAGCTTAGCTTCTGCTATCATTGTTTTTCCAGCCTCAATCAACGTGCAATTCTTTCTTTCCACAACGCCATTTTGTTGAGGAACTCCAGCAGCAGAGAAATTGTGATCAATTCCATGGTCATCGCAGTATTGAGCAACACCGTTATTCTTGAATTCAGTTCCATTGTCTGATCTAACACTCACGATGTCGTCTTCTTTTGAGTTTGGAGCTTTCGAAATAGCGCAGTCAAGATATCATAGCAGTCATCTTTGGATATCATCATTTCGACCCATGTGTATCTTGAGTAGTCATCCACCACGACTAAGGTATATTTGTTTCCTCTAATGCTTGCGGTGGTGACCGGTCCAAACAAGTCCATGTGAAGCAGTTGTAAACATTTGGAAGTTGAGGAGACAATCTTGCTGGAGAAAGACTGCTTAGGTTGTTTACCGAGCTGGCATGCTGCGCATTTTCTATCATGATGGTCAGCTACTTTGGGAAGTCCTTTGACAAGATTTCCCTTCCAAGCTTAGCCAAATATTTGAAGTTCAAATGACTTAAGCGCTTATGCCATAGCCAGCTGCTTTCACTAACATTCTTTGCTACAAAACAGAGATTAGTGATAGAATTTACAGCAGTAAGATCAATAATGTAAACATTGGTCTTACGAGTCCCTGTGAGCAAAGTTAGTCCGGATATGCCATCTTTGATGTAGCAGTGCGTAGCAGTGAAATGACATTCCAAACCTTTATCGCAGAATTGAGATATGGATAGCAGGTTGTGCTTGAGTCCTTCTACGAGTGCAACTTTCTCAATGCACACTTTATCTTTTCTGATTCTTCCATATCCAACTATGTGCCCTTTGTTGTTATCGCCAAAAGTTACTGAGGGACCTCTTCCTTCATGCACATCTTCAAGAGCTGTGACATCTCCAGTCATGTGTCTAGAACATCCACTGTCGAGATACCATATATGCGCTTTAGGTTGTGAAGAGTGCGCAGTAAAGCAGGAGACCTGAAAGATAGACATTAAAAACGCAGGTCCCCTTTATTCTTGGGTCCTAGAGTTAGCAACTTTTGACAACCCACTCCTGTCTGACCTTAGGATTTTTACGTCCCTTGGCATTAGGAGCAAATCGCAAAAGGCATTCTGCAGCCTTGTGACCTAAACCATCACACACAACACAATGATGAAAGCCACTTATTGATTGGGTTTTTACAAGCTCTTTACTTTTCTTTGGCGCAGCATTCTTTACTGGAGCAGATGAACTTGCTTTGACAAATATCATTTTCTGAGGTTTGGGTGCGCTTTTCTTAAGAATGCGCATCTGGCGTTGGGGCGCATGGCTTTCATGCGCATAACCCTTTTGCGCAGATTTGACATTTGAAGTTGAAGCGCAACCATAGTCAGAATATGAGTTGTCATGCGCAGGTTCAACTTTAGCCTTACATTTGGCTTTTCCAGTTTTCTTCTTTGGGTAGACATAATGGAAATTTTGTCTCTGGACTTTCTCCTGTCCTTTACCCATTGAAGCAGAATGCTTTGCTTTAGGAATTTCAATAGTTTGTTGTGGTGTAAATTCCTTTTCCTTTTCAGAGCAAACTGCGCATTTAAAGTTATCACTAGTTGAGAACCCCAAGCCTTCCTTGTCTCCACTAGCTTTTTGGGATTCTAGAATATGGTCCATAGTGACACGAGATTTGGTCCACTCATCAGTGATCTTTGTGAGATCAGCTACTTGAGCAGCCAATTCTTCGTTTCTTACTTTAAATAGCTCATTTTGATCTGTGAGAAAACGGTTTTTTTTTCAGTAAGGGGAGTCATGCTCTTAATCTGCTCCTTAAGGAGGGTGATCTCAGATTTTAAAAGAGTTTTCTCCGTCTTAAGCTGTGAAATTTCTCCAATTGATAAGTCCACTGCTTCTTTCATAGAATTGAATCTTTTGATTACCTTTTCAGCTTGCTGAAAAATAGACTCGCGCTCAGCAGCAGAGTCATCCTTTTCTATTACAATTTCACCAGGAATTTCAAGAGATTCTTTGCGTATTGGCGCAGCAACAAATTTCTTCGTTAGGTCAGCTCTGGCAAATAAGTACTTGCCATTCTGTCTGGTTGGAGTTAGATGTCCCATTTCTGCCAGTTCTATGATGGTGGGACCTTTCTTCTGAATAGTACTTGGCGCAGCCTTTGTGTCCATTTTGGGATCATTGTCTGAATCGCTATCAGCATCGGCATTGGCCACTAAGCAGAGCAGTCCATCCTCAGAGTCATCATCATCACTGTCTTCAGTGTCAGTCTCTATCCAGGTCTTGAGTTGCTTCTCAGCAGGGTCTTCTTCAGCAACCATTCCGCGCTGCTTTGAAAATCTCTGCGCAGTATTCTTCTTTATGTACTCAAATCTTGACGTAGGGCATTTTGATGCAAAATGACCAGGCTTTCTACAGTTGTAGCAAACCAAGTCATCTTCTTCCTTTGAGTCTCTGCCACGAGAGAATTTAGCTGGAGCTTTACTTGAGGATTCAGGTTTTTGAGAATTTCTTGAATTTTTGGAATCGCTTAACAAACATAGCGAAATCATCATCATCCATTTCAAGCAGAGAAGAAGTGGAGACTTTGTCTGAGGTTTGAGCAGGCGCAGGTTCTCTTTGAGCAATCATTGAAATTGCTTTTCCTTTTCCTTCAGTTTCATCAATTCGATCAAGCTTAAGCTCATACACTTTTAAGTTGGCGTATAAGCTGCGCAGAGGCCAAGTATCTAAAAATCCAGAATCTTCCAGATGACTTGCCTTGTGCACATATCTGGAACCTAGCGCATCTAAGAATTGAGAATTTACTTCTTTATTGGTGAAGGTAGTTCCAAGAGACTTACAAGAGTTTACAACAGCACAGAAGCGGTCATAAGTTTGTCTCAAGGTTTCACCATCCTTTCTCACGAAGCAGTTGAATTTTCTTTGCACCACAAATCTTTTGTTTTCCTTGCTTACTTTGTCACCATTCACATAGCCTTCAATAGCATCCCATAGATCCTTTGCAGTTCCACCGCTCACAATTTGATTGTGCGTGGAGAGGTCTAGAGTGCTGAGAATGATGTTTCTAGCTCTTCCATCGTAACCAACCCATTTCTTTTCTTCATCGGTCCATTCCCCTTTGTCCTTCTTGATTGTAGTATTATCCTTGTTGGTAGCAGCATCTGGATTGGCCTTCATTGGAATGTAGGGTCCTTTAAGAACAATGTCGTGGAGGATCTCGTCGATAGAAGAAAAATGAGTGAGCATGCAGTGCTTCCAGATTTCGAAGTGATCTTCATTCAGCACTGGGACATGTGAATAGTTAGCCATTGCCCAAGATTTTGAAGGCATCTTGAATCGGCACCCAAGCTGTTAAGCTTGATAAACAACGCAAGTTTAATGAAGGTGTTTGCTCTGATACCACTTGTTGGTCCCAGAGGGGCAACAAGGGTATGAAAAATTCTAGAAGGGGGGGGGGTGAATAGCGTTTTAAAATTCTTTTCAAACCCTTTTTGCAAATAAATGGCTTATGCGCACAATTCTCAAATAAGCTAAGTATAGCGAGCAGTGAGAGTGTGAAATGCACAGCGGAAGTTTTAAGCAGCACCTGCGCAGTAAAACGCTGCGCAAGGATAAAAACGCACGCGCTAAGTTTTGGCTTAAAGAGTTGGATAAAATGTTCTAAGGCAATAAGCAATAACAAGCACAGCAGCAAAGTATAGCAATTTGAAAGATCAAACACAGCAGTAATTCAGAAATGATTAAGCAGGAAGTAAATAGCGAGATTAAAGAACAAGCTATTTGGAGAGGTTCGATCAATGAAAGATCTACGTCCTCTACCAAGATGGTTAGTCTTGGATTTTCTAATGGAGATCTTATTATATGAGAGAGTTACAAGATACAACAATGAAACACAACTATCTCAAAGATCTATAATCTATGAAGAACAAATCCTAGACTAAACCGGTGTATCTCAAGAAGTATGATCGAAATAATCAAAGCTTCAAGAGGTGTGTGTGTGTTCAGAAATTCTGGGCTCTATGAATCTATGAGATGAAGAGCACGAAGAATTCTGGTGATATAAGGTTTATAGGATCTGGGCTTGGTTGAGTATGAAGGTATGAAGGTTGATCTTGAGAATTCTGGAAATGAGCAAGCAATCTTCAAATCTTCAAAGTTTCTTTTGGAAGCAAGAACTCAAGCAACTTGGAAATGAAGATGAGCAGGCTATTTATAGCAGAGAGCTTAAAACTAGCCGTTGGTACTCTGAGCAAGGACGATGAGCTGGCACAATATGATTGGTGCGCAGGTGTCCTTTATAGCCGTTGGAGCTCTGATCAAAGTTGATGACCTAGCACAATATGATTGGTGCGCAGGTGTTTTAGAGCCGTTGGAGACTGAGCATGAAGACCAAATTCAAAAGCTTCTTCTAGAAGGATGACAGCTGTCTTCATTTGAAATATTTCTCTTGATCGCGTCTCCACCGTTGGATCTGCTGAGTGTGCTTGCTTTGTCGTTTCTGCACACCTCAGCACTTTTAATAAGCGTGCATCTTCTAAGAGCTTTCCAAGTTATGTAATCTGAATGTATCGAAAACTGAGCAAGGATGCATGCTGCGCAGAAGAGACCTGCGCAGTGATGTCCTGCGCAAGGAAGTCCTGCGCAGAGACCACAGTCTTGCTTAGATCATTCCTTTTCACTCCAAGCTTCAAGAATATGAGGTTGTTGAAAGATAAGCATAAGGACCAAGTTAATCTGCTCTGCTCATAAAAGCCATGCGTATGGAGAATGAGCAAGTGATGCTATGCGCGCAGAGAATAAGCAGCTAATGCTATGCGCGCGGAGACTGAGCAGGTAATGCTCTGCGCATGAAATGTGCTGCGCACGAAATGTCCTGCGCATTATACTTGGTCTTCAGTAAATGAAACCTCAATTCCAAGCAAGCCCTAACCGCTAAGCCTATTCTATAAAGTTGGACTTAGCTAAAAATAGAAGTTATAAAACTTCTTACATAGGATCCTATAGTCCATAAAATACTTAGGTGATGGTATCAATCAATTCTAACATAATTGGGAGGGTTAAGAAATAAGCATACCCAACAGCTGTAAACCTTTAGGGTGCAAATGAATCTTCAAAAAGAAGATGAAAGTCTATGGAACAATTGACAAGTATAAAGCTAGATTGGTAGTCCAAGGCTTTAGACAAAAGGAAGGGATCGACTACTTCGATACCTATGCACCAGTTTCTTGTATCACTACTATTAGATTGTTGATAGTTTGGCAGCTATTCACAATCTATTGATCCATCAAATGGATGTCAAAACATCATTTTTAAATGGTGATTTGGAAGAAGAAGTGTATATGAAGCAACCTGAAGGATTTTTTATGCCAGGTAATGAGCATAAGGTGTGTAAGCTAATTAAGTCATTGTATGGGTTAAAACAAGCACATAAACAATGGCATCAAAAGTTTGATGAGGTTGTTTTATCGAACGGTTTTGTATTAAATCAGTCCGACAAATGTGTATATAGAAAATTTGATGAATCCGGCAAAGGTGTATTCATCTGTCTATCTGTAGATGACATGTTAATTTTTGGCACAGACCAAAATGTAGTTGATAAAACTAAGAAGCTTTTGTCATCAAAGTTCTCTATGAAGGACATGGGAGAAGCCGATGTAATTCTCGGTATAAAAATTAAACGGATGAACAGAGGAATTGCAATTACACAATCTCATTATATTGAGAAAATTCTCAAGAAGTTTAATCGCAATGATTGTTCTACAGTCAGTACTCCCATGGATCCAATTGAAAAACTTGTGCCAAATTCTGGTAAACCTGTATCACAGCTCGAATACGCAAAAGCCATTGGCAGTTTGATGTATGCTATGACGAGCACTCGACCTGATATTGCTTATGCAGTTGGAAGATTGAGCAGGTTCACTAGTAATCCTAGTATACAGCATTGGCGTGCAATAACAAGGGTGTTCAAGTACTTAAAAGGTACTATGAATTATAGTTTATGTTATTCTGGATATCCTTCTATCTTAGAAGGTTACACAGATGCTAGTTGGATCAACTAAGAAGATTCATCTTCTACTAGTGGCTGGGTGTTCTTGCTTGGAGGAGGTGCAATTTCATGGGCTTCCAAAAAGCAGACATGTATTACTCATTCTACTATGGAATCTGAGTTCGTAGCATTAGCTGCTGCTGGCAAAGAAGCAAAATGGCTACGAAATTTGATATATGAGATTCCATTATGGCCAAAACCGATATCGCCAATATCTATCCATTGTGATAGTGCAGCCACGTTGACCAGGGCTTATAGTCAGATTTATAATGGCAAGTCTAGACACTTAGGTATCAGACATAGTATGATTCGTGAATTGATCATGAATGGTGTAATTTCAGTTGAGTTTGTTCGGTCTCAACAAAATTTAGCTGACCACTTGACGAAGGGGTTAGCTAGAGACTTAGTGAATAAGTTAGCAATAGGGATGGGATTAAAGTCCATCTAAACCTCTAGTTGTGAGATACCCTAAACCCTTCTAATACAACGTTAGAAGCCTGAATTCAAAGTAGAAAGCTCACAATTGGAGATTGGAGCACATGTGATGATGTTTCCCAAGGTATGTGTTCAGACCTGCAAGTGATGGTTAGGTTGAAGAATATCTTCTTAATGGTTCTTTTGAAAAAATTGCAAATGCAGGTGCAAGATTAAAGGAACTACCTATGTGAACATGAAGTTTTGCCGCTTCAAGAAGCTAGGACTTGGCTTTCTATATGTTCATTAATGGATAGGGACACATGGCTTGTAATAGTGTCAGGTATAAACAATAGAGTGTTGTAAGAAACTTATGTGTATAGTGTCTTCAGGTATTCATATGAGTTGACGGGTTCAATCGTTAGGGACACCCCGATTCTCGAGTATTTGAAATGTGTATTATACTAAGATGAAAATTCAATCGCAAGACATTTTCATTTATGCATTTGTTTGTTTCGTTATGTTTGTTTCATATTTTATATGTAAAATGGGGGGAATATGTTGGTGATTTTAGTGTCATCATCTATTTTATGTAATTGTGATTTACTAGAGACCAATGTGATTTCATATTAGGCTCGGATACGAGTAAGGGAAAGTGTGGAGTACACACTCGTTTGAGTTAATATGTCTTCGACCTCGATAAATAAGCAGGGGTCAAGGGGGTTGCGCCCCCTTGCGGGGTCAAGGGGCAGCGCCCCTTGTTGTTGTGACTGTTACCCGCCAAAAACCTAAAGACACAATCGTTGCTAACAATTGTGACTGTTTATTGCTTCAGTAATCTGGATATAAACAGATTTTGGTCTCATTTGATACTACGAAAAATATTCAACCAATTCTCTAAGTTTGCAATCCGTCTTCTCTGCCTAGAAACAGAAAATTTGATTGTCTTATCCCAATAGAGATTTCGTGTAACTCATTAAGAGTCGAAATACTTTATTCGGAAAGTGGATTATACACAATTCAATAAAATATCCAGTATTATCAATACACCTAACCCCAATTTCTAACCATTTATAGTGTCTACAATGTGTGTTAAAAAAACAAATAAAAGTAAAGAAGTGATAATTAATCGCAGCTAACTGGTTCAGCTAACAGCCAAGGAAGAGAGATGAGAAACACAAGAGAAGATGAAGAGTACCGTACTTGTGTCTCCATTGATGTAAACAGCTAACAATTTATGGCCTAAATATACCCTTCAACGTAGACATCTGATTTCGACACGTACTCCCTCCGTCCCAAAACACATTGCACACTTTTGAGGATGCACAGGAATTAAGGAGTGAGTATATATAATCAAAAGTATTGTGAGTGGAAAAAAGGTTGTGAGTATGATAAGTTGAGTGAGATTTACAAGTGAGGCCAAAAATTAAGTGTGTGAGTATGACAAGTGAGGTAGAGAGAATAGAAAAATACTTCCTCCGTCCCAAAATGATCTTCACGTTTGACTATTCAAACTTTTTAAGGATATGAGCATTTGCTTCACTAGCTATATTATGTTTATGCACATTTAAGCCTAAATTGTAGAAATGAGAAGAAATTTTTGGGACAATGAAAAAAACCAAACGTGAAGATCATTTTGGGAGGGAGGGAGTAATAAATTTTGAACATTTTAGGAAAGGGGACTTACCAATGGGACAACCAAAAAGGAAATACGTGCAAGGTGTTTTGGGACGGAGGGAGTATTGCATTATCAGGGAATTTTGATGATATGATTTTTTCCATAATTTATAAAAAGTCTTACTCTTAAATATAAAAACTTGATGTTTAAGGCCTACTCATTATTTTAAGGTCTAAACTCGACTTACTGTTTTAAAACCTAAACTCGCTACTTTATTTAGGGCAAATTGCATTTTAGGCCCCAAATTTTGAGGGGTGTTCCTATGATGGGCTCTAAAGTATTTCAGTTAGCATTTTGGGCCCCAAAGTTGTCATTTTTTGTCGTGTTAGGGTTTTTAACCAATTTTGTTACAAAAACCCGTTAAAAAGGCATGTGCCACGCACATACCACCTAACGGAGGATAATTTTGACATTTGCTCCCAACTGTTAAGGGGTTAATTGTAAGAGCCATAAAATGGGGAACCAAAATTAAAAAACAATCTCTTCTAATTATTTTTAAAATTTAATGGATAGTATATTTTTTTTAAAATAAATATTTAAAATTTATTTAAAATTTGATTTTATTTATTCTTATTAATTATTTTTAATTAATAATAATAAATAAAATAAAATCACCCGGTCCCACACGCATCGACTCAACCGAGTTGTTGAGTTGGCTCAGTGCGTCGCTGAACAGAGTCGCGCAACGCGGATTCGGATGTTGACGGCGACTTGGAGAGAGACGTTGAAAATTTGTTCCGGATCGGGTTTGCCGTTGATGTTGGCGGCGGTGATGCTGGTGAAGCACGAGTCGGGGTACTGACTCACGGAACAGACGGATTTGATCGATTCGTCGGGATTAGAAGCGAGAGACGGAGATGAGGACGAGGACGGCTCTGGTGGTTCGGTGGTGGACTCGTAAATTAAGGCGGCGACCGTTGCTCGGAGAAGATGAGGCTGGTTTGGCGGTTTTGGGCGAGCTTGATTGGGCGGTGGGGGATGGTGGCGGTCGGAGTAGGTGGTGGCCGGAGGAAGAAGGGGTTGAACGGGGTTTGATTTGGGAATGGGGATGGGGTTGGGTGCAAATTTTAGAAGAGATTGTTTTTTAATTTTGATCCCCCATTTTATGGCACTTACAATTGACCCCTTAACAGTTAGGAGCAAATGTCAAAATTATCCTCCGTTAGGTGGCATGTGTGTGGCACGTGCCTATTTAACGGGTTTTTGTAACAAAATTGGTTAAAAAACCCTAACTCGACAAAAAAATGACAACTTTGGGGCCCAAAATGCTAACTGAAATACTTTAGATCCCATCATAGGAACACCCCCCCAAACTTTGGGGCCTAAAATGCAATTTGCCCCTTTATTTATAGGTGTTTTAAAATTTAAACTCACTGTTTTAAGGCCTAAACTCGCTATTTTAAAGATGAAACTATTTAAAAAAGTACTCCCTCCGTCTCACTATGTTTGACCACTTTTGACTTTTAATTGTCAACATTTGTGAACTTTGACTAAACGTTAATGTCAATCCAATTTTCCTAATCAAATTTTAAAAATTGTTATTGATAAATCATTTGTATATCTATAAATAACAATTTTTAGAATTTCTATAGAATAATTCATTTGACATTAATATTTAGTCAAAGTTCACTTGTGTTGACCATTAAAAGTCAAAAGTGGCCAAACATAGTGAGACAGAGGGAGTAATTTTTTGTATAACTTATGTAAAACCAGTTTCACCCAATACCTACTCTTGTATTAAATTCAATTGAATAATAAGAGCTAAAACTAAAAATAAAAAATAAAAAATAAACCCCCTATTTATGAATATCATTATAATATCTAAGTGTTCTAATTTATATCACCCAATTTCTTGAGTTATTCATATGAAAAATGTATTTTACACTAAAAGATGTATAAAACCTGTTTTACATTAAAAGATAAAAACAAGTTTTACATTAAAATCACTGTAAAACAAGTTTTTCTCCAGATTTTCATCAATTTCTTCTTTAGAGTCTCAAAAAGAAAAATAAAATAATAGAGCAAAAAAAGGGATATCTATTCGCATTAATTGTCAAGCTTTTATATACTTGAAAATAAGTCTTTTTTTTTCTGGATAAAGTAAATGAAGGTTGGTATATTATTATGAATACTAAAAGAAATATTTTATGTGATAAATAATAGAGATAATATGTGCTACACCACTTCTATATGTGTTATATTGTATGCCACTGATGATTCAATATAACTGCAACCAGAGAGCTCTAAGCGCGGTATATGGTGTTAGTATCCATACGGAGGTCACGAACCTTCATAGCATTATGATTTAATATAAATTAATTAAAAGATACTTCACCAGTTATACGTGAATGATGACATCATCATTCTGTTTAACGGTTTATAACCATCTTGAAATCACTATAAATGAATAAACATATCATATAGTAAATGTATTAAAATTTTGATTTCTATATAAACGGATAAGGCTTTAAATAATACGGATAAGGCTTAGAGTAGTGATAGCTATTAGGAATATTATATTATATCAAGTATATATTGTGTATATTTACTTACCAATATTAGAGTTTGTGTATATCAATTAGGAGATTTATATCTTGTTGACCAAGTTAGATTAGTCTAGAATGTTCCATGTAACCCTATAAATATGTATTTCTAGTATCAATAATATTTGAGTCTCTCATATCAAACTTTCTTTACCATGTATGATTGGCTACGACTATCTCTTTCTCAAATCCTTGACATGGTATCGAGCTATGATCTATAATGAGACTTCTCCACCAAAAACCACCCTACCCAAAACTAGCTTCCGCCTACTCAAACACGTCCAAAAGATCTAATCTTTTTTTTCCTCCCTCTCCATCATCATCTTCTTCTTCTCTTTTAATTCTCAGTGCTACTCCAATATCCATCAGTTAATACAATCTTTTACCTACTCTTTACTCTTTCTTCTTCATTCTTTCTTATTTCCTTCCTTCTCTCTGAGACTCTGACTCCTTACAATCTTTTTCTTCCTCCTCTCATACGTACTGCCTTCTCCCTCTCTCTCTCTTATCCTTAAATTCTTTATTCTATTCTTATTCTTACCATTCTTAATTGCATTCTTCTTTTCCCTCTAATTCTTATTATGCTTATTATTCTATTTTCTTAATTGCATTATAATGGCAATGATGAATTTCAAATTAATTTTCCGTTCCGGTCTTTCTATTTCTTATACCATCTCATCTATCTTATTCTTCTTCTCTGTAAAATTAAACTCTCTTTTTTTTTTCGTTATTGCGACGTAAAATTAAACCTCTTTTCCGTCCTTGCGACGTAAAATTTAATCCCTTCTCCGTCATTGTGACGTAAAATTATACTCCCTTCGCCATTGAGACGTAAAATAAATTTTTTTCTCAACTACCTCTCTCAATTATTTTCCTCTAATTTTTACCTATCTCAATGTCATATTGAGATTATTTCTTCCCTTCATAAATTCTTCTTGTTCTTAAATTTTCTTTCCCAATCTTAAAACTAAGTTGGGTCTCTAATTCTTCTCATATTACATTCTTATTCTTACACCCTTCAATCTCGATTTTCTTCCTTTTCTTTTCTTCATTAAAAAGTCTTCTTCTCCCAATTACAAGTTCTTCCTCAAGTAAAAGTTCAAAGAGCAAATTGCCGCGAGTTCTCTCCATCTCCAACAAACAAATATCACCACGATGATATCTTCAAGCTACTTCACCAAGCTCATCCTCATGCAATTATTTCCAAGATTGGACTCTCATATCGGTCGTCCATCTTGCGAGGGCATATTAGGAATATTATATTATATCAAGTATATATTGTGTATATTTACTTACCAATATTAGAGATTGTGTATATCAATTAGGAGATTTATATCTTGTTGACCAAGTTAGATTAGTCTAGAATGTTCCATGTAACCCTATAAATATGTATCTCTAGTATCAATAATATTTGAGTCTCTCATATCAAACTTTCTCTACCATGTATGATTGGCTCTGACTATCTCTTTCTCTAATCCTTGACAATAGCTTATTTAAAGTTTTAAACAATGGTGCAAGAAATGATGTGTATGCGAATATTTTTGTTTGTTTCACTGAATAAGAGTCCAAAACGAAAAGGGGTGACGAGTGTGTTCCTTGAGCCCACCCCAACAAAGCCTACACAATCTTATAATTTTGTCAATCAATTTTTTTTACGATGTTCATGTCAGAAGGAGGCGAAGTGAGTTATCGAACCTAGCGCTTATCGTAGGTGAGGCTTGGATTTATGAGAGGCCAACCATGAACTGTAGCAAGAGATAAGATGATTCGGACAGTAGTGGGTTTGACAACGGGACTAAAAGTTTCAGAAAAGTCAAGTCCAGGGCGTTGGTGAAACCCTTTGGCTATAAGTCTGGCTTTGTGGCGGGATATGGTTCCATCAGGATTGTATTTGGTACGAAAAATCCATTTGCACCCAATGACATTCTGAGAAGGAGAGGAGGGAACAACATCCCATGTATTATTGGTGAATAAGGCATCAAATTCTTGTTGCATTGTATGACGCCAAGTGGGGTTCTTTAGAGCCTGAGTAATGGTGGTGGGTTCGGCATTGGTGGGACTGAGAGTGGTGTGAAGGTTAAGTTTTTGTATAGGTTTGGTGATGTTATTTTGGAGATGAGTTACAGGTTTTCGTGGAGGAGGGTTGGGTGATGGTGTAGATGTGGCTTTTGTAGTAGCTGGAGATTGGGTGGCTGTAGGAGAGGACTCGGCCGAGGAGCTGAGAGCAGTGGGTGTATTAGGTGGGCTGTTGGGGTTGAGGAGAGGTATAGGAGGAGTAGGTGTAGTGGGAGAGGGTGGTAGGGTACCCGAAGGTGGTGGGGATGCAGTATGGGTAGGAGGTGTAGGTAAAATGGGTAGGGAGTGTGTGCACCAGTCGGTGGAAGAGGGACTGGCAAGAGGAGATAAGAGTAAGGATTGAAAGGGAAAGGTGATCTCAACAAACTTGACATGACGGGAGGTGTGGATATTGTTGGTGGATGGATCCAGACAAAAATAGGCGCTCTGAGTAGATGAATATCCAATAAAGACACAATGAGAGGTGTAGGGACGGAGTCAAGGGTAGCAAAGACACCCAAAGCTACGGAGTTTGAGCTAGTTGGATGATTGATTGTGAAGTTTGGTGAACGGGGAGAGGTGATGGAGGGTGGGTGTGGGCATGCGGTTGATTAGGTAACAGGCAGTAGCAAAGGCAAGAGACCAGTATTGACGAGGCATGGATGAGTGGGAAAGAAGAGAGAGACTGGTTTCGACTATGTGGCAATGCCTACGTTCAGAGTAGCCATTATGTTCCGGTGTGTGAGGAGGAGTGGTAAGATGAGAGATTCCATGGGAGACAAGATAAGACCGAAGGCCAAGATACCCACCTCCATTATCACTATAGATGGTGAGAATTGGTCGTTGAAAGGATTTCTCAACTAAGGCTTTGAATCGGATGAAGACTGGGAGTGCATCATTTTTTTTTCAAGGGATAGAACCATATGTATTTTGAGAAGTGATCAACAAAGATGATGTAATATTTGAAACCATCAAAGGAGTGAAGTGGAGATGTCCAAACATCACTATATAAAATATCAAGAGGACTATGAGAACGAATAGTATTATCATAAAAGGAAAGTTTGTGACTTTTATTGTAATCGCATGAATTACAATTGAAAGAAGGAGAACTAGGAACATGTAAATTAAAGTGGTTGCTAATAAAACGTAAAACTGAACTAGATGGATGCCCTAATCTATGATGCCATGTTGAAGTAGTGGAGAGAGCAGCGGAATGAATAGTTGGTGAGAAGGGAAGCCACTCATAGACGCCAGATTTAGGTTGACCTTGGTGAAGGATTGTATCGGTGCGGAGGTCCTTCACAACAAAAGAATTAGATGAGAATGTGATGGATGCATGATTATCACGACAAAAATGAGATATGGAAATAATGTTACGAGAAATAGAAGGGATGTGAAGAACATTATTTAAAGTAAAGGTAGAAGAGGAAGAAGAGATAGAAGTGGAACCAGTGTTGGAAATTTGAAGACCCGATCCGTCACCAATGAGCAGCTCTTCGGTACCATTGTAGGGAGAGTGTAGAGCAAGTGTGTCCAGGTCATGGGTAGCATGATGAGTGGCACCACTATTTAGGAGCCAAGGGGCCGGGGTAGGTGCGGGTATAAAGGCAGTATAGGCTGCCGGGGGTTGGTTGTAAGGTTGTCTGGATGGTGGCCTGAGAGAGTAGGTATTGGTGGGGTTGGAATTAGGGTTTAGGGGTTGGGTGGGAAAAACAGCATTGGGAAATTGTTGTCGGAAGGAACGACACTGGGACATGAAGTGGCCGTTGTTACGACACCATTGGCATCGGCCACGGTAAGGGAGATTGGATCCTGTGGAAGAAGGGTGTTGTTGAGGGGAGGAATTGGGGTTGTGTCCGGAGATGTTTGGGTTTCGGTTGGTGGGTTGCCGTGTATTTGTTTTGGAGGTGTAGTTGACAGAGGCAGGGAAAGGGGTAGAGGTTAGGGTTTTGTGTTTGATTGTAAGTTCACTATTTAACAGTTTTTCGTGTAACTCATCAAACGATATGGGTGTTTCTCGGCTTTGTACGGCTTGGATAACAGGATCAAATTCAGGATTATTCATTTGGTCAAGGATTTTGTCGACAAGATCATCCGGGTCGAGTGGGCGGCCTAGAGCGGCAAGTTGATCAGCGCATATCTTGAGTTCTTGCATGTAATCAGTGATTGATTTTGGCCCTTTGATGATGGAGCGGAGTCGGTCTTTTAGTTATTTTAGGTGGCCACGAGAGGGATTGGCATAGGTTTTGGCTAATGTTTTCCACGCATCATAGGCAGTGGTTGATTGGGAGATTAAAGGGACAAGAGAGGGAGATAGGGTGCCGGCTAGTGCTCCGAGAATCAACTTGTCTTGGTGGAACCAAGTAGAGTAGGCTGGATTTTTGGTTGGTGGTGCAGGGGCTGCGGGTGGTGTGGGGGTTTCGTCTGTGGAGGGGCTCGGTGTTGTTGCTGGTAAATATTGAGGAGGGGGAAGAAGTGTACCATCAATGTAGTGATAAAGATCATGACCAAGTAGGGTGGATTCAATTTGGATTTTCCACACTATGTAATTTGTTTAGGTAAGTTTGAGTATATGGGAGAGAGAGACAACTACCAGCGGCTTGTCAGGCTCGCCGGAATTTGGAAGAAGGAAAGGGGCTTCGGCAGAGGCCATGAAGGTGGCTAGGGTTTGTAGTATAACCTAGATCTATACTACTGATACCATATGAGATAATTGAAAAGCTCAAGTATTATTGATAATAACATAGAGTATATATACAAGTGATTTGCTTGATGAGCAAGATAATAGAAACCTACTAGAATTAACTAACTACATATTTAGGAAAGTAAATAAGTCTAAATATACTAGAAGTCCTATGTATCTCTATCAGGATTTACCACTTAGCCACTCCTTTGGAACAATCAATTGTATGTTGTTTTCTCTTATTCTTTTTTCGTAAAGGCCGAGACCAAACTACTATTTAAATTCCTCTATTATTTGTTGATTCCTCACGTAAGTTATTTGGAATAGGGGTGGTCTATTGTGAGAACACCTAAATCCGTCTCATATAAGAGACGTGTCGACCTATGATCCGTGTACAACATTTTTCGCGAAGTATAGGAACCCAACCATGCTCCACTCAAAATCTGTCGTGTGGCAGCGACCCATTACCCCGGGAAAAAAAATAGCAGAAAAAAAAATTATATTATTTTTTAGGCAGATTTTTTCGTTTGCCAAAAGTAATACTTAGTATAACTAAATGTAACAACTGTGTTACTTATAAGTAACATTGTTTATAAGTAAACGTAACACATGTTTTACAAAAAAAAAAAATCCCATTTTACTCATCTTTCAACTGTAATACTAACTATAAATAGGTGTAACACTAACAATAACTAAATGTAATTATCGTTATACTAAAATGTAATAGTGTTTTTACATTATTATTTTTTTGAGTATTTTGTTATTTATTTTTTTGAAAGAAAGTAACATTTGAAAAATAACAACTTATATACATGAATGTAATTATTTGTACTAGTAAATGTAACACTTTAATATACGAAATTAGATTTGAATAGATAATGTAATAATTTTACATGTATCATGATAAATTGAACTCATTGTAACTTATTATTTGAAAACATATGGATATACAATTATACAAGTAAACGTAACTGTTTTACAATGTTATTATACAAGTAAAATGTAATATTCATTTATAAAAATTGTTGCTTTCTTATTTTTACAATATTATTAACACACGTGTTTTTAGTTATGAAGTGTAAAGGGTTGAATTACTATTTATCTATACATACAGTATGTGTTACATTCATGTATAAACATTGTTACATATAAGTAACACGTTCGTTACATTTTAGTTATAATAAGTATTACTTTTGCAAATAAAGAAAATATAAAAAAACACTGTTACTTTTCTCAATATATGTATTACTTTTATGTATACAAAGGGTTACATATAAGTAACACGTTTGTTACATTTAGTTATAGTAATTATTACTTTTGACAAACCGAAAAAATACCAAAATAAAAATATAAAAACTTTAAATAAAAAAAAAATGTTTGCGGGTCATTGGTCCGGATCGTGGGTCAAAAAGACACCAATAACCCGGATGTATGACCCGTCTCTACTATGAGACGGGTCATAGTTTTCTCACACGAGCTTTTGTCTTTGGAATATACCTCCCATATGTAAATGCTTCAAAATAAAACGACTAGCAAGAATAAATTTACTAACTTTACAATAATAATATTTTATTGTGTCTATAAACTTTGTAAGAATGAACACGTGTTACGGATTACATTGTAAAGTAATTGTTCATTATAATTTTAATTTTAAATCATTTATTACTCCCAGTCTTTAAATAAATATTCAATTTAATTTTTTTATTTTTTTATCAAATAAATGTCTTTCTGAAAATAACCTTGTTTCTATGTGTTTTTTTCCAAAAATAAAATAAAATTATTGTTCATGTTTTACATGCAAAACTAATTGTTTATAAAAGTAAATAACAAGTTGGACTGGAGATCTAACCGCTTTCTCTCCCTCTTCCTCTCGGCTTCTTCACCAAGTTTGATTCTCTGATCGTCTTCCTTTCCGCTTTCGTTCGATTTTGGTCAATTATTCAACAACACAATTATTTGAAATTGAGATTACAAATATTTGTGTTTTTGATTTTGTTAATAACTTAATGTAAAATTAGGGTTTCATATTCAAATTTAATTTTTTAGTTCTTTAAATTAGATGCTTAATAAGATTGAATATTATGTTTTCTCTCTGTTTATTAGAGAAAACATAACAGTGGACGTAATACGGGAAGTATTTAAACAAATAGTTGGAACATATAACAATAAAAATTTGGTTCTCTACCATACATTTTAAGTACAAAGAGAGTCTTAGTCCTTTTTTATTTGTTTAAGCATTTAATAGTTTCAACTTAAGTGCAATTCAAAGTAGTCAAAAATTTATTATAAAAATGCTTATCATGTTAAACATGGAGTAGTTTCATTTAACATGATAACCATTTTTAGAATAAAATTATTTTCATAGTAAAATAAAATTATTAGAAGTTGGGATGGGATATTTTTAATAAAATAATTATGTTCACTATATTTTTATTAGTTTAAAGGTTTAATCGGTTATTTTCCATCAGCTAGTAAGTTACTACTTCCCTTTTAATTCTTGTACTGTTCATACATGCTATAAATGATGATAGTACTGTCAAATATCGCTTTATTAGTAGTACTGGTGCTGATTAGCATTTTCATTAATAAGTGATTCTATATACATATTAATTAGTTAAATTGACCCAAATGATTAGAATGAGTACTAGTAATCATAATTCTGAGACGGTGGAGTAGTATTACTATAATTAAATTATAGCTCAAAAATAGGAAAAGACTCAACGAAGTTGTATAGACTGAAATAATATTACCATGTACCATAAAATGAGTTCTTAAAATAAATGGAGTATTTTTATAAATATTGTATTAGTTTCTATATTTTCAGGAAACTCCCAGTTAGTCCATGGCTATGAAATTTGTTAGTCCTGTTAATTTCATTAACTCAAAAGTTAACAGAAAATGAATGATTAGTAATGGTTACTCATGTATTAGGACTAAGCTAAGGTGATTAGTGAATTTGATATTGTTAATTAAGGTTAATTAGAGTTAATGCCTAATGGAGTTATAAAACTTAAGGGAACTTGGTTAACGTTGCATGTAACTTGAGAGCAACACCTCATGCTTGTGAGTGGGGGTATAAATACCCATCTCTATCAGAGTTTGAGGATTTTCTTCTCCTACACACTCAAACACACACAATAAAACCTTAAGAGAGAAAAATCATGTTTATCTTTCAATTGAAGATTAAAACTTGGGCATTTCATCAAAGTGTCTTCTTTGAAGTTATCCTACTCATCAAGAGGAGTCTAGAGGGCTGAAAATATTAAAGTTTCCATAGTAGAATTTCTTTAAGAGGTAGGAAATCTATCTTACACTAGTTTTCATGGTTTACATGAAACTCTTGGCATTTTAATCTTATAATTGATGTGATTATGACTTTAATGAAGTGAATTCATGAAATTCTTATGGTGGTGGATGATTTGTGTTAGTGTTAGAAGATATTATGATTTTGGAATTTAATCATGAGTATACGTTAGAAATGATATTTGAGAATGTGAAATAGATTGAATTAAATGGTTGTACCTAAGAGTACAAGCATAGTGTAACTATTTACATAGTTATATTATTACATAGGGAATTTTACTTAAATCGGTAATTAAGAGTATGGAAATGATGATTTGGGTCATGTCTTAAGTGAGTACCCATTTATGGGTATTCATATTAAAGTGTTTGACTTACTCTTAGATGATTAAATGATTGTACATGTAAATGGTCATTGAATTGTTATGGTTTTATATGCTACCTTGAAAGGAAAGTGATATTGGGTGATAGTTCACCCAAAGAAAATAGACGGGTTAAGTGAGTACAACTTGAAGTTGTGAAGTAATTATATGTTGAGAAACTAAGTATGGAAGTAATGATACTATGAGTGTCAATATTAATATTTGAGACATTTTTTTGTATGAATAGAGAAAAGTGAGTATCAATTATTATAAACCTTATGGTTTATGGTATAAGTATGATAGAAATGAATCCCTTAATGGACACATATGTTTTTGATATATTGTGATAGAGATGGAACCTACACCATCCAAGATTAAGTAATTATAGTGTACAATTATAAAATCACTACTTCATCTAGGTTATGATAAAAAAAAAAATTAGTTAATGATAAGTGGTTATTGTAATGGAATGGAAGTGATATAACATTATGAAGTTATACTTCATATTGAACTGAGTATACAAATATAAATGATTATTTGAATTGATGGAACATGCACCATCCTATATTATTTACTTTTAACAAGGTTAAGAGATAAAGTATGTATATGTGTATAATATATATATATATATATATATATATATATATATATATATATATATATATATATATATATATATATATATATACACACATAGAAAATGAGTATTTACACGAATCTAATTTGGGATTCATTGTAAATATTGATGGAATAAATACCATCTTAAATTATACTCCTAACAACATCGGGAAAAGTTATATTGGTATGAATATGAGTATGTACACAGGATTCACTATATATGTGGAAATGAGTATGTACGCGAATCCGATGTGGGATTCACTATATGAATAATGGGATATGTATACGTATATACTACTATGGGAAAGAGATAAGTACTTGATGTAGTACTAAAGTGAGTGTTGTTATTGCAACACATTTAATAATAAAAGAAGTGCATGTCTATAGTTATGTTGAAATAAGATTGTGGAATAAATTATGATTTATGTGCTATGGTTGTTAAGAGTAAGTTGTATTTATTGGCATTGGAAGTGGTATATGTGTTTGCTTTGTGTTGAACAGGAAATTGGAAATGAGGAAAAGATAAGGCTACGAAGTTGGTAACGTTTACTTACATGGGGCCTAAATTGTGATGGTTTCTTATGTTCTCTTTATAAAGGTTAAATACACTTAATTTTATGAATTGTATTTAATGGTATATTGTATGCTTCCGCGTTTATTTAGTCTGAGTGTTCTTACTAAGTTATACTCATTCTTATTTGTTTCAACATTGAAACAGACAGTCTAGCTATAGAAGACAAGACATCAAGTGAGGATAGAAGGGAAAAATAAATGGGTAGTTCTTTAAAGTACTTGACTTAGATTTTCATAGAATATGGATTTTGTGTATAAATTTGTTAAGGGTCATATGCATGGCTTAGTGTTTGTATTAAATTAGTTAGCTCATAGTAAAGTCTATGGAGATGTATATGTAGGTACAAGAGTTTCTTAAGACTCTTGATGTTCTAGTTGTTGTAGTCATGTTAGTGTGGGGTTCAAGAGTTATATTACTCTTGGTTGTGATTGTGTAAAGAAAAAGAGATTTTTATTAGTCGCTTGTTTTAAGAGTTGTGATGTCATGTGGACATCATTCAAACCTAAATAAGTTGTAAATTAGGAGTCGATTTTTTTTTCGGGCCTTGACAAACAACAAATGGATTAGGAGAGGAATAATACTAAAGGAAAAAACAAAATCACAAACTTTAAAGTGTACTTTTTTGGTTTCATAATAAATGTCCTATTTTTTATTTTTTTTATCCTAAAATAAATTTCGCATTACTAAAAATAGCATATTCTCACTGTTCCAAGTAAGTTGCAATATTTTGCTATTTAGGGCATTCCACTTACGCCCTCCGATCCAAAATAACTATCACTTTTGAGCTAAAATTTTGGTCCAAAATAACCGTCACTTTTGAGCTAAATGTCCTTTTTACCCTTGCATTGAAATTTGTTTTGTTTTATTAATTTCCTTAGTTGTGAGACATTAATGTAGTAATGATGCACAATTGATAGGGTAAAATTGACACTTTTGTCACTAAATCATGATATAATTTCTTTCCTTAAGAATTGTGTAAAAGCCAAAAGAAACAGTTATTTTGGACTGAAGGAAGCAAGTTGCAACAATCTAAAATTGGAAAAAAAAAAATTATTACTTTTATGATCCTCCACTCATTCTCTCTCTCTTCCTCCCAACGACTCATTATTCTCCACTCATTCTTTTTACTTTCCCACTAATTCTCTCTCTTCCTCACTACCTTTCATTCATAATATAATATTAGTATCCTTAATTTCCAACTAGTCTAACACCCGTGCGTTAAACGCACGGCCAATTTTATATTTAATAAATAACAGAAAATAAATTTATATAGTCACTATAAATGTCTTATTTATTTTCATAACTATTAAAAATTTGTTTTTTCTTGATTTTTTTTATCTTATGTCCTTTAAAAGAATAAAAGAAACCATCTGTTTATTGTTTTAGCTATACATAAATAATTTATCACCCAAAAAAAAATAACTTAAATTTCAATATAAATTGATTATCTTAGTTTTTGAAACTACCTTCCCATGATTTTTATTTACCAATTTTTTATGATGAAAACTTGCGTGATACGGGTCTCGTTGAGAGAGTAAATGGTTTGCCGCCTATAAGCGGGGCGGTGCAAGCCCGTTTCCTCTCTCATCAAGACCCGTCTCATGTGTGAGATTCTCTCACATAAGACTTCCTCTTTTTTTTATTTGTGAAAATTCACCTAAATAGCACTCATTGAAACTTAAACTTATAGTATTACTCTTAAAAAAGATGGTCACTAAAATTTCAGCTTTTATATATATACAAAAAATCAACCAAACTTTCCCAAAATATACCATTTACTCTTTCCTCCAACTTATTGGTATTTGAAAAAAAAAAGTTTTAGTATTTAGATTTCATCTAATTATTTTTTCAATATGGTATAGTATTAATTATAATATGTTCTTTCAATAAATAAACCTATAATTATGTTAAAGGAGAGAAGGGTGGGTGAGATGAGATCGATAGAAAATCTTGGGGTATGAAGAATGAGAAGCGGTAAGATTGAATTCATTAATTAGAGATTGTCTCCCAATTTTAAATTTATAAATAGTTAAAGTTAATATTATAACGATATGCTTAAATAACATTAATAACTCCATTTAGAATAATAATAAAAAAAAGGCTCCTACATCAATACTGCAGTAGATTAGTAAAAATTTAGTAGAGCAGGGTAAAAAAAGATTAGATATACATTTTTAACAAAATATATTAGATATAATCAAAATATATTTTTGCAGATTCGTCTGTACAATTAAGAAATGTAAAGTTTTGACTTGACTTTTCTATGCTAACAATTGGTTGATTAAGTAATATTTGAAAAAAAAATCAGAGGAATATCAATAAAAACAAATGATGTGTATGTAACTACCTTTTCATAATTAATTGGTTATTTAAACTTTTAGGTTTTTACACATTTTTTTTAATAAAAAATATGTGTAAATAGTAGAACCCAATATAAATGTATCAATTAATTTGTCTATTAAACTATTAATGCTAGTATTCATTATGCTAGACCTTATTAATGACATAAAGAGAAATCGAGAAAGTGTCTTTTGAGGATTTATAATATTTATATTTGTGACAATTAAAATTGGAGCTAATGTACCTAGCCAATATATAGTCTAGGTTAGAGTTTTGGAGGGAAACTGAAATAGAAAGGAGCTCTAATGACTTGAGCCTTTATATATATATACTTCAAAATCAATGTTGCAACTTACTTGAACCGGAGAGAGTATGAATTATGGTGATGTTCCCATACTACCCATGTTAATAGACACAGCCAATGCAATGTCATGAGAAATACTGCTCCACATATATGAATAGATTGGGGCAATCAAAGAAACATAATTAAAAACATAAAAAAAAAAATTGACTTGTCAACTATGAAATTTATTCCGATACATAGAGAATAATAATTTATTGATGTTTTTAATTAAATTAAGGAAAAATTTCTCAAAAGTCCTCTTGTTAAAGCAAATTTCTTAAATAGGACAGACATTTTAGTTTATTTCTTTCGGGTCCACAAGATGGAATGTTTATTTCTATTAAGTCCCTGATTTTTTAAATGAAATACTTTAATCCCAAAACTACCCCTCCCACTCAACCCTAATACATTAACCCTCCCCCGCCGTCACCCTCACTCTCTCTATTCCTCCGGCAAAATACCATCTTTCTCAACCAACCCCCTTCCTCTGTCGATCTCGCCGGCGAATCCTTCGACGAGTCCTTCTCCAGATCTGGTAATCTATATGCCTCCATCACCGGCGGCTCCTCTCCTCGGGCCAAATCGCCATAGTCGGTCTCTATTACAGTCGTAGAAGATGATGAGGTTGTGTCAAGCATATTCCAAAAATCCTTAACAACCCACCTGCCAGAGCCTTGATTCTCGCCTTTTTTTCGTGTTTGCGTTCCAGATCTACCTCAATTTATTCAACCACTTAAAATTACGTAAGCCATCTCGTGGTGGAAATGAATTTTCTGATTTGGGGGTAACTCGTTGGATGTGAAAAACCCGGCCAACAACATTAGTACGAAATGCCCCACCGCCCAAATATGGCATTTCTGGGAAATCAAAGGCTTCAACGACGGAATTGAAGTCGGAAGCAAAGGAAACAGGGAACCATGGAAGAGGAGAACGCCGCTTTTGTGGAGGAGGGATTCCAGCCATGGTTTGTGAGTTTGGATCGCCTCCGTCAGATTCTGAAGAGAGATTATTTGATTTGTAGTGGTAAATTGATCAATGTTGGAATTTGGGAAAAGGACTGGGGAAAAGGACTCCATTTTGTGATTTTTGAAGGGCTTCTTGTAGCTCAACTTCTTTTGAACAAGTTCTCTCCCATGTTGGTCTCGGTTTCACTGAGATTGACGAGATGTAGGAGTATGATAAAATCAAGAGGATAGGGATTAGTTTTAAGAAAGAATAATACTATGGGCACAAAAAAGTCACAAAAACTTGCTCACAAAATCTTAGGTGTAATGATGTTATTGGTGTTTTTAATTAGAGTGTGGCGGGTCCATTATCGATGCAACCAATGAAATATCGCCACCTCATCTTGTGAGCAAGATTTTGTGACCTTATTTTGTGCCCCTAGTGTTGCTCAGAAAGAAAACTTTGGTTGCTATATTGTCTGTTTCACAATTTCTTAGTATATGCACTTATATATATATATATATATATATATATATATATATATATACACTCCCTCCGTCCCACCCGACTTAATATTTTTGGTCAAACAATTTATACTTTGACCAAATATTTGAAGAAATATAATGATGCTAATAAAAATTTAAAACTTGTTATTGTATCACGATTAATAATAAACTAAATAACTATTTTTAGATTTTTATTAAGATAATTATTTTTGTTCAAATTGTTGGTCAAAATATAAATTGCTTGACAAAGAATCCTAAGTCGGGCGGGACAGAGGGAGTATATATATATACTCCCTCCGTCGCATTACAATGGGCACTTTTGGTCAAACCAACTTAAACTTTGACTAAAATTTTATGCTAAATAATTTATCTCCATAAAAATTTAAAAATAGTTATTGATAATGTTTATATTACTAATTTAATAACTTTTTAAAATTTTTATGAAGATTAATAATTTAGCATAAAATGTTAGTCAAAGTTCATATTGGTTTGACCAAAAGTGCCTATTGTAATGGGACGGAGGGAGTATATATATATATATACTCCTCCATCTCACTCGAAATAGAATTTTGGCAAACTTGACTTTATTTTGACCAAGTCTTTTGAAGAAAATATATTACTCTAAATAAAAGTTTAAAAATTATTATTATATCACAATTAATAATACTCTCAATAAAAAAAAATTTATATAAGGAGATAATTATTTCTTATTTAAATTACATGTCAAAGTATAAAAAAAACTACCATGGGACAGAAAGAGTATATATATATATATATAGGTAGGTGCTCAAATAAGAACCTAAATATCGTGAGAACCGTGAGAACTTAATGTATCCAATGATTTGTGACATGGCTCTCAGTGTTTTTATAGGTATGTGACTTGTCTCTCACTATTTTTATATGTCTGCGACATGTCTCCTAGTGTTTTTATAGGTATGTGACATGTCTCTCAGTATTGTTATATGTCTGCGACACGTTTCTCAGTTTTTTTATAGGTTTGCGACATAGTTCTAAGTGTTTTTATAGGTATGTGACATGTCTCTCAGTGTTTTCATAGGTCTGTGACACATCTCTCAGTGTTTCTATAGGTCTGAGATATGTCTCTCTCAGTGTTTTTATAGGTTTGAGACACGTCTATCAGTGTTTTGATAGGTTTGAGACAAGTCTCTCAATGTTTTTATAGGTTTGAGATATGTCTCTCAGTGTTTTTATAGGTCTGAGACACTTGTCTCAGTATTTTTATAGGTCTGTGACATAGCTCTCAGTGTTTTATATGTATGTGACATGTATCTCAGTGTTTTTATAAGTCGAACACATGACTCTCAATGTTTTTATAGGTTTGAGACACGGATATCAATGTTTTTATTGGTCTACGACATGGCTCTCAGTGTTTTAACAGGTGTAAGACATGGCTATAGGTCTGCGACATGTCTCTTAGTGTTTTTATAGATATGTGACATGGCTCTCAGTGTTTTTATAGGTATGTGACTTGTCTCTCACTATTTTTATAGGTCTGCGACATGTCTCTCAGTGCTTTTATAAGTATGTGACATGTATGTCAGTATTGTTATAGGTCTGCGTCACATTTCTCAGTGTTTTAAAGGTTTGCGACATAATTCTAAGTGTTTTTTATACGTATGTGACATGTCTCTCAGTGTTTTTATAGCTCTGCTACACGTCTCTCAGTGTTTCTATAAGTCTGAGATATGTCTCTCAGTGTTTTTATAGGTCTTGAGATACGTCTCTCAGTGTTTTTATAGGTCCGAGACACGGCTCTCAGTGTTTTTATAGGTCTGAGACACGTCTCTCAGTGTTTTTATAGGTCTGAGACACTTGTCTCAGTATTTTTATAGGTCTGTGACATAGCTCTCAGTGTTTTTATATGTATGTGACATGTATCTTAGTGTTTTTACAAGTCGGAGACATGACTCTCAATGTTTTATAGGTTTGTGACATGTATCTCAGAGTTTTTATAGGTCTGCGGGATGATTCTATGTGTTTTTATAGGTTTGTGACATGGCTCTCAATGTTTTTAGAGGTATGTGATATGTTGCTAAGTGTTTTTATGTGTATGTGACATGTCCCTCAGTGTTTTTTTAGGTATGTGACTTGGTTCTAAGTGTTTTAATTGGCATGTGACATGGTTCCAAGTATTTTTATAAGTATGTGATATAGTTCTAAGTGTTTTTTTGGTGTGTGATATGGTTCTAAGTGTTTTTATTGGTGTGTGACATGGTTCTAAGTCTTTTTATAGGTATGTGATATGGTTCTAAGTGTTTTTATAGGTATGTGACATGACTTTCAATGTTTTTACAGGCATGCGACATGTCTCTCAGTGTTTTTATACGTTTATGATATGACTTTTAGTGTTTTTATAGGTTTGAGATATGATTCTCAGTGTTTCTAAGAGTCTGAGACATGAATCTCAGAGCGGGATGAAAATATGACTTGAAAATTTGGCCTGGAAAGGGGGAGCACCCTTATAAGGGGTAGTTAGGGGTATTCTTTGCTATTTTTGTCTCTTGGGTTTTTGAGCAATTAGAAAAACATTGTGTCTTTTTTAAAAATAAAAGTTAGAATGAAGGGCTTTTAAGAAAATGTCCCTTTAATTAAAGTGCGGCTGCAACCAACAAAATACGGTCTAACTCATTTTGTAAACAAGATTTATGCTTATATTGGGCTTTTTTTTTTTTTTTTTTTTTTTTTTAAACCATGATTATATTGGGCTTTTAAAATTGCTCAGAGAGAGAGAGAGAGAGAGAGAGTATTAACTCCGGATATGTGTAATCCGTATCTCTATCTATCAGGTTTAGTTTTTATCCAAAATTAACAACATATGTGACGTGTCTATTTAATCTACTGCATTGGTATAACTATAACCCCGCAGTTTTTACTAGTTACACTCTCCCTTCTTCTTTCGCATTTTGATTAAAAGAAATTTCTGCTAATACCTTTATTTGGCCGTTTTCATGGCGGATTACCATCTTCCTCATCATGCTCTCTTTCTTGGCTTTGACAGCTCAACCCAGTAAGTTTATCCTTTCTTAACTTAATTCATTGATTATCCACGCCTGTGATCACAATTTTCAAATACCCATATTCAGAATTCTCAAAATAATTTATTAATTATCCAGGGTTGTGATCACAATTTTCAAATACTCACATTCAGAATTCTCAATTTAATACATTATCCAAGCTTGTGATCACAAATATAAAATACCCAAATTCTGAATTCTAAGCCAAGTTATTACAAATTTTAAATACTCCATTCACAAATCTAAGGGTTTTGAGATTTTTTTATGTGTTGATCACACTTATTTTGTTATTTCAATTGGGTATGTATGTCTGGCCAATCTTAGTTTAAATGTTTGTTTCAACTAATCAAATAGCCATATTCACAAGCTTGGGTATTAAGTTGAGAATTGTGATCAAAATTTTCAAAAAATCGCTTTCATAATTTGATTTGAATTTGTTATAGAAAAATGGGATTTGTGTTGCTTTTTGTGTTGATCACTTATCTTTGTTATCTCAATTGGGAATGTCTAGCTAATCAAGTACTGAGGATTAATTGAACTGTTCAAAATTTTGGGTTGTTTTATTAGGTCACTGAAGGCAACTGTTCTTGATTCCAATCTCAACATTGTCACTTCAGAAATTGTCAACTTCGACTCCGAATTACCCCATTACAAAACCAAAGATGGCGTTTACAGAGATCCATTAGTTGATGGTAGAATTGTTTCCCCCACTATAATGTGGGTGGAAGCACTTGATCTCATACTCCAAAGACTCCAAAACTCAAACCTCGATTTCAGTAAAATTGTTGCTGTTTCGGGTAGTGGACAGCAACATGGTAGTGTGTACTGGAAGAATGGCAGTTCTGTAATATTAGCATCTCTTGACTCGAAGAAGCGTTTGGTTGAACAATTTGGTGATGCCTTTTCGATAAAGGAATCGCCTATTTGGATGGATAATTGTACGACTGAACAGTGTAAGGCCATTGAGAAAGCTGTTGGAGGCTCGTTGGAATTGTCTAAGTTAACTGGCTCTCGAGCTTATGAGAGGTTTACTGGGCCACAAATCAGGAGGATTTTTGAGAAGCAGCCTGAGATTTATAAGGAGACGGAACGGATCTCATTGGTTAGCTCATTCATGGCTTCTGTTCTTATTGGAGGGTATGCTTGTATTGATCATACTGATGGAGCGGGGATGAATTTGATGGATATTAAGCAAAGGGCTTGGTCTAAACTAGTTTTGGAGGTTTGATTTTCAGAATTCGCTAATTTATTTACTAGACGTTTCTTGATTCAATTTTCATTTAGTTTTGAAATCTTATGTAAATTGTAGTCCACAGCACCAGGCTTAGAGGAAAAACTTGGGAAGTTGGCTCCAGCCCATGCTGTTGCTGGTGTGATTGCTCCTTACTTTGTTGAGAGGTTAGAGAAAATGATTATAATTGAAATATATATGGTGGCAAACTGATTATTCACCCAAACTCGATATTATGTGTGCACATTACAGGTTTCACTTTGACAAGAACTGTTTGGTTGTTCAATGGTCTGGCGACAATCCTAACAGCCTAGCAGGTAAAAGTTTCTCTTTTTTACGTAAAAATCATACAGTATATCAAGATTTTTGTGTCATTATTGTTCCATCACCGTACTTAATCACTGATATAGTCTTTGCACAGATTTTTCCTTCACTTTCAGTTGTGTGATGTGTTTTGTTGATTAACTCCAAAACTCAAAACTAGATATATTTGCCTCCCTTTTTCTCTGTTGTTTTCAAACGAAGTACTATTTGTTATTTTCAAAATTTCATGTCAAAATTTCAAGTGAACTTTGACCAAGCATTAATGTCAATATAAGCATCACAATAAAAAAATGTAATTGTCCTTGATAAATCACTTTTAGAATTTCACTAGGATGATTAGATTGACATTAGTATGTATTCAAATTTCACTCATGTTAGACCATCAAAAGTAATGAGACTGTCTTTTGGGAAAGGAGGAGAGTATCATACTTGCATACTGATTAGAAAACTATCTTGAATTTGCAGGGTTGACCCTCAACACTCCAGGAGATTTGGCAATTAGTCTCGGCACCAGTGATACTGTATGTTCAATGAGTTTTATGCTTGACTTCCTTAAACTTTGTTAACCGGCTCCAAACAATTTGTCTTACTGCTTATTAACACCAAATATCATAATTAATTGACAATTCATGGATATCATTAAATTAATAACCTGCTTGGGCTTATAATCATTTAGGTATTTGGGATAACTGCTGAACATAATCCAAGCTTAGAAGGACACGTCTTTCCAAATCCGGTTGATAACAAAGGCTATATGGTTATGCTGGTTTATAAGAATGGGTCCCTAACTCGTGAAGGTAATTGGACTATGTCCGATACGTGATGTTTAACTAACAGCTACACATGGAAGTATACTAAAGATAAATTTTATATTTGAATATCTACCCTTATCTTGATAGATGTACGAAATCGATGTGCCCATAAATCATGGGAAGTCTTCAACAAACTTCTGGAGCAAGCACCTCCGCTAAATGGTTGGTTCATCTATCCTTTCATAAATTTAGATATATACCTGCATCCTTTTTCGTAGTTCTCATATGTTGCTATGCTGCAGATGGTAAAATTGGTTTCTACTTCAAGGATCATGAGATCCTTCCTCCTCTCCCAGGTGAGTTATCAATTTGTTCACTTTGTGTTTTGTTTCTATTTTGTTTCTTGTTCTGCAATAAATTTATGAGTTTATGAATCACAAGACAAAAGTCAAATTTGGGTTTTTTCTTTACATTTATTTTCTTTACCAGTTGGTTTCCATCGCTACGTCCTTGAGAATTTCAAGGGGGAGACTTTGGATGGCGTAACTGAACAGACTGTGGAAGAATTTGACCCTCCGTCCGAGGTCAGTAGCCTTTGGCAGAAATTTAATTTATACAATAAATGTGGGAACAAAAAAATTAACTTTCGTCTCACATTTGAATACATCTTTCTGCAGGTTAGAGCAATTGTTGAGGGACAGTTGCTCTCCATGAGAGGCCATGCCGAAAGATTTGGGATGCCTTCTCCTCCAAAGCGGATTATAGCCACTGGTGGAGCATCTGCTAACACTAGCATTTTGAGCTCTATAGCCTCCATTTTTGGTTCTAACGTTTACACCGTCCAAAGGCCTGGTAAGTTACTTCAAGAATTCAAACTTTAGTTACCCTGCATTTCCAGAATTCATATCCCTTATGTTTGCCTAGTTGGATTCACCCTTACTATTATGGGTGCATGTGCACTCAAATGCAAGGGAAGGTTGTCTACATTAAGTCCATGCTCTCTCCGTCTCATTTCAAGCTGAAAATTTTGCCATTTTGGGTGTCCCGTATAAATTGCAAAATCTAAAAGTAGAAAGTTTTTAATAATTTTTAATTAGTGAGACTCACTTACTATACTCACATCAACTAAACTGCATACTATTCTCTACCCCAATTTCTCTTTTCTACCCAGCTATCTACACTCACAACACATTACATTTTCCACTTTTTCCTTAATTCTTGTGCATTGACCGTTTTTTACACTTTGAAATGGGACGAAAGGAGCATGTGCTTGGCCCTTCCCTTAACCCCACACATAGTGAGAGAGCTCTTGCACTAGGTTGCCTTTTTTTTTTTTTGGAGTAAACGACCAAAATGACCCGCGTACTATATGAATACACCCAAAATGACCCGCGTACTATCTAAACTACCAAATCAACCTGCTCACTATCCATAAATTCACCAAATCAACCTAAATCACTAACGGTTGTTAATGAACGTCAACAGCCGTTAATAACTTAACGAGTATTACAATCAACAATTTCAAATAGATTAATTATAATTGAAAGGGCCAAAATGCAAAATACAATAATTTACTATATCCCCCACCCCCAACTTAACCCCCAAAACCAAGATCAGCATTCAAGGAAACAACCCTATTCCCTATTTCCCTTTACCTTCTTCTCCACCCTACAAGACCGTCCGCACTTGCTGCCCACCATCCTCTAAGAACACCATTCCCTTCCCACACTGTCTCCCACCCTCCCCAACTAGATCTACAACCCTTCCCCTTATCCCTTAATAGTCTGGTATTTTTCACAACCACCCACCTAAGCCGCTGTCGTTGCCCGCCGGTCTTCTGGCTATCACCGACAACACTTAATTGTCTCTAGCCTATTCTCGTCATCTTCGTGTCACCCACCGACGCCTCCTCCAACTCTTTCTTTCTCTCTCTAACTTTCTCTCTCCTCGCGGTCATGGGATGAAAGAAATCGCAAGCGTAAGAGGAAGCCATGTTCATCCCGTACATCTCCAAGATTTTTAGTTTTTCCAGGATGAGATTTATAGATCTGCAAAAAAAAAAAAAATGAAATCAGCTCTGCAGTCTGATTTTAGAAAGTGTTTTTAAATCACACTTTTAAGCCAGATCTAAAATTTGATAAACTAATTTGGGTAAATAGGATTCTAAATTCTGATTAACTTTTTCAAAAGAAATATTTTTTATTTTTATTTCTTGAACAGTTTGGTGTTTGGTGGTGGTTTATAAGATGGGTGTTGGTTTAGATTGAAAATAAATCAAATTATTTTCTTAAAATTTATATGTTTGACCCTTCAATCAATTGATATTTCAACATTAGCAAATTCATGAAATGGAGCTAAATGTAAATTGAATATTTTTGATTTTAGGATTTTGTTAGGTTATGGGGGTGATTTGAAAATTTTATTGTAATATCCGTTAAATTACTAACGATAGTTAATATCTATTAACTTTTACTAACGATTTATGTTGATTTGGTGAATTTATGTATAGTACGTAGGTTGATTTGGTAGTTTAGATAGTACCCGGGTCATTTTGGTTGAATTCATATAGTACACGGGTCATTTTGGTCGTTTACTCTTTTTTTTTTTTTTTGTATATATACACACACAGAGTGCCCATTAACCAAGTAATTTGCCTAGCTCAATAAATTTCAAAGTTTTCAACCTTGTGATCTTATTTGTAGTATAATTTGTGATCCGTTGTGTGGATTTAACAGACTCGGCTTCATTGGGAGCTGCGTTACGAGCTGCTCATGGGTGGTTATGCAACAAGAAGGGGAGCTTTGTTCCCATATCTGGAATGTACGAGGGCAAGTTGGAGAAGACGGCTCTTGGATGTAAGCTTGCTGTGACCTCTGAAGACAAACAACTTGTTGCCAAGTATACTTTGCTCATGAAGAAGAGAATCGAGATTGAGAATCGCCTTGTCGAAAAATTTGGCCGATGGTAAAAAATTAAAAAATGTGAAAGCAGGTTAAAAACTGCTAGCACCAGTCATTTTACATGCTCTAGTAAGTTTAGCCAGTAGTTAGTGATCATGAAACTGGATGGTTATGGCTGGTTAAGTTTATCTAGAATAAGTTATCTGCATTTTTTTGCTTAAATCTGTCTCTCTGATCTTGATTAAATTGATTGAAAATGTTATTCAGACCAAGTCTAGTCTAAACACTTTAATTTTTATGATCAACTTGATTGAACTTTAATTTATCTATTCTAAAGAATTCGAAAAAATATATATTTATAAAGGTGAATTAGTATTGTTTATAATTCCATTAGAATAATCAAAGTAGGACTATTTTTATTTTTCCAGATCAAAGTGAATGCTATTAGTGCCAAAAAGGATCAACTGATAAGCGGACAGCCATGTCATGTCAGGGATTGTATAGATTTCGCTCAGTTATCATTACTACCTCCGTCTCAAATTGAATGGTGAAAAAAAAAAAAAAAAAAAAAAACTCATTTTGAACATTATTTTGAAATGGAGGGAAAATGAAGGAAGTCGTTAGTAAATAAGAACCCATTTTTATTTTAAATAGCAACAACAGGAAACCAACTGATCACCAACTGATTTGATTACAAAACATTTTACGGGAAATCATTTTCCGGAAATTGTTTTATGCGAAACAAACGGAGCCTAAAATCAGTGATAATCAACACAAAGGTAACTTATTTCTTGAATCATTCATTTCAGCTTTCAAATAATTCATTTGTCAATTAATTAAGAAACCTATAGCCATAATACCTTTCCTATTCCTAGTTCCACAAACAAGGAGCAAGACATTATTAACCAAACACTTATAAGACTGACTGCAACATTCAAAAGCATTCCTAGTAAATACTCCCTCCTTAAAAAATGATCTTCCAATTTTTTGATTTTTTTTTGGCCCGTTAATACGAATAGACTTCAAGGCATTATTTTAAATTGATTCAATAATCTTAATGAAAATCTTAACATTATTATTGATAGTATTTGTTATTGATTGTATTATTGATGGTGTATCAATTAAAAGTTCTAAATTTTCAGTAGTATAATTAAAACCTATAATTATTGATCAAAGTTCATTCGTAACAAAATAAAAAAAAATGAAAAAGGTCATTTTGTGATGGAGGGAGAATCTGAATATTCATATTTGGGCAAACTTATGTGCTGAATGGTTCTCCACAATAAAGATGTTCATAAGATCAGCAGAACCTTTGGCATTCAGTACTCAAAAGATTGCCCTAAACTTTCTCACTTCCATATACTCACTCCTTCTCAAAATGATCTTCTTATTTGATTATTCAAACTTTTTACCGATATGAACACTTGTTTCACACAAGGTCCTAAAAAGCGCTAGGCGGTTGCTAGGCGCCGCAGCAGGGCCTAGCGCCGCGCTCTAGACGGGACTTAGGCGGGGCCGAGCATTCAAAAATACTTATAATATCTTAGGCGGGACTTAGGGGTTTCATGAACGCCTAGAGCCTAGGCGGCCTAGACGAACGTCTTTTAGAACACTTTCACTAGCCATGTTGTGTTTATGCAGATTTATGCCCAAATTGTAGAAATGGGAAGAACTTTTTTAGACAATGAAAAATGCAAAATGAGAATTCGGACAATGAAAAATGCAAAATGAGAAGATCATTTCGGGACAGAGAGAGTAAATCATAGCAAGAACTTTCTAAGCAATCAAGGTATCAATATGAATATCAATGTCAAACTACCAAAGGTGCAGTAAAAGCCTATTTCAGGATCTTAATCTGTTCTAGTAATTGGACATCTCAGTTAACCAGCTTAGAGAAATTGAGCCAATACAAATTTCTAGGCAATAAAACTTAAACACAAGAACCAGCCAAAAAAAAAAAGGGACCGGGATTCTTGAAAGGGATTCAATCAAAATTATGGCATATCTTCCGGTAAGGTCTTACAAAAGGGCAGGTTATGAAAACAGTCAAACTGATTACAAGTTCCCGATTATAGGCATAGCTAGGAAACTGAGAGCCAGTTCATAATACGGAGTACTATATAATATAATCAAAGTGAAATGCATTCATCTTTCTGAGGGTGTAGAATAAAATAAAATTCAGTCAAAACCGTAATCAATGTGCTCAAATTTTGATCAAACTGATCAGAAGCTTGCTCAAGATAGGGCCATTCACCGGCAAGCCAAACTCAAAAGGTTAGATTGAAGCTCAATTAAAGAACCAGGAATATGAGGACCAAAATACTTGAAATGACTCACTAATACCCTTTTCAGAGAATGACCAAAAACACGTTCAAATAGAACTAATTCTTACCTTATACTGTATTCAGTTAGTCATTAATGGGCATTCAAAGCAAGAGCTATACATTATACAGAGTACACATTAGAGCAACAGATTGGATCTAAAGTTTTTCCGCATCCAATTGCTACTATCATAGATCATTTACCCATTTAACCAACAGTAAATCCACAGAAATTTGGCAAAAAGACCTTAAGAAACATTTTTATCAAACGCCACGACAAACTAATAGAGTACTCCCTCCGTTTCATGTGAATTGAGACTAAAAAAAAGGCACAATAATTAAGAGAAAGTAGTGAATGTGTGGTGGAAAATGAAGAGAGAGAATGAGTGTGGTAAATAGTAGTGTTGGTTGGATAAAATGAGTGGTGGAAAATGAAGAGAGAGAATTAGTAGGGTTAAATGGGTTAAGTTGGGTGAATATAAAATATTAAAAAAGTTTGCTATTTTGGGCGGTCTCAATTGAGGTAAAACGGACGAAAAAAGAAATAAGTCTCAATTCACATGAAAACTCCAGGACAAACAAATGAGTAAAGCGCGGAAGCGAATAGGAAAAATTTTCCTAATGAACAGGTTTGTCTCCAAAACCAAATTGGTTGACCTAAAGGGGAAATGTTGATGTCAAAGGGCAGCTGTAAATCATTTATGATCAATTGATCAAATTCATTCAAGTCATAAGATATAAAACATCAATCATAAAATTAAAAAAATAATAAAAAAATCATACACATACATAGCATAAAACAAGATGCAAAAGAAATGAAAAATATGGAAACATTACCAAAATGAGAAAAGGAAATTAATACCACCAATGTATTGCCTTCATATATGTATCATCAATGGAAAATTGGGAAAAAGAAAGCACACCATCATCACCAAAATCATGATGGTCCTTCAACTACAGTTCACTAGAATAAATACAGATATACCATTTCCCCCCTTCTGAAAATGATTCACACACTTCGACCCCCTACATATCTTCCATGGTTGATGATGAATCACTTTCTTTTTACCTCTACTAAACTCAAAAAAAAAAAAAAAAACGAGACATAATAAATTAAAGTCAATATAAAAAAGGGTTCAACTTAATCAGTTTTCTTTTTTCGTTAGTAAGAACGAAAAATCATTATGTAAATTAGATATTTTTGTTGGTGGTGGTGGTGGGTATCATGCCTGGCTCCATCCTGTCTGCCTGTTTGTACAGAGAGACCTACTACATTGTACAGTCTCATCTGCGAAAACCCCAAAACAACCTTCGATTTAGAGATGAACGGTGATCAGATGGTACCTCTTTGGCGACAAGAAGGGCATTATTGACATTGTCTTGTAGAAGAATCGCCATTGTTGAGCCCAAAGTGAAGGTCTTTAGCTTGGCCGGCCCGGTCCGTCTTCTCTGTTGCGTCTGCTGTCTGGTTGCCGGGAGGCTAGAGAGAGAAAGAGTGAGTGTGAGAGAGAGAGAGAGAGAGAAAAACTGTTGGAATGGGTGTTGGTAGGTATTGGGATTGGGCCTGTTTTGAAAATGGTTTGGATTTGGAGAAATGGGTTAAGGCCGGTGAAAGGCCATTTTCAACTTTCTCTTTGTTCCTTTTTGTGGTAATACTCGCCGATTTGTCTCTGCTGTATTGTGCCTGTCCTTTCCACACCCTTTTCATGTTAACTGTATGTGATCTTTTACTATTCCTCATTCATAAATTAGTACTTCCTCCGTCTCAAAGTAAGAGTACTACTTTCCGTTTTGGTACGTCTCAGAGTAAGAGTCACAACATCAATCAATTCACTATTCTCTCCCACTCATTCTCTCTTCTACTTTACTTTTACACTCACAACATTTATATCACTTCCAATATTTATTAATAAGCGTGCAAATGAGGGGTAGGACTCTTACTCCGGGACGGAGGGAGTAGTAATTGTTGCATTTAAAATACTCCCTCCGTCTCAGTTCACTTTACATTTATTTTTATTTTTCATCTCAGCTCACTTGATACTTTCCAAAATAACTTACTTACTTTTTACTCTCTCCGTCCGATTTTAAGAGTCAAAAAATGAGTGGTTTCAAGAATTAATAAAAATGTGGTGTGTTGTGAGTGTTGATAGTTGGGTATGAGAGAAAATGGGTAGAAAAGAGTTAGTGGATAATTGTTATGAGTATGACATGTAGGACCCACTTTCCATTTTAAGATTTTGACTCTTAAAATGGGACGTCCTTTTAGAAAAAATTTTACTCTTAAAATGGGACGGAGGGAGTATAATTTTTAGGGGTGGCAAATTGTACTTGTCCGTACCAACCAACCCGTATACCAACCGTACTAATTACAATTGGTATAAAGAAGTCGGTATACCGAACTTTTTGGTAGGTAGTACCGTACCATTTTTATCTAATTGGTTGGTACACGGTATACAATATTGACTTTGGTTGGTATACCATGTACCAACATTATATATATAAAATATATATATATATATATATATATATATATATATATATATATATATATAAACACACGCGCGCGCACACATACTCCCTCAGTCCCAGCTCACTTGACACTTATTTTCATTTTGGGTTGTCCCAGCTCATTTGACACTTCCCAAAATAACATATTTTTATAATTTTAAATTCACTCTACCCCACCACTCATTCTCTCTCTTCATTTTCCACCACTCAATTTATTCAACCAACACTACTATTTACCCCACTCATTCTCTCTCTTCATTTTCTACCACACATTTCCTTATTTTATTTATTCTCCTTAATTATTGTGCCCACCTCATGGGTGTCAAGTGAGGTGGGATGGAGGGAGTATATATAGTACTCCATCTAATTGTCTATGTATTTGAAATATTCGAATGGTAGTTTGGTCTATTTGATATTTATTGATTGTTTTTTTCTAATACGTGTTCTAAAACTCAAATTATTTTGGGACGAATAGAGCATCAAACATTAATTTCCTTTTTCTAACCTTAAGTTACTTTATTAAGATTTAGGAAAAAATTCAAACTGCCTTATTGTAATATTTTGGATTTAGAGTCGTGGTGAATATTATTTACAGTTACTGTATTGTTTAGTTTGCAAGAGTTCAATTGTTCTACTTTTCTTTAGATTCAAGACTTTATAATTTGTATTTGAGTTCTATTTTATGTTATAATGTGTTTTTTTTTATACTAGACAAGAAAGTCTAACAAAAAAAATGCAATTTTTTTTTTTGTCTTCATTTCCATTTGGTATATATCGAGTACCAACCGTACCAACCGAATATCAACCGTACCAATAAACTTGGTATACCCAGTGGCGGATCCAGGATTTTAGGTCAGAGGGTCAAAATTTTGTATAACAAAAAAAATTAAAAACACACAAGTAAAGACAATAAAATTTAACGAAACATATAAACCCTAATTTTTCCCTCTCCTCAAGTTAGGAGCCGGTATGGACAAATTGTCATCCCTAATACTCCCCCGAGGTCGAAACATTAGCTACTTAACTATATCGCTATTTTTTAATTGAAGTCAAAATAATCATTTCATGAAACAAATTATCATGTAATTTAAAAAATCGATAAAATTAATCAAACAAATAAAATTGTCAACAGCCACATCCGAGATTGTGAAATGCAAAGTGGAGGTGCTAACTGCTAAGCCATTGGCAACATTTTACCATATTAACATGAGGTGCTAGAGTAGTAATTCACACTCATATTGGATAGAGTTTATACATCCACAATAACATTTCAGAACATTGATCCCTCAAGAAGAGTCGACGCTTATTCATATGCGAAGTATGATTAAAATCATACTCCTTCCGTCCCAAAATATCTATCATTAATAAAAAACCAAAGAGTTCTAGCTCAAGCGGTATCCGGTGCTAGCTTCCCATGCGGGGGTCCTGAGTTCGAATCCCATTAAGGACATTTGTTTGTGTTAGCCTATTTATGGTCATAAGTGTAGCCTTAATGGCCATTTGATGTAGCCTAAGGGCAATTTATCTATCATTAATAAAAAACCATTTTAAAAAAAAAAAAAAAAAAAACTCGGCTCAGCTCCTAAAACTTAACAAAGTGTATCTAAAATTGATAAACTCAGTTTCCTCACTTTGAATTCATAATTCCCAACTACCTTCCAACCAAAATTTTAGAGCTTAAATTACCTTAACCTCATACAACTTCATAATTTTGATTCACTTTATTTTGACTACATGTATAAAATTAGAAATTACAAATCGCCTTCAAGGTTACTCAGGAATTTCAATTAACCTTAAAACCCCATAAGCTTGGCTAGCCTTCAAGATTTTTCGAATAATATTCATTTTGTTACTGGCAAATCCTCTTTCAAAGTTAATTAATGGCTAAGAAATCAATAAAAATAAAAAAGGGTTTCCAATTTCAAAACCCTACCTTAGGGTTTTAGAAATTTGCGGGTTTGAGATGATGAAGGGAGAGAAACATGTACCTGAACTTAGTCTCCAGCCGCACCCGAGGCCTGAAAGACTCTTGAGTGGTTCCCGTTTGTTGGCGGCGGCGTCTTTGAGTCGCACTAGCAGGAGCAGTCTTCCGTTCATCGACAAATTGCGGCCGAATTGAGGCCGAGTTGAGAGATGGGTGTATTGTGTAATTGTGGTTGAGGTGATTTAATCATATAAATTCCTTGTATATATTCATGGGTTTGAGTGTAAAATTTGAGGGGGGTTAAATGCAATTTTTCAGGGGGGGTCAAGTTAAAATTTGCTACTACTTTTGAAGGGGTAAAGGTGAATAAAGGGGAAAGTCATGGGGGGTCAATTGACCCCCACCCCATAATGTGGATCCGCCCCTGGGTATACCGACTTTTGTGGTTGGTACTGATACATATTTTTGTGTATCAAATCATACTTAGTTGGTACACGGTACAAGCAATACCTACCAATCCACCCCTAATAATTTTATATGCACTCTACCCCACCACTCATTCCCTCTCTTCATTTCCATCACTCAATTTATTCAACCAAAACTACTATTTACCCTCATTCTCTTTCTTCATTTTCTACTACATATTTTCCTTATTTTATTCTTTTTCTTAGTTATTGTGCCCACCTTTTGGGTGTCAAGTAAGGCGGGACAGAGGGAGTATTTTCAAAATTGCTTCAACAATTTATTAAAAAAAAATCATACTACTCCGTAATTTTAAATACCAAATAGTAAATAGTTACGCATAATCTTATATAAATATATAAATATCGTTGTTGTATGCTAAGAACTAGAACCGCTATTGTTATTCGAGGTGAGCCTCTGGTCTTTCTGAAGTGCCATCTCATTTTAAATAGTGAATGAAATTGAATTATCGTTTGCTAAAAAAATATAGGAGTATTTGACAAGTCAACTTTCACAAAATAACTTGCATCATTTTGAAGTTGAACAGGAATTAAAGAGAAATTATATACTCCCTCCGTCTCAAAATAGATGTCGTTTTGGAGGGTATCACACATATTAAGAAATGCCATTAATTCATGTGAAAAAGTCTCAAATACCCCTAAAGTAATTCAACTACCTATGATATTAAATGGTTAGGTAAGAGATGGTTCACTATCATTATTAAGGGTATAATTGGTACAGAGCAATAAAAAACTTTGAAAATAGTGAAACGACAAGTATTATGAGACAAAATTTAACTCCCAAAACGACATCTATTTTGAGACGGATGGAGTATATTTAAAGTATTATGAGTGAGAAAATGGTTGTGAATATGATAAGTTGAGATGAGAACCCATAATTTAAGTGTGTCAGTATGACAAGTGTTAGGGTGAATAAAATAAATATAAGTTTACATATTAAAAAGTAAGACTTACCAATACGATACCCAAAAATAAAATAAAATTAATGCAAATAATTTTGAGACATGCGAGTACGTTCAAATAAAATCAAATAAAATGGTTACGAATTAAATTGACAGGCGTAAATGTGCTTTAATTTTTTTGTAAATCACTTTTTTTTAGCAGGACTCACTTTTTCAGCACTGCCATAAAAAAAAATGTGCAGTTTGGCTAGATGTAGGTATGTTCAAGACATTTTCGCTATCAACTTTGACTTGGTGCAATCTTTGTTGGATTGGATCACGTGCTTTGTTATTTTCTTTCTTTTTCATGTTTTGTTACTCTTGGAAGATTACAAAATTGGGGTAAAATTTTATAAATTATCACCCTTTACTGAATTTATCTTTAAATTTGTCACATCAGTTTAAATTCCATAATTTTGTTATTGTACTAACACAATGAACATTTCATTCTCCAGAATGGTCGATAATTCTTTTTTAACAGAGTTGTTGGTGTACAACTCTTTGGTTGAATAAACATTATATGTAAAAACTCATTATATGTCAAAATGATGGTTTTAATATACAATTAAGTCTATATACAATTACAAATATTTTTAGCAAATACTGTAAATGCCAAAAAAATAATACTCCCTCCGCCCCACATCACTTGAGACTTATTTCCATTTTGGTTCGTCCCACTTCACTTGAGACTCCCCAAAAAGGTAATATTTTTATAATTTTATATTCAATCTACCACACACTCATTCTCTCTCTTCATTCTCCACCACACAATTCATTCAACCAACCTACTTTTAACCCCACTCATTCTCTCTCTTCATTTTCTACCACACATTTTTTTTATTTTATTCATTTTTCTTAATTATTGTGCCCACCTCTTAGCTCTCAAGTGAAGTGGGGCGGAGGGAGTATACCCCACCCCTGTCCCACTTGTCAATGTTATACTCACACACAACAAGTTATGAGTGTGAGTCTCAAATCACTATACTCTAACCATGTCCTATTTTATACTACCTCTGTCCTTAAATGAGTATCCAAATTTCATTTTAAGAGATATAACTTCTTATACAATTTGGTGACAAAATTCATATACTCCCCCCGTCCCACTCGAATTAGGACAAATTTCCATTTTGGGTGTCCCATTCGAATTAGGACAACCCAAAAATGGAAGTGTTTTCTTTTATGGGACTCACATTCACACTCACAACAACTTTCCACTCATTATTCTCTACCCTACTTTCTCTCTCTTACTTTACTTTTCATACTCATAACACCTGCTCCACTAACACTTTTTCCTTAATACCCGTGCCCAACCCAAAAATCCTAATTCGGGTGGGACGAAGGGAGTATAATTTTGTAATCCTCTTTACAAACATTTAGTTTTTGCAAGTATAGTGAGACCGGTGAAAAAAAATCCGAAAAAAAAACATTTAGAGACAAAGTTATGATCAAAATGGACACTCATTTTGAGATAAAAATTTCTGGAAAATTGATGCGGGAAATAACCCTCCATATGTCCTTGAGATTCATTGTTGATGGAGCGGGTTTTCGGTTCAAGAAACTATTAGAAAGATCGGTTTGATATTGTAGTCTAAAATAATAAACACCAGAATTTTGGGTCCACTTAAAGAGCATTCTGGTAATTGAATATATATTTTCAGCAGGAGTATTATATACCATTGGATAGATAATTGAGTCTAGTTTCATACGCAAGAAACGAATCATCATTCCGAGTTTTCTACATCAAGTTATGGTCATTTTACTAAGAGTTGTGCAGGTGGACAGATTCATCCGAATTTTGACAAGTCTTTTGATCTTTCATATTTCTAGTCAATCTTATCATCAAGTAATTAATTCATAGTTTATCTACTTAGTATTTAATGTTTTCCTAACTTGGAGGGATGTTCCAAGAGTACTATAAATAGCCTACTACATGTATTTGTAAGAGAATAGTGAGTTGAGTTATAAAAATATATTAGTCTTCGTGACTTTGTTTTAGAAGATGGATTTCTTCTAGTTATCTTATCCCTTAGGTTGGGTGCCTTTGGGTGGTGATTTGGCTCATATTCTTAGGTGGATTCCTTTGAATATCGAGTTCATTAAACCTGTGTTTGTTCACCTGTGTTTCCTCTGATGTCTTCTCCACATTTCCGGTATCAAATTGGTACCATAGCTGAGGTTGGTATGCTTCCGCAACATTACCAAGACCGGGATGTTATGGTGAAAGATCTAAGGAAACAAGAGCAGCAACTTAAGCGTCGTCTTGCACGCTACGAATCTTTGGAACATGATGAAGCGCGTCATGATTCAAAAACATTGATTTCAATATATCGTGAGAAGATTTCTCTTTCCAATCACACATTTGACAAGGTGTCGATTGAAGAGGCCTCTCATCAATTTAACTATCGATTGAACCTTACTTTCCAGAAATTTTATGACGAAGAGTTTTTTGAAAATCTTGCATGGCCATTTTCATATTCAACAAGTGAAGAAAAAGTTGTGGATTGGAACAAACCTCCAATCTATGATGAAGAACTTGGAGAGCCCATCGGTGTTATTGGAGGCAATAACATGGAGGTAAATATGTTTATATTTTCAGATTGTTTTCTTTATGATGGGACAAGATCAAAGCAAGGTTCATTTTTCTTTTTACGGCACACTCATCAAATAATTTTGCAACATAAAAGGTGTGTTGGGAAAATTATTCGTCACTTCCAAATTCGAGGACGAATTTTCTCCAACCAAGGGAGAATGATATGGGAAATAACCCTCCATATATCCTTGAGATTCATTGTTGATGGAGTGGGTTTTCGGTTCAAGAAACTATTGGAAAGATCGGTTTGATATTGTAGTCTAAAATAATAAACACCAGAATTTTGGGTCCACTTAAAGGGCATTCTGGTAATTGAATATATATTTCCAGAAGGAGTATTATATACCATTGGATAGATAATTGAGTCTAGTTTCATACGCAAGAAACGGATCATCATTCCGAGTTTTTTACATCAAGTTATGGTCATTTTACTAAGAGTTGTGCAGGTGGACAAATTCATCCGAATTTTGACAAGTCTTTTGATCTTTCATATTTCTAGTCAATCTTATCATCAAGTAATTAATTCATAGTTTATCTACTTAGTATTTAATGTTTTCCTAACTTGGAGGGATGTTCCAAGAGTACTATAAATAGCATACTACATGTATTTGTAAGAGAATAGTGAGTTGAGTTATAAAAATATATCAAGTCTTTGTGACTTTGTTTTAGAAGATGGATTTCTTCTAGTTATCTTTGTTGGAGCAATTATCCCATATCGGGAATTAACTAGCCAATTGGTTGTGGGATGGAACCTCAGACTTTATCATGGTATCAGAGCTGGCCCATTACACGTGCGAGCCCAAAGTTCGGCCCACGATTATCTAGCCCCACGTCACCCAATTATATGTCCACGCGTAAGCCCAAAGTTCGGCTACGCGTGAGGGGGCGTGTTGGAGCAATTATCCCATATCGGGAATTAACTAGCCAATTGGTTTTGTGATGGAACCTCAGACTTTATCAATCATATCCCTTAGGTTGGGTGCCTTTGGGTGGTGATTTGACTCATATTCTTAAGTGGATTCCTTTGAATATCGAGTTCATTAAACCCATGTTTGTTCACTTGTGTTTCCTCCGATGTCTTCTCCACTTTTCCGGTATCAAAAATGGACACTCATTTAGGGACAGAAGGAGTATTTCAAAAAATATCTTTTTAAATGTCTCAACTTATTCTTCATAATTTAGAATTATTTTTTTTAATATAATAGACCTCACAGGCCATACACACAATAAATATACAATAACTATTTTTTACCTTACTCTTTCTACTCACAACAATTTACCCTCACTTTTTTATATTTGTAATAAAAAGATTTTTCTTTTTAATCTTTGTGCCAATATATGTAAGTATAAAATGAGACGAATGGAATATACATCCTACGTCTTTTTAATCGGTTCACTTTTTGACAATTTGAACGTTTCATTTGATTGTTCACACTCTAAAAATGAAAGTTTATAGTATTCTTTATTCAATGTAACTTACTTGTCATACTCACAGTCACAACAACTTTCTCAATCACAATTCCAACCTCATACACATTCAATCACACTTCACAACACTCACTCAACTCCTAATATTAAACATTTTTCTTTAAAATCCGTGTTTGACAACAAATTAAAAATTAGAAAGAATATATTATTATCTCCTTAATTCTTTTTTGTGTCGGAAAAAATTGTGCTAACTGTTACTCCATCCGTCCTATAACTATGTGCAAAAATTTTCTTTTGATGCGTCCCATTGATAAGTCACACTTTCTTAAAATGACAAAAAATTTGTACTAATCTCTCACTCATTCTTTCTCATACTTTACTTTTATACTCACAACACCAATCAACTAACCAGGAGGTTGTCTCTTGTACAACCGTCGCACGGCGTGCGACGGCGCCGAGCCGAGCCTTTTTTTTTTTTTTTTTTTTTTTTGCCACCCCAACTTTTTTTCCTCCAACAAAACTAACACTTATTATAACGAAATGTAACACTTTTTATTCAAATGTAACATTTTTTTTAAAAAAAATGTACCACAATTTTGCTGCAATAGATAAAGATAACATAAAAGATTGACAACTAAACTAATGTAACACTTTTTATAAAAGAATGTAACACTCATTTTTTCAAATGTAACACTTTTTGTTCTCCAAAAATTAACATAGGATTGACAACTAAACTAATGTTACATTTTATAAAAAATGAATGTAACATTTTTTTTCGCAATTGTAACAGTTTATATTCTTAAATGTAACATTATATATGAAATGTAAAAAAAATTTATTGAGAAAGTAACAATTGAAATGCAAACCCAATTTTTTTTTTTTTGTAAAATTGCTGTTACATTTGACTGTAAAAAGTGTTACTTTTATTAGAACAGAGTGTTACATCTCAACTGACAAGCAACTCAAACTTTTTGTGTGTAAAAAAATGTTTTGTTTTTTTAAAAAAATCAAACCATATCATGACCTATGTAGTTTTATTCGTCTCGTCGAGACGAACATAACGGTATTTTTTTTTTTTTTTTTTTGAGTTATAAATCTCAAAATATAGCATTTTAAAGTTAATGGTTTTTTTTAAAGGGGACACGTGGCAGCGCGCGGCTGGGTGAACCAGCGAGTGGCTCGCATCGCACCACGTGTCGCGCTGAGAATGGATGAGGGCGGGCGGGCCATGGAGCAGCCCGTCGCATGGCTGTACACCGGGTGTATTTGAGACTTTGTCACTTACTATTCCATACCCCCGCTTTCTCTCACTTGCTTTATTTTTCACACTAACAACACATACTATTCATTTCATAATTTTCGTGCACATAATTATGGGACGGAAAGAGTATATAGAAAGAATGGAATAAAAATTATTTACAGCAGTGTTCTAAAAGATGTCCGTTTAGGCCGCCTAGGCGCTAGGCGCTCATGAAACGCCTAAGTTCCGCCTATAATATTATAACTATTCTGAATTCCCGGCCCGTCTAAATTCCGTTTAGACCCGCCTAAGCGCTGCTGCGGCGCCTAGCCACCGCTAGCGTTTTTTAAAACCTTAATTTACAGCACATAGAATATTTAGTTGTTTTGCTGGACTGCCCATAATTTAATTATCATTAATTCTGGAGTAAGTAAAGGCAGGCAGGGAAGAAGGGCATTGGCATGTGATACTGTGTAGTGTAGGCAGTACCACTATCCCAATTGATTGCACAGCCTACTGGCTACTACCAGTACTAGTACAGTACCACCACCTTCGCCCCCACTACTAGTACGCTACACCCTACAGTATGTTCCAAACAATTGCTTTTAATTTAGTCCCTCCCGTTCCGGCTCAGACTAAGGTTTTTACTTTCTTTTTTGGTTCGTCTTAGACTAAGGTTTTTAGTTCCTTTATTACCTAAAATAGACAATGGAACCCACTTGTTATTCTCATAACAAAAACCTTTTTACCCACTTTATCTCTCCTACTTTAGTACTTTATCCTACTTCACTTTTCATATTCAGAATATTTTTTTTAATCTCCGTATAAAATCAAACTAAAAACTTTAGAGATTAATCAAATGCAATCTCCGGTCCGGCCTCTTTCAATTGAATTGAATGAAGGCTGCGTCTAAAGTTTGTAGGGTGACAGTTTGTTCATTTCATAAGTTTACCGTCCAACTCAACTCAACATCACATCATATTTATTCCAATTCCAATACAACTGTTTTACCTTTCCATGAAACAACTTCCACTTCTTCATTAATCTACTGGCTAGTATTTTCTATTTTTAGCAACGGTTCACTAGAGATTTTGAGATGATCTTGATAGATAGGAGGACAAAATAAGGTTATAAAATCTTGCTCAAATAATGAGGTGATGATATTTTATTGGTTGTATCGATAATAAATCCGTTACGCTCTAATTAAAAACACCAATAACATCATTACACGTAGAATTTTTTGAACAATTTTTTATGGTTTTTTGTGCCCTAATATTATTCATTTGAGTTTCCAGATTTGTGTAACTGTACTTATTATTTTGTTGCACTCTTTCCTTTCCATATCTTTTTCATAATAAGTGATATAAAATAAAAAATGTATGAAATTAAAGAGAGTATATATATTGAAAAATACTAACAGTAGTAGAGCGTGAGTATGAAAAGTAAGGTAAGAGAAAAGAAAATTGTAGAATTAGTAATTTGTGAGTATGACGTGTGGGTCTCATTAAGTAAAAATAATACTATAAAATGTTTATTTTGAGTAATGTGACTTATCAATGGAATACACACAAAAAAATGTTTCTCTTATTATTATAGTCTTATAGAACGGATGGAGTAAGTGGTTTGATTCAGGTTGGCGTTTCGAAATCGTAACGATTTGGTTAGGTTTTTAATAGGATGTGCGTTGTTCGGTTTGATTCGATTTGAGGGCAAAATTGAGACCTAACCAAAAGAATATCGATTTTAGGTGTTTTGGAACCGAGAGAAGGTTCGGTTTATTAATGGTTTGGTGTGTTTGCTTTCGGTTTGATATCAGTTAGATTCGGTGTCGTTTGCGACCATGGAATTCTAGAATGGGGTTAATGAAAAAGTCTCTATACTTTTTTTTTCCTTCCAACATTTTAGTATAATATGAGTATAATAACATTCAGACATGTAAACATAGTTAAACATTAAGCTGGTATAAGGAACAATTGAATTGAGGTAACTAATAATTCATTGACAAAAGTAGCTTAAGGGAGTAGAAAGTAAAAACAGAATTCGCAGAAAAGGAAAAGGAAAAGGAAAAGGAAAAGGAGAAAAAGATTAATAATTAATTTTACAATGATAATGGCAAGTCAAAGAAACATGCCGCAACCGCAAGTACCTTCTTTTTTTTTTTTTTTTTTATAAGCTAGTTACATTTCATTCATTCAAGACAATTGTCATCGTGTTACAAACTCCTATTAAGTCTATTACAAATCTATTGCCTAGTCTAGTACGATTCCTTATTGGAATTTCACAACGTCAGAACCTATTACAACGAATGAAACTGCGTCTTCAGAAAGCAATTACAATTAGCGTAATAACAAATGAATATGACATTTAAGATGTTTTTGTGGATAAGAGGCACCATAAACATAGGACAATGCTACGCTTACAAAATAAGTTTAAAAATGAAGGATACAAAATGTGGTGACGATATTTATTAGCCACATCGATAGTGGACATGGCACACTCCAATTAAAAACGCCAATACAATAATGACACCTCATTTTGTAGACCACTTTTTGTAGCCATTTTTTGTAACTTTATTATTTCCCATAAACATATACTCCCTCAGTCTCACCTCACTTGACACTCAAGAAGAAGTGGACACAATAACTAAGAAAAAAAATAAATTTATATTATTTGTATAAAATATTTTACTAAATTATCATCTTTTAAAAATAATATTTAACTCATTTTTTGTTGAAGAAAATATTACACTAAATTAACCACAGTAAAAAAAAATTCTAAAATTATATCTCCCACTGATGCAATACGAATATTTGATTATATTAAATATTATAATTGTATTGGTATTTTATTATTAGTTAGGATTTAATTAGTATTTTAGGATTTAGTTTAAATCAGTTTTTATTTTATTTTGTTGTTTTCGTCATTATTTTTGATAGGTCTTTTAAAGAAGGTTTTAGAGTAGGATTAGGAGTTATTTTGCTATTTTTGAGTCCTATTATGTTACCATATAGGCTAGGGTTATTCCTAGAAGGTTTAGGAGTGTTTTACAAGTTTTATGGGCAATAAATAGGCTTAAAGTTGTATTCCGAAAATTAGATTATTCTTAATAAAAATTGAATTTCTTAGCAATTATTTATGAGCAAGTCTCATGTACACTCGCCGCACGCTGTGCGACGGGCCAAGCGACTTTTTCTTTTTCTTTATTTTTCGATTTTTTTTTGTCACCCAAAACTTTTTTTCCTCCCAACAAAAGTAACACTTATTATAACAAAATGTACCATTTTTTCTTTCAAATGTAACATTTTAAAAAAAAAAATGTACCACATTTTTGCTGCAATAGATTTAAGAAGATAACATAAAAATTGACAACTAAACTAATGTCACACTTTTTATAAAGGAATGTAACACTTTTTTTTTTCAAATGTAACACTTTTTTTCTTTCAAAATTAACATAAGATTGACAAACTAAAACTAATGTTACATTTTATAAAAAAAATAAATGTAACTTTTTTTTCTCAATTGTAACAGTTTTTATTCTTAAATGTAACATTATATCTTAAATGTAACAAATTTTTATTAAGAAAGTAACAATTGAAATGCAAACCCAATCTTTTTTTGTAAAATTGATGTTACAGTTGACTATAAAAAATGTTATTTTTTGAATATGAAACTGTTACTTTTATCAAAACAGAGTGTTACATCTCAGCTGACAAAGCAACTCAAACTTTTTGTGTGTAAAAAAATGTGTTTTTTTTTAAAAAAATAAACCATATCATGACATATGTATTTTTATTCGTCTCGTCGAGACGAACACAACGGTATTTTTAAAAAAAAAATATGAGTTGTAAATCTCAAGATATAGCATTTTAAAGTTGATGGGGTTTTTATTTTTTAAAGGTGACACGTGGCAGCGCGCGGCTGGGTGAACCAGCGAGTGGCTCACAGCGTGCCACGTGTCATGCTGGGGCTGGAGGATAGGCGGGATGGCGGGTCGGGCCATGGAGTGGCCCGTTGCATGCCGTTCATCCGGTGCATATGAGAATTTGTCATTATTTATCCTTCTTTAACCTCCTTTATTTCTTTATTCAAGAATTTCATTGAAATTCTTCTTGGAAATTCTTATTCCTTACAGAATAATTGATTTCGATCAATTATTAGTTATTATTCCGCAGCGTCTTTACATCAGTTGGTATCAGAGCTTGGTTTTAGAGTAGGATTTGGAGTTATTTTGCTATTTTTGAGTCCTATTATGTTACCATATAGGTTAGGGTTATTCCTAGAAGGTTTAGGAGTGTTTTTCAAGTTTTATGGGCACTATAAAATAGGCTTAAAGTTGTATTCCGAAAATTAGATTATTCTCAATAAAAATTGAATTGCTTAGCAATTATTTATCCTTCTTTAACTTCATTTATTTCTTTATTCAAGAATTTCATTGAAATTCTTCTTGGGGATTCTTATTCCTTGCAGAATAATTGATTTCGATCAATTATTAGTTACTATTCCGCTGCGTCTTTACATCAGTTGGTATCAGAAAAGGACGATCTTTGGACGATGGCTAAAGATGGAGGAAACAACGAGGGCACACAAACCTTCTTACTACTATTAACCGTCTGTAGGAACAACAAGAACGTTTTGCGGAGCAACAAGCAACGCGTCAAGTTGAGTTGTTGACGGTACAAGCAACGCGACATAATGAGCTTCTGACGGCGATTGAGCGAGTAGTAGTTAGCTGTGGTGGTGTTTTCAACCCCGGAAACCGAAACGTCGAGCGTAAGGAAGATCTCCGTCGCGTTGATCCGTACAGTAGGGTTACTTGTAATAATAGTGTTGATGTGGATTTCAAAGGAAGAAAGATTAGTGATAAAGAGTCCTTGGACGTACATTCTGAGGAGCCCTTTTTTGCATTGGTTGTAACGGAAGGGTGTTTGGATGAGCATGCTGCAGCACCTGAAACAAATTCGCAAGCAGCTCCAATCCGCCCGGACCTTGGGCTAGATCCGACCAGGTTTCGTGATGAGATCCGAACGCGCCTGGTAGTTCACCCGCCCGGACCAACTGTTGAGGTCCGCCCGCACCATTACATACACTTAGACATGACCATTCACGGTTAACCGCCGGTTAGGCGGTTATAACCGCTGGTTGACAAAACCGGTTTGGTCTAACCGTAACCTAACCGGCCTACCCGGTTACGGTTTCCCAGTTAACCGGTTTATCCGGTTGAACCGGTTACTTCTTCTTTTCTTTTTTTATTTATTATTTTTTTAACAGTGCTTTTAACGGGGGTTTTTTTTTTTTTTTTTGAAAAAAAGAAACTTCAGTTTTTTAACAGTGTTTTATTAAGTAAAAAACCTTCCGAAATTGTCAAAAAACTAACTGAAACTGTCAAACACTAACTGAAATTGTCAAAAAAACTAACTGAAACTGTCAAAAACTAACTGAAACTGTCAAAAAACTGACTGGAATTCTAAATAACACAATTTTTTTAGTAAAAAAGGGACGGTACCCTTAAATTTTATTAATTAAAATTAAAATTACAATGAGGGGGACAACCAATCCTTGCCCTTTTATAATTTAAGGGAGGGAAAAAAATGGAGCCTTGCCTCAACTAAACTATTACAATGAAATAAAAATAAACCTATTCTAAAAATTAAAATAAAAACTATCTAAATTCCGTCTCCTTCCGAACTTCCCGTAGAGTCTTCTAAGTCGTATTGATATTGTGGAACTACATTTACTAAATCCTCTTCATAAGGCATATCTTGCTCCCTCTTTTCCGCTCTAACCCAATCACCAAGTAAGAGTTGATTTTTCAAATTTTCACAAGTTAGTTGGGAACGTCTTGCATCCAAAACATTTCCTCTCACACTAAATGCCGATTCGACCGCCAAGATTGAAGCGGGAGAAGCTAAGACTTCTTTTGCAATTAAAGAGAGTATGGGATAAGTTTCTTGCCTTTGTGACCACCACCTCAAAATATCAAAAGTAGTTGGATTTGAAGTGTTTTGTACAACTTCGTGTCTAGTAGAGAAATATGCTTCCAACTCGTACGGAATGCTAGAGGTAGAAGAAGAAGAAGGAGACGTTCTAGGACGTTTTTGGGAATAAATTTCATTAACAAAACTATATGGATCGTTATTCTCCTCATATTGTGTATCAATACCAATATCTTCTTCATTAGGACTTGAGCCATATTGAGAAAGATTTCCATGAATTGCACTATACTCATTATAAGGAGTCACCAAATCTTGTTTTGTATTTTCAACAATAATCGCCGGGTTTTCGTAGAATCCGTCCCCATTGGGGTATAAATTTGCATAATAAAACGTTATTATGCGGACTATATCTTTCAATTTAATACGGGGATCCAACATCTTTGCAAGCAAAAATAGAGACAGAATGTTATCAAAATATTTGACCCATTTTTGCCTCATGGAAGCAGCGCTTTGGTTTAAAATGGTGCAATTTTACAAATTTTTAAAACTTCGAACTATTGCAATACATTGATCAAGTACCAAAACGGAAGTTGGATAACAAACTCCCGACAAAGCCAAAGTAGCGGTATTGAAAATCTTTAATAATTGACATAAATTAATGCAAGCGTTCCATCGATAAGCAAATAAAGGAATTTCATAGCCCATAGTAATAAAAAAATCCATGAGATGCTCTTTATACTCAAAACCATCAATTAACATTTTGTAGGTAGAATTCCACCTAGTCGGAACATCCATAGAAAAATATTTTTCGGGAAGACCCTTATTTAGTAAATATTTTATCCATTTTCTTGTAATTTTTTTTTTTTTTTTTTTTTGCAATAAAATAAAGAGCATCTCTAATGGGTTTAACATATTGATCTAAAGCATCCAAACCATCTTTAACACATAAATTTATGATATGACATAAACATCTAATATGAAAATACATACCCCAAGTGACGGTTGACAAATGAGCATCAATTCCGGTATACTAGCGGTATTAGCACTAGCATTGTCGAATGAAATAGAAAATATTTTTCGCAAAAGACCATATTTTGCCAAAATGGCGTGCAACTTTCTACAAATATTTTCTGCGGAATGAGGTGGTTCAAAACTATCATATGCAAGTAATCTTTTTTGTAAAGTCCACGAATTATCGATCCAATGGCATGTAACACCCAAATAACTATTTCTTTGCCAATGATCATTCCAACCATCGGCACAACTTGAAACTCTTTGATCTAATTTTGATAAAGCATCAATTAAAAAATGTTTATATTCCAAAACAACTTTTTTAATATCGCGTACGAGAGTCGTACGTGGTACTTTGGAGGCGGCCGGATTTAAAGAAAGTCTAATAAACATTTCATAAAATTTATCATCCGCAAAGTTAAAAACAAGCCCTTTAACACACACAAATTTGCACAATTATTTCCTATAAACGACATTATTAAACATAAATAAGACCGAAGACATACCTTGGGTATTAGGTTGAGCAAATTGTAATTGAGCTTGATCACTCTCAATCCCAACTTTTTTCAGGATGTTTGCTATAGAGGTGGGTGTTCAATGATCCATGCCCTCCTCCTTTTGTGAACACGTAACTTTTGGTACAATAATTGCATTCCGCTCGAAAATATACAAAGTCGTTGGGGTCAATTTTTACTTTTCGGAAATGGATCGTAAAAGTGTCGGATTTGGATTATCGTGGTTGACGTTGCCCCCGACCACCTCTTCCCATGCCCCGAGCTCGGCCTCGGCCGACCCTACCACTTTGAACAACATTTTCTTCAATATTTTGCTCCCTTTCCTCAAAATGTGACTCAAATTCCGGGTTAAGTGAGGAAGAATCAACATGTTCCTTGCCGCTCCTTTGAGATGAGGCCATTTGTTAAAAAACTAACTGAAATTGTTTCGAAATTGACTGAAAATCGCTAAAAATCCGACTGAAAATGATGAAAAATACAGATTTTGTCAAAAAAGTAACTGAAACCGTCAAAAAAACTAACTGAAACTATAAAAAAACTGACTGGAATTTGAAAAAATTAATTTGAAAATGTTGTGAAAGTAAAACTGACTGGTAATCACTAAAAACTGACTGAAACTGATGAAAAACACAGATTTTGTTAAAAACTAACTGAAACTGTCAAAAAAACTAACTGAAACAGTAAAAAAAAAATGAATGGAATTCGAAAAACTAACTGGAAAATGTTTTGAAACTGACTGGAAATGGTTAAAAAATTGATTGAAATTTTCGAAATAAATTACAAAAGTTATTTCGTTAGAAAACTAACTGAAAATTGTTAAAAAATTGACTGAAATTCTGCAAACTAACTGAAAAATATGAGAGATTGTGAGAGACTTTGGAATTAGTAGAGAGAAGATGTGGAACTAAAATGCTAGGAGGGAGGGGGTATTTATATCTTTGCAATGTTTGACATTTTTTTTTTCATTTTTGGCCGCCCAGTTAAGTGAACTAACGGCTAGTTTAAAAACTAGCCGTTTTTGGACAGTGTCAAACCTGGGGAAGTGTGGGGGCCCCAGGTGTAAAAGCTGATAAAATAGCCGTTAGGCGGTTAAACCGCCGGTTTATATGGCCGGTTGAACCGGCGGTTGGTTCACGGTTACAAACCGGTTATCAACCGGCGGTTTACCGGTTTTGGAAAATCCTAACCTTAACCGGACCGGGTAACCGACGGTTCACGGTTGAGCCGGTCGCCGGTTAACCGGTTCGCCGGTTTTGACCGGTTACAAACCGGCGGTTAGCCGGTTTCCGGTTTACAATGGCCACGTCTACATACACCCGCCCGAACCAAGTGTGTTTAGGCCTCTGCCCGATTTCTTGAAGCTTGGAAAAGAACGTGTTTATTCTAAATATCTCTTCAAGTGGAGTGGAAGACTTCAAATTGCAAGCACGAACTCGAGGACGGGTTCTTTTGAAGCGGTGGTGAATGATGCAATACGAATATTTGATTATATCAAATATTATAATTGTATTGGTATTTTATTATTAGTTAGGATTTAATTAGTATTTTAGGATTTAGTTTAAATTAGTTTTTATTTTATTTGTTATTTTCATCATTATTTTTGATAGGTCTTTTAAAGAAAGTTTTAGAGTAGGATTAAGAGTTATTTTGCTATTTTTGAGTCCTATTATGTTACCATATAGGTTAGGGTTATTCCTAGAAGGTTTAGGAGTGTTTTTCAAGTTTTATGGGCACTATAAAATAGGCTTAAAGTTGTATTCCGAAAATTAGATTATCTCAATAAAAATTGAATTGCTTAGCAATTATTTATCCTTCTTTAACCTCCTTTATTTATTTATTCAAGAATTTCATTGAAATTCTTCGGGAATTCTTATTCCTTGCAGAATAATTGATTCCGATCAATTGTTAGTTACTATTCCGCTGCGTCTTTACATCACCAACTCTCTCTTTAACCAATGTTATCTACCTTTAAATTTAATTATATATATCATTTTTATATGCATGAGACGGTGAGTGACATGGGTCACATAACAAAGAGGGGGGGGGGGAATATAATTTTCAAACAAAAAAAAAACAAAAATAATTCAGGAAAAAAAATCAAAATACAATTAATTTAGCGATTTTTTTTTTAAAAATTGAATGAAATTATTTTCCAAAAAATAATAATTTCAGTAACTAATTTAGTGCAATATCTTCTCAAAAAAATAAATAAAAATAATTCAGTGAAATCCTTTTTTAAGGAAAACTTATTTAGTAAAATGTTTTTTCAAAAGCAAAATAAAAAATTGTGTAATTAATCTCTTTTTAAAAGAAACAATATAGTGATTCTTTCTTACAAAATAATTTTGTGAATTATACATATAGTAGTGAAATTTTTACTTTTAGTCCCTTTAACTTAAAATATTTTACCCGTTTAATAGTAAAATTAATTTCAGTTATGTGCAGTGTGCACGACACATGTTGATTTAACTGAAAAATCTAAAATTTCCATAAAAAACCTTAATTGTTAGCTTTCGTCAACTTTAGACCATCCTCTGCGAATTTTAGAACATCGAACCTCTTTCAACGAAGGACCCCCAAACTTTAGACCCTTATTTGTCATTTGCCCATTTAAGATAGACGAAAAAAAAAGTTTGACATGTACAATAAGACAGAAAAATTATACACTAAAAGTTACATTTCATAATAAAATAAGTTACATCTCATGATAGCATCTCATGATAGCATGAGTTACATTTTATTGATTTTATTGAGATGAGATACCATATACTTCCTCCTCCGTATTGATGACGCCCTGGATTTCTGGGGTCACGGAGATAGAACTCCAACTTTGCTGTCTCTTGATCCTGATCACAACACAAACAAGAACACCGTTAAGACCAAGGCCGGGTTGGAATCCGGCTTAGGCCCTCGGGTGTGAGAGTAAGATCTCTGAGGAAAACCTAAGTAGAAAGCTTGTGAAAGCCTTGTGTGTGTGAATAGGATAGAGCACGTACCTGGCCCTTTGGGGCGGATAGGAGTATTTATATGAGTAGAAGGAGGAGGTAGGTTTAAGGTACTAACCGCCCTTGTACCGGAGGGACACGCGGCAGGTCCTCATTGGTTCGGCCAGGGGAGTGGCTGGGAACGTGGCGTGTTGTCAGGGAAACATGGTTCCACCACCAACCGTTATGGTGTGTCAGGTACGAACAGGTAACGTCTGTGGTACGTTTGTGACAGCTGGCTGCTGCGGGCTCCGGGCAGGAGTTCGAGTGATCAACACGGGACCCTAAGAATAGCGGGAGGCAGAGCTACCCCGGTTATGATTATCATGAAGCCCGGATCTCTCGGGCTTACTAGCTTGCGGGCTTATCCGGTTTGATGGGTCGAGCTCGCTTGTACTGGCTTTGAACCGGGTCCGGTCCGGTCTGCGATGCTCGGTCTTATCAGTGGCCCCTAACTCCGAGGGTCAGCTTATTTATGAGCGGCGCGAGGAGTTACACTTCCATGTCTCGGCCCGAGCAAACTGCAGTAAATACGTGCACGGAATATCATGGGACGGGAGTCTTACAATGGTGGTTGATGACAGGACAGTGGGCCCCACGAGTCAGGCTAGTGACGTAGCTGTCAGGTCCTTGATATGACAAGGAGCACGCTCATTAAACGCGAACCGTCATTGGAATTCGAAAAAGCTGATTCCCGCCTCTTCGTTTTCCGGGTCTAAGCCGGGTCGCTCCGGATCTTCGGTTTAAGCCCGACCCATTCTGGGGTATAAATAACCCTAACTGGCTTATTCAAAGACCTTCGGTATTTTTAATCTTTGGCCATCGCTCTTGAGAGAAATATTGCTGATAACGACGTTGATTTGCTTCTTCTGTTTCCTTAACTCGATCGATTTAACAGGTAGTGCTTCCCTTTTTATTTTCGTCGCTGGTTTCTGATTGCTAACTTTTCGCCTTCGGTCCTCTCCACCGTTCATCGGGGGTAGAAACTTAACACGCCGTGTTTTCATAACTTATCACATCACGAACCAAGCTTTTAACTTTTAACCACCGAATCTCCGATTTCTAACCGGTTAACTTGTCTCTTTCTTAGGAATCCTGGGTCCATCTTTGATTTTATAAAGTTTTGTTGAAAAAACCTTTGACTGTGATTATGGATGAATTGGACCTGGGGAGAATGCTTCGTCCGGACCTTTTCGGTTGTTGTCGACGAACGGGAGGGATTTACCGGTATCTGATAAATGCCTGGAAAAGGCTTTCCCGGGATGCTTTTATGACCATAGGGATAGTCTATGAGTGGGACTCTTGGATCCTACCCCTGCTGTGGGAGACAGGCCCCTTAGTTCATTTTGACACGGGTAGAATGAGGGTAATAGGGGGCGAGGAACAGTTGGGGGTCTTTGTGAAAGCGGTTTTAACTCGATTCCCCGATAATGTAGATATGGCCGGTAACGCTAGAAGGTTGGTGAGATTAGGTGGAGACCGCGTGTCTGCAAGCGGTTCTAATGCCCAGTCTTGGTTGGATGTCCCTCTGGATGACGATCTGCCCGTTCAAGGCCATAACCGCGACGTTTCCGCGGGTGCTGGGGTGATTGAAGTGACTAGCAACGGGGATGCTTCAGAACGGGCTGATGATGGCGACGAATTCTTATTGGATGAACCTGCCCGGGATGTCGTGGGAGATGGTTCTTCAGATACTCAGTCGGACTCACGCGGGCAACTGGAGAGGCTGGCCCCTGATACTGCTCGCAAGGTCAACTTGCTTCGCTCCCCTGTTAGGATCGTAGATTCCTTTCCCGAGGGCCCTGATAACAGGAGGACCAGTCAAGCAGGTGCGTCTAGCTCTGGCGCGGGTTTGAGGGACGAAAGCGAGGAGGATGATGGTGATGAGTATTTGTCGCAGTTCCGCGTCGACTCCAAAGTCTATCTCGTCTACGGTCTTATTGAATACGAGTCTCTCATGGGTGGGAGATCAATGACTCCTCCCTTGATCCGGGCCGAGAACCTTGCCTGCATATTCTACCCGGCTCAGTTTGAAAACGGGCTGCGCCTTCCCTTGGATCCGTTTCTTTGTGAATTTCTTGAGTTCACCCATTGCCTGCCTATGGACCTGACCCCGAATGCCATTCGCTATCTGGTATCCTTTATAGTCGTAAGCCGCATGTTGGGGTATGAGCCTTCTTTGTCCGCGCTCCATATTTACTTCACCCATCAAGTCACTGCGGGCTGCTTGAGCTTAAAGACCAAACCGCGGTCTGAGAAGATTTTTTCCGCAGCTACTAACAAGTTCGATCAGTGGCAAAGATATCCCTTCGTTATTCAGAACCGTTTAGGCTGGCCATTCCCTCGTCCTGACAACTTAGCGCCGATTTCGATGTCCCGCCAAAACTTTCCTGATCCGGAAGAAGGCCGAGAGCTGAGCGCGGCGATGGAGGCCTATCTTGCCCAGTTTACGAAGAGGGTTACCCTGGACGACCAGTCCGTTGTGGAGACTCCTCAAGTTTACGACGTCTCCTCAATTATTAGCGATGAGGAGCTCTTGATCTTCGCCGGGGTGGCCCCGAGCCCAGGGTCATTATGGCCCCTATGTTACGAGATCCTGATTAGAAAGTTCATCAATCATTTGCTTTCCTTTCTGATTGCTCGGCCTGTAATTCGGGGGAGACTTGTGCAGACCCTGGTTTACTCGGTCTCTTCTATTGTACACTTTCGTATTATTTTTCTTGTCTTCTTTCGCTTTGTTTTTACCCGCCTGACTGTTGTTCTTGTTCGCAGACCCAAACGACACGATGCCTCCCAAGTCCGCCGCAGAAATCAAGGTCGCGGCCTGGGGTCAAGATCCCTGTCACGGACAAGGTTGATAAGTCCGGGGCGGTGGTTTCTCAGCCGCAACTGACCCGGAACCTGCCCCCGAATCCCCGCCAAGGCGCTGGCCGCGGTAAATCAGTGATTGGAACCGGCCATTCCTCCCAAGCCTCTGGCGTAGGTCTGTCTGCTGCCGAGCCCACGAAGAAACGCCCTGCTATCGTGGACCCGGCGTCCCCGCAGAGGGATAAATATCAGAGGGTTGGCTCTTCCTCCGGTGATTTTACGGTCTTATCTCATTCGAGAGGGACCCTATGCTCCAATCTATTCCCGGTGGAGTCAATTGAGGATCGAGAGCGCGCCCGGGAGTTCGGGCTTAAGATAGCCAAGGCCCTGAGGTGTATGGGGTGGATCTTCACAGCCGCCGGAGCGCTAATGCTTATGTTGGTGATGGGCTGATGCATCGCCTCTATTTTCCAGATTACCAACAGAAGGTTTTGGCTGCTTCGAATCCTATCGCCGCCGCGGGCAACGTGGGCTTGTGCTTGACCGAGGTTCGTTTTTGACTTGGGTTTTATATCGTGCTTCTCTCCGCATCGTAGTCTAATCACATTTGTTATTTGCAGATTGCCAACGAGGTTATCTATTTGCGGACCCAACACGAGTCTGATGCCGCCGTGATCGCGGCGAGGAATAATGAGCTGATGTCGGCGAGGGATGAGGTCCAAAAGCTGACTAAGACTGTGGAGAGCGCCGGCCAGGAATTAAAGAGTAAAGATGCGGAGGTCGTTAGCGCGGCCAAGGAGGTATCTAAATTAAGTAGTGAACTGGCCGCTGCTCGAGAAGCCAAAGAGCGGGCTGAGGCTGAGAAGGCGAGTGTTGATGCTCGCAATACTGAGCTCCTGAGGTTTTTGGAGGCGGAGAGGAAGAAGTCCGCGGAGGTGTCCAACAGAGTGGACGAGCTGGACGGCAAACTTCTTGACCAAATGCGCTATGAGAATGAACGTGAGCGGGTCTTGGAGGAGGAGAGGGGCAAGGCGGTTGCTGAATTCAAAGAGTCCGCAGAGTACTCTGACAAATTATCCGTCGCGGGCAATGAGCAATATGAACAGGCGGTGCATACTATTGCCCGGAATCTGGCGGCCACTGGGAAATATACTGCCCAAGAGATCACTATCCTTTGTTCCATCGTGGCCACGATCCGGAATGCTTTAATGGTCATTCCTTAGTGCCTTTTGCCGATCATCAGCTTGAAGCCTTGCCCGAGTCGGTTCGGAATGCTCTGCCTCCGGTTTCACCTGTAACCGTTCAACCCTTGATCAAAATGATAGATGATTTGCGGTTTACGGGTGATGAATCCGCCTTGTCTCTGGCCGCGGCTCTGGAGAAGGTATTTGGCCCCAATGGCCCCTTCGTTGAAGGTATTGTTCTTCCCTTTTCGGCTTTTGCCTCCGCTCTAGCCGAAGCCTCTGAAGCTCTGGCTCGTTCTACAGCTGACCATACTGCCTTTGATTCTGTTCCAGAAGTGGAAGTTAACCCGCCGCCGGGCAGCTGAAGATCAAACCGGGCTGCGTCCTGGGGCCCTTTTTGTAATAGTATTAGATTCCGTGAATTTGAATATTTGACTCCATTTTGACATTATTTTGTAATGTATTTAATTGCTCTTCTTTTGATCCCTATTTCTCTTAGCCGTTTACTTTCGTTGTGTTTTTTTTTTTTTTGCTCATGGAATTGCCAAGCATTTATTGTTCTTTCTTAAACACTTTGTTTGTTTTCATTATTACCTCCCTTGGCGGGCTTACGGTCTAGCTCGAGGCGTATGACCGCGCATCGTTCATGAGATTCATGCAACGGTATTTCCCTTGGCGGGCTTACGGTCTAGCTCGAGGGCGTATGACCGCGCATCGTTCATGAGAATTCATGCAACGGTATTTCCCTTGGCGGGCTTACGGTCTAGCTCGAGGGCGCATGACCGCGCATCGTTCATGAGAATTCATGCAACGGTATTTCCCTTGGCGGGCTTACGGTCTAGCTCGAGGGCGTATGACCGTGCATCGTTCATGAGAATTCATGCAACGGTATTTCCCTTTGGCGGGCTTACGGTCTAGCTCGAGGGCGTATGACCGTGCATCGTTCATGAGAAATCATGTAACGGTATTTCCTTGGCGGGCTTACGGTCTAACTCGAGGGCGTATGACCGTGCATCGTTCATGAGAAATCATGTAACGGTATTTCCCTTGGCGGGCTTACGGTCTAGCTCGTGGGGTATGACCGCGCATCGTTTGGACTTTCAAAACGGCATCCGCATCGCGGGCATGCGGTCTAGCTCGTGGGCGTATGACCGCGCTTTGAGAGCGAACGTACTTGAGTAATTTCTGAGAACGATAGCAGTATAATTTACTTTACTCGAACAGATTACATTGTGATTTTGTTACAATACATGAATAATTCCATAATTTCTAACTGCTATTGATTGCAAAAAGATTTCAAGGTCTACAATTCTGTCTTCTAATTGTAATACTTCTTCAGATGATCACTATGCCAGGCGTTTTTCAAGTCTTTTCCTTCTGTTGTTAGAAGCCTATATGTTCCCTCTTTGATTACGCGGGCAATCTGATATGGGCCTTCCCAGTTGGGCGAAAGCTTGTTGTATCCGGGCTGCCTCCCTGTGACTTCAACTTTCCTCAGAACCCAGTCACCCACGGCAAACGATCTCTTGTTCACCCTTTTGTCGTGATGAACTTTGGCCCTCTGCTTGTAATTGACCATCTTTGCTCGTGCTTCCAACCGTTTTTCTTCGGTAGAGTCTAAGTCTTTTCTGCGGGCTCCCTCATTCTCGGTTTCGTTAAAATGGGCGACCCTATAGGTGGGCAAAGCTACTTCCACAGGTGCGACTGCCTCCGATCCATATGTCAGGGAAAAAGGGGTTTCTCCTGTCGAGTTCCTTGTCGTGGTTCGGACAACCCATAGAGCAGTACTGAGCTCTTCCATCCAGCGACCACTCCTTCCCTTCAAACTTTTGTGCAAAGCGGTCATTAGCAACTTGTTCGCGGCCTCGGCCTGTCCATTTCCCTGCGGTCTTGCGACTGAGGATTGTCGATGTTCCACGTTGAGCCTCTTGCATTCCGCCGTAAACTGCTTTGAAATTGGGGTCCGTGATCGGAGACAATAGCCCGTGGTAGACCAAACCGACAGAAGATGTGATCATGGACGAACTTGATGATGCTTGCTTCCGTAGTACTAGTCAGTGCTTTTGCCTCAACCCATTTTGTGAAATAGTCTACTGCCACCACTACCATTTGCGCTCCCCCGGGCGCTTTGGGATATGGCCCAATCAAATCAATCCCCCACATATCAAATGGCCAAGTTGGGACTACCAAACTCTGCTCGGTGGACGGCTGCCTTGGTATGTTGGCGAACCTCTGGCACTGATCACATTTGCGGACGTAGTCCTCTGCGTCTCTTTTCATTGTTGGCCAATAATACCCGAGGAATCTGATTTTGTCGGATAGGGTCCGGGCTCCGGGATGCCCTCCACACACGCCTTCGTGAACTTCGTATAACAGGTTAGTGACTGTTTCGGACTTGACACACCTCAGCAGCGGTTTGGTGAAGGATCTCCGATAAAGTACGCCATCGATGACCGTGTATCTAGCGACCTGTTTCGTCAAAACTCTTGCCCGGCCAGGGTCGTTGGGGAGGGTTTGCTGCTCGATACATTCCCTGATCTCGTCAACCCAATCTTTTTCCGGATCTCCTATCTGGTGGATCTCTATCCTGTCAATGGCTGGGCGCTCTGTGAATTCTATCCAGCAGTCCACACTGAGCTTGGCAATGTCCTCGTTTGTGATCCTGGAAAGCAAGTCCGCCTCGGAATTTTCAGCCCGGTTAACTTGGTTCAGCTCATGGTATTCGAATTCCTTTAATAAGTTTGTCGCGAGCTCTTTGTATTTGACCAAAACCGGGTGATTTGTTTCGTATTCCCCTTTCACCTGGTTTATTACTAGTTGTGAGTCACTCTTCACGACCAGCTTCGATACTTTCATGTCCCGGGCTAATTCCAAACCCGCTATCAATGCCTCGTACTCGGTCTAATTGTTTGAGACCGCGAACTTAAACCTCAAGGCTCGCTTGAACCTTTGACCCTCCGGGGCGGTCAAGAGAATTCCGGCACCGCTGACAGTCTTTCCGGCGGATCCATCTACACTTAACGACCAGCAATTTTCCCGTCTCTCCCCTGCGACTATTGCCTTCTCGCCTCTCTTTTTCTTTGTCTCTGCGGGTTGGGTTTGTCCGGCTCGCTCTCCTTTGATTCAAATGTGGTCTCTGCCACAAAGTCCGCCAGTGCCTGTGCCTTGATGGCCTTCCGCGGGGAGTAGGTAATCTGGAATTCAGTCAGCTCTATGGACCACGATAGCATTCTCCCCGAGGATTCGGGCTTATGGAGTATCTTCCTCAGCGGGGTGTCTGAGTAAACCGTGATTGGGTGGGCGATGAAGTATGCCCGCAGCTTCCGAGCGGCCACAAGCAAGGCGAAAGCTAGCTTTTCAATGTTTAGATAGCGACCTTCCACAGCAGAAAGCGCCTTGGAGACATAATACAAGGGTTTCTGAAGTTTTCCCTCTTCCTTTACCAAACAGCGGCCACTGCATAATCTGTTGCGGCCAAGAAAACATAGAGTTCCTCCCCAAATACGGGCTGCTCAATAGCGGCGGCTTTCCCAGCTTTTATTTGCTCGAAAGCGTTCTGGCAGTCCTCGTTCCACTCGAAGCCCTTCTCTCCTCCTCCTTTTAAAGTTTTGAGAAAGGCAGGCACTTTTCGGCTGACTTAGCAATGAATCTTCCCAAAGCCGTAATGCGGCCATTAAGCTTCTGCACCTCCTTAACGCATCTGGGGGGCTGCATGCTTATCAACGCCGTGATTTTCTCGGGGTTTGCTTCGATCCCTCTTTGGTTTACCATGAACCCCAAAAATTTTCCTGCCTTTACTCCGAAAGCGCACTTGGAGGGATTAAGCTTCATGTTATTTTCCGGAGGTTGGTGAAGGTTTCTGCCATATCAATGTCGTGAGAGGTCTCCTTGGTCTTGATAACCATATCGTCGATGTAAGCCTTCAGGTTCCGGCCTAATTGATCATCAAAGACGATTCCTACCATCCTTTGATACGTACCGCCCGCGTTCTTGAGGCCAAATGGCATGTTGTTAAACGTGTAGGTTTTGCCCGCGGCATAGAAAGCGCATGAAGGGACGTCATCCTCCTTCATTTTGATCTGATGGTAGCCCGAGTACGCATCTATAAAGCTTAACACCCTATGCCCGGCGATAGAGTCTACTAATTGGTCGATCCGGGGAAGAGGGTAACAATCCTTAGGGCAGGCCTTGTTCAAATCGGTGAAATCCACGCACATCCTCCACTTTCCATTTGCTTTGGTTACCATGACGACGTTGGCTAACCACTTCGGATATTTGATCGGGCTTATGATTCCTGCTTTCAGCAGTTTATCTACCTCGATTCTGATCGCCGCTTTCTTCTCCGGTGAAAAGTATCTTTCTTTCTGGAGGACCCGGGTGAAAGTGGGATCGACATTCAGTTCATGCTCGATGACCTCTCTACTTATCCCCTTCATGTCCTCGACGGTCCAGGCAAATACATCCAAGCTTTTTCGCAGCAGCTCAATCAGAATCTTCCTTTCTTCTGCGGGGATTTCCAGCCCGACCTTGACCGTTTGTTCGGGGTAAGCGGGGTTTATGACTACATCCTCCAGAGCATCGTTGGGGCGGATGTCCCTTATTTCCCTGTCGTGCAGCGAATCAATCACGATGTCTATGTGCTCGGTCTCTGCTGCAATACGACGGGCTCTCCTACTCCGCTTAAATTCTGCCCGTGTTGAGTGGAATGACAAAGTTCCAATCATGGCCGCCTCCTCGGTCCTGTTGCTGTTGGTTTTGATCTTTTTTGCCTCCCTCGGGCTTACCAATCTTTTCCCATCGCGCTCTCCCTTCTTTTCTTCTCTATTATTTTGAGAAAAACCTCGGGCTTGTTCTCTATGCATGCTATCCCTGCGGGGGTGCTGAACTTGATCTTCTGGTGAGGGATTGACGCAACGATTCCTAGGGCAGCCTGAGCGGTCACTCCCAAGATTGCGTTGTACTGGGATTTTAGATCGATCACCATGAACGTGACGCGGGCTGTTTTCTCGAACGGCCTCTCTCCAATGGTCACTTCGAAGTCAATGGTCCCTTTTGCGTAGACCGTATGATTCGTGAACCCTTCCAACAAGCCCGCATATGGGGTTAAGTGTGCCTCGGACATCCCCATTTCTTCTAAACAATGGAAGTAGAGTATGTCCCGTGAAGCCCGGTATCAATGAGGACCCTCCCAATATCCGCTCTACCAATAGCCATCTTGATTGTCAATGGCTGTGTTGAATGGAGGAGGGTGGAGGCCAGCTCGCTCCTCTTGAACCCGATCATTTCCTCTTGCTCGGGTGGGTATGCAGGTATCAGGAACACCTTTTCCAATTTCTTGATCTGAATAGAGAGCTGGGTGTTGCTCGGGGCTTCTTCCCCAATATACTGATGTCATAGCGTTTTTCCCCGTCGGCATCGTTATCCCTAACATATTGGACATGTCCCCGTGGGGCTTCTCCTTTATTGCTGGGTCCCTCGATCCATTTTTTCAATTCTCCGGCCTCGAATTTCTGTTGTATTATCTTTTTCATCTGAAAACACTCATCCGTGTTATACCCGTGGCTTTCATGGTAGCCGCACCACTTCTTCTTGTTCGCCTCATAAGGCTTTCTTTCTAGGGGTGGGGGAGGAGGCATGGCTTCTGCCCGAAGAATCTCAGTCTTGGGGCATATCAAAGGAGTGAAGGTGTTGTCATTTCTTTTGAAATTGGTCGTGCCCCTCGGTCTTCCTCTATTTCGGCCGCCACTGCCCCCGAATAGCCTGCGTGGTACCTTGAGTCATGAGCGGGCTCGAGCCTATCCCTATGCTCCTGCGGGCATCTTCCATGAACGAGGGCTCAACTCCGGCCATGGCAATGGCTCGATTGTACATTTCCTCCGTTCCCTCGGGCTTTCGACAAGCGAACTCTTGCCTCAAGGTATAGGATGTCAATCCTCCCAAGAAGCCAGCAGCTCGATGTCATTTCTCGTTAGGGTCCACGATTTTTCGGTCATTTTTCTAACCGAGTAATGTATGCTTTCGTACTTTCTCCGGATATTGCTTTCACACCGCATAGATCCGATTTCGGTCTTGCGACCTCCCAGCGCCCGCGAACGAATTCAGGAACGACGTCCGTAATTGCTCGTAGCTGCAAATGGAGCGGGGTTTATGGGCCAACAACCATC
>JAOWBW010001635.1:0-237509 GCA_026119855.1 Campanula takesimana | reverse complement strand
GGCAGGACGAACAGGTGCGGTAGGTTGCAATCTTGACGCCCTGGGAAACTGGTCTTGACTTCCTTGTCGGTTCCCCAACCTTCTCTTTGCCTTTAACAGAAGTTGGAGGAGAGGGGAGTTCAACATTCTTACCCTTTTCACGAGCCTTCATGGCGGCAGCATTCTTGCGGTCTTGTTCAAATTCGGCAGCCTCCACATCACTAACCATTCTATCACCAAGATTTGCTTGACTCTCTTAGAGTATTTGGGAGGGATGTATTCTTCAATTGGATCTCTCAGAAGATAGGAGCGGTACATCTCATCTCCAAAATTACTACGGTAATTGGTCTTCATAGATTTGCGGCAGAAGTCTTTTGAGGTAGGAATTGGAACCTTATAATTCTTGTTCTGCTCATACAATTCCCTAATTCTGATTGTGTGACTCATCAAGTAGGAAATCAACCTACTGTTCGTGCGGTACTTGGTCTCGCCTTCATCAGCCGCATCCTTATATGAGAGAATATTGGCTCGCAGGATGTCATACATGATTTGACCCCAATCTAATCGCTTGCCAAGATAAATAGCAGCAGAGATCATCCATTGAGTGTGATTAAAGTTGGCATGATTGCCAGTCTTGCATAATAGGGCATGATCTACCAGATGGCCAATATGGTACATTATTTCACCAACGTCCTTACGCTGGATTTTGAGAATGTCTGCCGTGCCAGCTAGTTTCTTAGCCAGACTAAGGGTCTCCTGCCGTGAAATAGTATCAAAATCCTTGCTTTTCTTGATTCCCACGGCATGGGCAATGTCACTAGCATCAAAGGCCAAATGGATTCCCATAACAGTGGCTTTAAGGAATTTAGGATGTGCGGCAGGCTCTTCTGGACTTTCCATTTCAACAGCCGAACTGAAGAATTCGTCAACAAAAGCGGGAGATGAAATTCTTGAGCAAAGGTAAAGAGAGGGAGAATTCCAGATTTGTGCATGCGACCCAAGATATTGCGGCCAATTGCATCCTTCTTGAGATCTGCATGGTCAATGACTATCCCAGGAATGAAATGGTTTAGGTCCTGAAACAAAGCAAAATTTAAAGTTTAGAAAACGAGGTAGGTCGTGCGGTCACTTGACAAGAATGAAAGGCAATGATGGTGCGGTCAAGTGAGGCACGGTAACAAAGGTTGCGGTAGGCATAGATATTAACGATATTACCGCAAACACAGAAGTGTGGACCCATACAAGATCAAAATGTGAATAGTGTATAAACACAAAATGTCAAACAAGTTAAATAAAAAATGGATCAAATCATTGAATATGCCAAGAAACACGTAGAACACTATGAAGAACACGATAAACACGATACACATGTTAAACCCAGATTCCCATAAAAGTGACTAAAACAAATAAAAATGACCTGGGAAGAATCGGAAATGCCTATAGAGCAATAAAAACACATCAATTTCATGAACTAATCAACATTAAACTCAGAAATTGAAAGGGGAAAGTATTGGAATACCGAAAAAATTTAAAAAACCATTTGGCTCAATCGAATTCAATAAACCTGGATGAAATCTTATGCAATCTACAGATATAGTAACTAGAACCAAGAATAAACAATCAACCCAAAGTTTTAACTACATATAAGTAACAATAATGAGATGAATCTTAGAGAATGTGAAAAGTTTTTGGGAAATGTCCGCCAAAAAAAAATACGAGATTCAAGAAGTTCATACCATAACTACGACTGGAGGAGCGGGTTGAGATGGAATAGAACTAGGAATTTCGTCTCTGGATTCAGTCGATTTTGAAGACTTCTTAGATTGGTGTTTGGAAGTCATTTATAGAGAATTTCAAAGAGAGAAAGATGGATGACGGTTTTAGAGAGATTTTAGAGAGAGAGATGATTTTCTGAAAAGGTGAAATGCAGAGAGTGGTGGAGTATAAAAAGGTGGAGCGGTTTAGGTGGAGGGTGGTTTGCAGAGGTCAGATGATGGGAAGATGGAGGGTTAACTCTGCAAAAGGTACGGATGTGACCTAGGGATGTCTGATCGAATTAAATGCGAGGTTACTAGGTGTCATGTCAATAGCCAAATGACGGCTCATAAATAATTTTAAGGAATAAAAATTAAATGAAAATTTAATGCTCCAAAAAAAATTTGAATTAAATAAAACGAGGGAAAAGAGGAAGTTACCTTAATACCCTTGAGGTAGGTTAGATCTAAACAACCTAGATATCTCAAAGTTAGAAAGACTTACCTGGGGCCTTAGAGTGCGGTAACTTGAAGATCGACCGTGACATGTGCGGTAGCTTGAGATGTCGACCGTGACATGTGCGGTCGGTGAGGTCTTACCTTATTTAGTCTTTTGAGATATCATTACTGAGGTGACAAGACTTTATGCGGCAGCATAGTTGATGCGGCAGACATGAGTTGCGGTTAATTGAGTTTAGAGGTTTGTGTTATATGCTTGACCGTGAGTTGGTCTGCCGTGTACCTATCTTGATATTGAACTTTTTGACAAACATTAGTACAAGAAATTATATGGACAAGTTTGAGTTAGAGTTCAAGCATACCCATTTCTCCTCTTAGATACCTAAATCTCTTGGAATCAAGAGCCTTGGTGAGAATATCTGCAATTTGATCATCAGTACTCACATACTCTAGGTGGATATTACCTTTTTCAACATGATCCTTGAGAAAGTGGTATTTGATATCAATGTGTTTGGTCTTGGAATGCATGACAGGGTTGTTGGAGACAGCAATGGTAGATGTATTGTCACAAAAGATTGGACAATTTTCTTCTTTGATTCCGTAGTCAACCAATTGTTGCTTCATCCACAGCACTTGGCAGCAGCAGCTTCCAGCAGCTATATATTCAGCTTCTGTGGTAGATACAGAGACTGAGGCTTGTTTCTTGCTTGCCCATGAAACTAGTCGATTTCCAAGGAAATGACAAGTTCCACTTGTGCTTTTCCTGTCAATGGTACATGCTGCGTAATCTGCATCTGAGTAACCTATAAGATCAAAAGTTGAATCTTTGGAGTACCAAAGTCCAAGGTTAATAGTCCCAGATAGATATCGAATAATTCGTTTAACAGCAATAAGATGTGCTTCTCGAGGATCAGCTTGATAACGAGCACAAACGCAAACACTAAACATGATATCTGGCCTACTAACAGTTAAGTATAGGAGAGAGCCAATCATACCTCGATATAAGGTTTGATCAACCTTCTTACCTTTCAAGTCTTTATCTAGCTTGTTACCAGTAGCCATAGGAGTGTCGTATGCCTTTGCATTTTCAAGTCCAAATTTCTTGATAAGATCTCTTGTGTATTTTGCTTGGTTGAGGAAGATTCCTTCAGCACATTGTTTAATTTGAAGTCCAAGGAAGAATGTCAATTCTCCCATCATGCTCATCTCAAATTTGCTTTTCATGAGTTTCTCAAAACGCTTACATAACAATTCATTAGTAGAACCAAAAATAATATCATCTACATATATTTGAACAAGTAAAGTATGATCATTATATTTAGCAATGAATAAAGTTGTGTCGATCTTACCACGCTTGAATCCCTTTTCAAGGAGAAACTTAGATAGAGTATCATACCATGCTCGTGGAGCTTGTTTGAGTCCATATAAAGCTTTACGGAGTTTGTAGACATGATTTGGAAATTTGGGGTCGTCAAATCCGGGTGGTTGAGCAACAAAGACTGTTTCTTGAAGTTCACCGTTGAGGAATGCACTCTTCACATCCATTTGATATAGCTTGAATCTTTTGTAAGAGGCATAAGCTAAGAATATTCTTATAGCTTCGAGTCTTGCAACGGGGGCAAATGTTTCATCATAATCAATGCCTTCTTCTTGTCTATATCCTTGTGCAACCAACCTTGCTTTGTTCCTTGTGATGCTTCCATTCTCATCCATCTTGTTTCGGAATACCCACTTTGTACCAATCACTCCTTGATTTTGTGGCCTTGGAACTAAGGTCCAAACTTTGCATCTTTCAAATTGGTTGAGCTCTTCTTGCATAGCAACAACCCAACTTGAGTCTTGGAGTGCTTCATCAACTTTCTTAGGTTCAACTTGAGATATGAATGCGGTAAGTGCATCATAGTTTGATCTTCTTGTTCTTACACCAGAATGCAAATCACCAATGATATTCTGAATTGGGTGATCTCTGACCTCACGAACTTCTTGAGGTATGTCTGGTTGAGTTGATGGTGGTTGTAAGTCTTCAAGTGTACATCATTTGAGCCATCCCAATCATAAGTAATTTGAGGGATAGGTTCTTCAACATTTATGGGTGTCTCAACTTCAACTCCATTTGAGGTAGCAGCAGATGAGGCAACTTCTGGTGCTTCATATGAGGTAGATGGAGGTGCAGTTGAGGTAGATGGGTTTCCTTGAGTTGATTGATTTTGTGGTTGAGTTGTACCTGTCTCATTTATCTCAACAAAATCATCAGCAACATTTGGAGCCATATGTGGCTCAAGAAGAGAATGTTCATCAAAAGTAACATGGACAGATTCAACTATCTTAAGAGTGGTTTTATTAAATACACGAAAAGCTTTTGAGTGTTTAGCATACCCAATAAATATACCTTCATCGGCCTTAGGAGCAAATTTACCTCGATGTTCTTTACCGTTGTAGAGAATGAAGCATTTGCATCCAAATATCTTGAAGTATGCTATGTTGGGGGTTCTTCCTCTCCAAAGTTCATAAGGAGTTTTGTTGTAGGTCTTGTTGATGAGGGATCTATTTTGAGTGAAGCATGCTGTGTTGACGGCTTCAGCCCAAAAGTATTGAGGTAGCTTTGCTTCAGCAATCATTGTCTTTCCGGCCTCTATCAACGTTCTATTCTTTCTTTCTACTACACCGTTTTGTTGTGGAACTCCAGCAGCAGAAAAGTTGTGGTCAATACCATGATCATCACAGTATTGAGCAACACCGTTGTTCTTGAATTCTGTACCGTTGTCGGATCGAACACTAACGATGTCATCTTCTTTTTGTGTTTGGAGCTGTCTAAAGAGTGCGGTCAAAATGTCATAACAATCATCTTTGGAGCTCATCATCTCGACCCACGTATATCTTGAGTAATCATCTACCACAACTAAGGAATATCTATTTCCTCCAATACTTGCGGTAGAAACAGGTCCAAACAGGTCCATATGAAGTAGTTGCAAACATCTAGAAGTTGAAGGTGTCGTCTTGCTGGAGAAAGACGCTTTTGGTTGTTTGCCTAGTTGACATGCTGTGCACTTCTCATCGTGGTGATCAGCTACTTTGGGTAGACCACGAACTAGATTTTCTCTACCAATCTTGGAGAGATACTTGAAGTTTAAGTGACTTAGTCTTTTATGCCACAGCCAACTATTCTTACTAACATTCTTTGCTACAAAACAGAGATTAGAAGAAATGCAAGATGAATTAAAATCAACAACATAAACATTTTTCTTACGAATCCCTTTGAGCAAAGTGACGCCGGATATGCCATCTTTGATGAGACAGAAATTTGAAGTGAAGTGGCATTGCAATCCTTTGTCGCAGAACTGAGATATTGAGAGTAGATTGTGTTGTAGTCCAATAACTAGAGAGACTTCTTGGATGGTGATTTTTCCTTTACGAATGACTCCATATCCTACAGTCTTTCCTTTGTTATTATCTCCGAAGGTTACTGATGGCCCTTTTTCTTCACGGACATCTTCCAATAAGTTGATATCTCCGGTCATGTGTCTTGAACAGCCACTATCGAGATACCATAAGCTTGATTTATCCTTGGAATGTCCGGCCATTAAGCAGAGGACCTACAAAATAGACATTTAAGAACAAGGTCCCCTTTTTATTCTTTTGGGTCCAAAGGGTTAGCAACTTTTGACAACCCACACTTGCCTCACAGAAGGAGGGTTACTCTTTCTGGGATTGGGTGTGAATCTCAAAAGACATTCAGCAGCCTTGTGACCATAACCATCACACACAGAACAATGGTGGAAGCCACCCAACTGAGTTTTAACAAACTTCGTTGAAGTCTTGAGCACAACATCTTTTACTGGTATGGATGAGGTCTCCTTAACAAAATTCATCCTTTTGAACTTTGCTGCCTTGCTGCCACTTGCGGTCGACGGCTTCCTTGCGGTCGTCATCTTCCTTGGTGCGGTCGATTGACCTCGCGGCAGGATAATGCGGTAGGGAGCGCCATCTACCTTGCTAGAGGAAGCCTCTGCGGTAGGTTCATCCATGGCAATACCTTTCATCTTTGCCTTGCCAGTTTGTTTCTTAGGGTAGACATAGTTGAACTCTAGTTTCTTCTTTGGTTCTTGTCCTACACCCTTTGAAACATGATGTTTAGCCTTTGACCCTTCCAAAGTTTGCGGGGTAAATTTCTCATCTCTTTCACAACAAGATGCACATTTAAAGTTGTCATTAGTTTGAAATCCTAAGCCTTCCTTATCTCCACTAGGCTTTTGGGATTCTAAGATTTGTTCCATAGTGACACGAGAATTGGTCCACTCATTAGTGATCTTTTTCAAGTCATTTATTTCAGCAACCAATTCATCGTTTTTAACTTTAAATATAGCATTTTGTTCTTCTAAGAAACGGTTTCGATCAGTAAGAGGAGTCATGCTCTTGATCTGCTCCTTAAGGAGGGTGAGTTCAGATCTTAGTAGAGATTTCTCCGTCTTGAGCTGGGAAATTTCTTCAGTTGAAAGTGCTAAAGCTTCCTTCATGCCAGAAAACTTACTAATTACCTGTTCAGCTTTTGCAAACATCTTTTCTTGTTCATCGGGAGAAATGTCAAACTTGACTTGAGGTGTGGTAGACAGAACTTCCTTCACTTTGGGGTTTAGTAGAGCCTTCTTTGCTGCACTAACATCACATCTTGAAAATAGAAGATCACCATTCTTTTGAACCGGAGTTAGGAATCCTTTTTCAGCAAGTTCATCGGCCGTATAACTTATCCGTTTAGGTTTGGCATTTGGTGAGCGACGAATTTTATTATCATCCTCATCATCGGACTGAACGACCAAACAAATGTGACCTTCAGAATCTTCATCACTTTCATCAGAGTCTGACTCTATCCATGTAGCTAACTCTTTTGAGGTAGAGTCTTCTTCAGCCATCATTCCCTTTTGCTTTGAATACCTTGGAGTAAAGTTACTTTTCTTCTTCATATACTCATATTTGGGAATTGGACATTCTGATGCGAAGTGACCTGGTTTCCTGCAATTAAAACAAACAAGATCTTCTTTCTTCTTGGAGAAGTTGAAGTTCTCTTTCTTCTTTGAAGGGCTGCTCCTTGAAAACCTTGTTGGAGCTTTGCTTGTTGATCCGGGTCTTGCTGTCTTTCTGAACTTTTGGAATCTTTTCACGAACATAGCAAAATCATCATCATCCATATCAAGTAAATCTGATGTGGAGATTTTTGGATCTTCTTCCTCGATAACTTCTTCCTTTTGAGCAACCAACGATAAGCTCTTTGTTTTTCCTTCCATTTCAGCAATGTTGTTAAGCTTGATATCAAAGACCTTGAGGTTGGCATAGAGGCTTCTAAGAGACATGTCATCTAGTAACTTGGTATCTTCAAGAGTGTTTCCTTTGTGTAGATATTGCGAACCAAGAGCGGCAAGAAAATTAACATTAATTTCTTTCTTGGTAAGCTTCTTTCCGAGTGCTGTATAAGTACTTACGATCTCACAATAACGATCATAAGTGGCTCTTAGAGATTCACCGGGGGTCTTAGCAAAGTTGTTGAATCTTCTTTGAATTGCAAACTTTTTGCTTTCCTTGCAAGCTTGATCTCCTTCGATGTAATCTTCAATTGCATCCCAAAGTTCTTTTGCAGTAGAACATTCCATGATCTGTCGACGCTGTGACGTACTCAAGGTACTTAGAAGTATACTTTTTGCTTTCACATCCATTCCAACCAGTCTTTTCTCTTCATCGGTCCATTCAGCTTTTGGTTTCTTGATAGTCGGATTTGCACCATTGGTTTCTGGATCCGGATTAGCTTTCATTGGGAAGTATGGTCCAATGGTTAGACAATCACCAAGTTGCTCGTCCATGGAGTAGAACTGAGTTAGAATGCTGTGCTTCCATACGTCAAAATTATCTTCGTCGAACGCTGGAACGTGAGTGAAGTTAACCGTTGCCATAGTTTTCTGACTTGCCATTTTGAATCGGCACCCAAGCTGTTAAGCTTGAAAAACAGAAGTTTTATAAAGGTGTTTGCTCTGATACCACTTGTTGGTCCCAGAGACACAACAAGGGTATGAAAAGAGGCTAGAGGGGGGGGGGGTGAATAGCCTATTTAAAATTTCAACCCTTTTTCAAAATTCAACCTTTATGCTTACACTTGAGTTTTGCGGTAGATAAAAACCACACGGTCAAGTATAAAATGCACAGCGGAAGTTTTCGTTGAAACAAGTTAAGAGTTGGTTTTGATAAGTTCAATGCGGTAGGTTAGTTTTTGCGGTAGGTAGTGCGGTAGATGTATATGCGGTAGGTAGTAGTGCGGTAGGTTAAGGTGAGGTAGGTTGAAAGATTGAAAATTTGTGTCTTGGAGATTTTTGGCAAATAATAAGTTAGTCAGATTTTAACTTAGGCAACGAGGTAGACAAACAAACACAATTCACACTTGTTCTTAAATCTGAAAGATCAAACACTAAAAGACAAACAAAATTAATATGAACAAGTGAAGAGCAATATGAACAAGATGAACAATAAGTAAATTTGCAGAAAGGTAAAGTGCAGTAAGTAAATGACACAATGATTTGGAAAGGTTCGATCTGTTAAAAGATCTACGTCCTTTACCAAGATGGTCAGTCTTGGATTTTGAATGGAGGATGTATTAATTCTCTTGAGTACAGATTACAAAGATGAAGAACTGAATTAACTCCTATTTTCTATGAAGAACAATCCTAGACTTAGACCAGTGTATCCCTAATGATTCAATCTATGTGATTGATCAATCGGGGTGAGTGTGTGTGTAAGAATCAAGAGCTCTTTGAAATCTATATGATTTTAGAGCCTAATGAATCTTGTGTTGAGAGGCTTGAGATTTGATCTTGAAGGTTGCTGGAGATTTGTTGAAGACTTGAAGGTTGAGTGCTTGAAGATTCAAAGGATTTTGGAAATCTTGAGTATGATCTTCAATCACCAAGAATTTTAACAGCAATTTCTCTCTTAGAATCTCAGCGTATCTTTCAATGAAGAATTCAAGGTCTATTTATAGCCTTGATGGAGAAACTAGCCGTTAGAAATACTTGGGGTCCAAGTTGAAGGACAATGAGCTGTTGAAATCTAATTGGAGCTCAGTCTGAGTTGTCCTTTTGTTGCAGAGTCATGGTGGTCCAACTGTACTATGATGACAGTTGTATTCAAATTTGAAATTTGAATTTGCAACGTTCAAAACTAACCAAGGTAAAGACACAAGTGTGACCATGGTTAAGTTTGAACCATCTTGAGTTTCTTCAACCATGGTTCCATGCGGTAGAGATTCACGCGGTAGGATGAAACCATGCGGCAAGGTTATCTGCGGCAAGCATAGAGAATGCGGCACCTTGGTTATGCGGTAGGTTACATGCGGTAGGCAATGGACCTACCTCATTTTTCCAGACTTAGAAAATTTCCAGCCTATCAATCTAAAGCCTATACTATCAAGGTGGACTATTCTAAGAATGAAGTTTTAACACTTCTTACAATATATCCTAAAGTCCACAAAAGATAAAAATTAGGTTATGGGATCAATCAAATCTAGGTAATAGGAGTGGTTTATAATAAGCATACCCAACAGGGAGCAACGTCTTCTGCTGGGGAAAGTGCATCTGCTGGGGATGATAGATGACCACGTCGATCGGATGGATGAACCTTTTCAGGTTTCCTACGTATCCTCAGAGGAATCAAGCCGGTCTTAGTTCTGAGCGACTGGGGATAAAACGAGACATCGGACTTCTGATAGGGATAGTAAACCTACGGGCACTATCCTGTATGAAGAACGAACATTCGTTAGGAAATGAAGTCATTTGAAGCAAGAGGGATAATGGGACAATAAAGACTATGCTGTCTAAATAATTCTGAGGTGGAGTAATAAATGCTGAGGTAAACGCAAACAGAAACGCCCGGGTTTCTGCCGATCGCGCTAAAATAATAGATGCTGGATCTCTCGCAACAGAAACGCCGAGGCTTCTGCTGATTACGATCGATCTAGGATGCGTATGTCATAGAGGCGCCAAAGTCTCTACAACCATACGAATCCTAATAATAGATGCTGGATCCCTCGCAAACAGAAACGCCGAGGCTTCTGCCAACCACGATCGATCTAGGATACGTATGTCATAGAGGCGCCGAAGTCTCTACAACCATACGAATCCTAATAATAGATGCTGGATCTTTCGCAAACAGAAACGCCGAGGCTTCTGCCAATCGCGATCGATCTAGGATGCGTATGTCATAGAGGCGCCGAAGTCTCTACAACCATACGAATCCTAATAATAGATGCTGGATCTCTCGCAAACAGAAACGCCGAGGCTTCTGCCAATCGCGATCGATCTAGGATGCGTATGTCACAGAGGCGCCGAGGTCTCTGCAACCGTACGAATCCTAAGCAAATATTAGGAAATGCTAAAATAATAGATGCTGGATCTCTCGCAAACAGAAACGCCGAGGCTTCTGCCAATCGCGATCGATCTAGGATGCGTATGTCACAGAGGCGCCGAGGTCTCTGCAACCGTACGAATCCTAAGCAAATACTGGATCTCTCGCAAGCAGAAACGCCGAGGCTTCTGCCAATCGCGATCGATCTAGGATGCGTATGTCACAGAGGCGCCGAGGTCTCTGGAACCGTACGAATCCTAAGCAAATATTAGGAAATGCTAAAATAATAGATGCTGGATCTCTCGCAAATAGAAATGCCGAGGCTTCTACCAATCGCGATCGATCTAGGATGCGTATGTCATAGAGGCGCCGAGGTCTCTGCAACCGTACGAATCCTAAGAAAATATTTGGTGGAGAATGGAAATTTTAAGGGGCTTTCCGTACCCAAAGGTAACGAATATCAGTCAAAATAGTGCTAAGGGCACCTAAAATGAATCAAAGGGGAATGTACTAGGGGTAAAACTGGAATTTTGCATGTGGAGGTCAAGATGATGGATTATTATGAAGTCGCAAACGGGATGAACTCTCGGGGAGTCACAAAGGTGATAGACTCTCCGGGAGTCACAAGGGTGACGGACTCTCGGGGAGTCACAAAGGTGATAGACTCTCGGGGAGTCACAAAGAACTCTTTGGTGAGTCACAAGGGCAAAGGACCTTTAGGGAGAGGCGAAGGAGATGGAATCTCGGGGAGTTGCTAAATATGATCTGGGTTCCGCTTATCCTAATTTAGGAGGGAATGAGGCTACGAGCCATTGAGACCAAGGTGTTAGGTAAGGGACATTTTTCTTGGTTGCCAAGAGGTAGGACCTAAGGCTTTTTAAGGAAAGGGAATAAGGAAGATGGTGATCTCCTAATCTTGAGATAGGGATGCCAAAGATGTCACGGCTTCTTGGGCTTTAGATTATGTCTTGGAGATAATGTGGGTTTCCTAGGCTTACAGGCTAGGGATTGGAGTTCATTTAAGCATGAGGAGAGTATTCTATCCTAGGCTTAGTGCTAGGGCTTGGAAAGGTTGAGGTTTGGGAACTTCCTAGATGTTAGGGTTTCGAACAAAGGTTTGGAAACTGGTGTTTAAGGACCATGACTCTCCTAGGTTTGGGACTAGGGTTTAGGAATTTCCTAGGTCTAGGAGGCTAGGGCTTGGAGTTGTGGTAGGCTTAGAGGTAGCAAAGGCGTTGGCTTTTAGACATAAGGCTGGGAGCTGGAAATGTTGTGACTTCCTAGGCTTGAGACCATGGACCGTTGGGAAGAGGGATTGCTTTCGTGGAAGGTCCACTAAGTTTGATGTTAGGGTTTACCATTTTCCGGGATTGGTGACTATGGCTTGGAAATGTTCGTGGTAACCTAGGCTTTAGGCTAGGTTTTAAGGCTAAGGACTGTAAACTTCCTATATTTTGAGACTAAGGTGAAGGAATTTCCTAGGTCTAGGACTAGGGTTTGAAGGGAATGTTGAATCCTAGGCTCGATGATAGAGTTTAGTGAGGATATAGTCTCCTAGGCCCTGCGGCTAGGGTTTAGAAAGAGTGCGACTACCTAGGCTTGAGGCTAGGGTTTGGAGCGAATTCGAGTACCTAGGCTCGAGGCTAGGGTTTAGAGCGAATGCGACTACCTAGGCTCGAGGCTAGGGTTTAGAGCGAATGCGGCTTGCTAGGGTTGATTAAGTTTTAGACAGGGCATTGTATCCTAGGTTTTCGGTTAGGGTTCAATAAGAAGGGGGATTAAGATTGTAAATTTCCTAGGTTTCGAGACTAGGGTTTCGGGAATTTGGAAATGATGTTGCATGCGGGGCTTTGGAAATTCCCTAGAACTTGGGCTAGGGTTAAAGAGGATGTTTTGGTTTCCTAGGCTTAAGGCTAGGGTTTAGAGAGGATATGTGACTACCTAGGATCAAGGCTAGGGTTAGGAAGGATGTAGCTATCTAGGATCAAGGCTAGGGTTTAAGAAGGATGTAACTTCCTAGGCTTTAGGCTAGGGTTTGGAAGGATGTAATTACCTAGGCTTGGGGTTAGGGTTATGAATAGAAGGTGACTACCTAGGCTTGAGGCTAGGGTTTGGAGAGAATGTGACTACCTAGGCTTGAGGCTAGGGTTTAGAGAGAAGGCGATTACCTAGGCTTGAGGCTAGGGTTTAGAGGGAATGCGATTACCTAGGTTTAAGGCTAGGCTTCGAATAGAAGGTGACTACCTAGGCTTAAGGCTAGGCTTCGGATAGAAGGTGACTACCTAGGCTTGAGGCTAGGGTTTAGAGAGAAGGCGATTACCTAGGTTTGGAACTAGGGTTTAGAGGGAATACGATTACCTAGGTTTAAGGCTAGGCTTTGAATAGAAGGTGACTACCTAGGCTTGAGGCTAGGGTTTGGAGAGAATGTGACTACCTAGGCTTGAGGCTAGGGTTTAGAGAGAAGGCGATTACCTAGGCTTGAGGCTAGGGTTTAGAGGGAATGCGATTACCTAAGTTTAAGGCTAGGCTTCGAATAGAAGGTGACTACCTAGGCTTAAGGCTAGGCTTCGGATAGAAGGTGACTACCTAGGCTTGAGGCTAGGGTTTATAGAGAAGGCGATTACCTAGGTTTGGGACTAGGGTTTAGAGGGAATACGATTACCTAGGTTTAAGGCTAGGCTTTGAATAGAAGGTGACTACCTAGGCTTGAGGCTAGGGTTTGTAGAGGATGAAGCAACCTAGGCTTGAGGATGGGGTTGAGAGAATGTGACTACTTAGGCTTAAGGCTAGGGTTTGGAGACTGAAAGCATTTGAAGGTCTGTCTTGGTTTAGACCGGGCGAGTTTGAGGTCTAAGAGTGTTGCGGTTTGGGGCAGGTGAGCTTGATACCTCATGGCTGGATAGGCTCGATAGGTTAGACCTAGGCTAGAGTGCTAGGGTTTAGCTAGGGTAAGACTCAGACATGTGTTAAGGAGACCGGGGCCTAATGGAATGGTAGGCGTGAGATCTAGGAGATCGAAGGCTAGGCAGGGTAGCGTTGGGACATAAAGCTTTCAAGCGGGTAAGTCTTTTGTCCTAGAGAAACCGCGTTATGGGTTAGGACCAAGCAGGTTTGAGGTCGGCCAAGGAGCAACGGATTGGGATTGGACGATCCTAGTACCTAATATGCATGTCGGGCTTGGATCCTAGAGTGTTTGAAAGTTTAGGCTAGGTGCGAACCATAGGTGCGGGAAATGGTTTTGGATATATGACCATGTTGGCGCTTTAGGTAAAGGGATTGAGTGTCCAAGACTTTGCTTGAGTACAATAGGTACCTAAGTTGGATTGGGTATGCTTAGGTCCAAAGTTTGTCTCAGAGGTCATTGCGCGTGACCAAGCTCGTTCGGCGATTGCGAAGGTGGGTTTGGTATGGGACCAAAGGTGTTAAGCGCATGATTTTGACTGGACGGGTTTTGATATCTTTATGGCATATCACGGTACGCGGGAGATCCTATGCGTTCGAGCACGTTTGAGGTTTGGACTCGTGGGGAAGAAAGGTTTGAGATCCATGGAGTTCAAGGGTGGACCTTGTAGGTGGTGAGGTTTGGACTCGGCTCGGATTAAGTAGGTTAGAGACCTAAGGGGTTGAAGGTCAGACTAGGAAGTCTTTTGAAGCTAAGGAGTGACACTAGGTTTAAGAGTGGCAGGGCCATGGTTTGGGTATGACGGTATGCGTAGATGGCATTGTTTTGGTTGGAACGAGCAGGCTTGGGAACTAAAGAGTTCTAAGGGTCGACATCTAAGGTTATAGACCTAAAGGGTAGACATTTTTGTGATCTAAAGGGTTTAGGAGTTGAGACCTAAAGTGTGGATCGGATATGCTAGAGACTTAAAAGATAGGCGATTGGTAGACTCGAGTGGTCTTGGGATCTAAAGGATCGCTCAACAGGTTAGACTGAGTAGACCTAAGAGGTTGGACCTAGGAGGATAAGAGAGTTATTGCTTAGACAAGGTAAGGATGAGTATGTGTTGGTAGGTTTGAGATCTAGGAGATCGGGTAGGCTCGGGACCGGTAGGTTCGGGACCTAATGGGTCACCCTAAGGATTTGGCTTTGGTTAACTGGTTTAAGGTCTGAAGCTTTGGGTAGAACCGGTTTGAGGCCGAAGGGGTCATGCTACGAACTTGCAGAAGGTCGAGCTAAGAGGTTATGATGTAACCTAGGTAAGACTCACCGGGTAGGTTTGGGACCTAGGTAAGACTTATCGGGTAGGCTCGGGACCTAGAGAGTTTATGGTGTAACTTAGGCAAGATAGACCGGGTAGGCTTGGGACCTAAGGTTTTGAACCAGTTAGGTTGGGACCTAAGGGTATCCTATTGTGTAGGAAATAGGGTGAAGGACCGAGTCGTTTCAAGAATCACAAAGATGGGTCTCAGAGTGGACCGAGGAGGTTTATACAAATTTTGTGGAGACCAAGAGTGTGGGTTTATAAACAAAGTGTCGTGGAAGAGAAAACTTTTGAAAGTGTTATGACTTTATAAAGATGCTTTATAATTAATTATGATTCTAACCAATTCAAAGAGTTTGTCACGTGCCGAGTTTGACGATGAGGGGTGTCCATCTTCCAAGTACATCCTTGTTGAAGCCTCGGTATTCTCTGGGAAACCACATAGTCGACCCATTCCATCGGGGATTCTCTAATTTGGTGAGCGGGTACCCTTCCTCCTTTGAGAAATTCTACGTCGAGCTTGATGATGAGGGATGCCCTTCTTCTGAGTATGTGCTTATCGAAGCCTCAATATTCTCTGAGAAAACCCTATAGTCGACCCATTCTGTTGGGGAAGCCCCAGTTCGATAAGGGCGTAGAGTGGGGTATCCTACCTCCCTTAAGACGCACCCTTTTTTCTGCCTAGACCGCCCTTTCGGGTTTTCAATCTAGCGGGCATCTCTTTTGCGTCATCTTTTTTTTTTTTTTTTTTTTTTTTTTTTTTGAAAATAATTCAGTCGACTCAAAAAAGGAAAAATAATTGTATAAACATGCGGGGGCATTTTGGTGATAGTGAGAGGGAGAGAGAGATAGTACTCGCATTTTGACTCTTTGGACAATTGAGTGTATATAAAAGGAAGGAAGCCCCTGCTTGACAGAAAGTAAGTGTTTAGCTCTTTCCTAGATTGTAGAACAGAAGACTTGTCGAGACATTTGAAAATTGTTTTATTCAAGATTCTCATTTGATTGCTCGAGAATGGACCTCGTTGATTAGTTAATGAGTTATGGTTAATTGGTAAACAAGTAGCCTCAAATTAATAAATGTTTTGATCAATTGTGAGTGAAGAAGTCAGGAGTAGAAATATGGGGGAAGAGAGAAGAGAAAGAAAATTGGCTCGAGGTGGGTTGTGTATATTTTGGACCGAACCGGGAGGTTGCCTACGTTCTCCTCAAGGTGAGGAGCTCAGGTCCGCGTAGTTCGGGGATGACCCGCTTGACGATGGTGTTGGGTTTCAGTGGGTATGTGTGGGAGGAAAGAAAAGAAAGAAAGTTGGCCCAAGGTAGGTTATGTTTGGCTTTGAGTGGTTGCCCGGTTGACGATGAAGTTGGGTTTTGAGTTTAGGGGTGTGAGGTTCGTTTGAGGTGAGTTGTTCTTTGTAGCTCATTGCGGTGGATTACTCCTTTGTAGTTGTTGCAGTGGATTGCTCCATCGTAGTTGTCATGGGTTGCTGCCGTTTATCTACTTTGTAAGGAAAGAAAGGAAAATAGAACATTTGAGGTGAAAAGAAAATGGGACTTTTACTTTTCCATAGTGATAGCCCCTTCTATTTTTCTTTTTCTTTTTTATTTTATCTCTTTGTGCACACCCTTTTTTTTGCCGATGCCGCCCTTTCGGGTTTTCAACCTAGCGGGATTCATTTTGTGCAATGCTCTAACTTTTGCCTAGGTCGCCCTTTTGGGTTTCAACCTAGCGAGCCATATTTTTTTTTTTTTTATATTTGTACATGAAACATTGGGCAAGACAAGCCCCTAGTTTGCTTTCGCCTCTCTCGATTGTGAGGTAGCTTCCTTATAGTTCAAGCGGCCTTTTGCTGGCGGCGGGCATCCTAGCCCCTTGATTTTCACCGGTAGAGCTCCATTGGATTATCACGTGCACCAATTAATGGCATGAATGACTTCGTGCACTTGTCTTACATTTGCGATGGAATACGTACAGCCCCAGTGTAACGGCATGTAGTACTCATGAAGGGAACAAACCAACCCTTTAAATTGTGGCAGCATGGATGTCTATTTGATGATGAGCAACCGCAGTCCATTTCTTTGTCACGACCTTATAAAAAGGGGTCTAATGGTGGGATGAGAGGCGTATGAGGATAGTGTATGGGAGAAGGTGTATATAGAGAGTGTACATGAAGTGTGTACAAAGGGTGAGTGTATAGAGAGAGTGTATGGGGGTAGAATGTAGAGAGAAGAGAAAGTGATTCGTTCATCCCAATTGATCGAAGCATTTGTTATTTTGAGATTAATCGTTTACTTAGTTATGTGAATGGTTTGTGGGTCCATTTACCTTTTAATGAGTCGTCATTAATGAGTAAGATTAAGATTAATTCATCATATAAAGATATAGCAATCAAGCGAAAATGGTGAATAAGACAATTTTCATGAAATTGATATATGCAAGCTTATGTCTCAAGTCTAGAGAGAAAAGAAAAGAAATAAAGACCCTTTTATTGGAACTAAAAGATTTAAACTGACTAGTCCGGGGTGGACTTTTACTTAAAGAAACAAAAATCGTCCAAGGTGGACTTTTGACTAAGGACACTCTAGAACCTACGAAGACTGAATGACCCTTTTCTTTTCTTTTATTTAAAGGAGGTAGCCCCAATTTCCTCTTTTTCCCATGCCCATGTATTCCGTTGGCGGGTGATGGCTCCGCTGTCAAAGAGGCTTTGAATCTTTCTCCTCAATTGGAGGCAATCTTCGGTGTCATGCCCAATGTACTGGTGGTATTGGCAGTGTTTGGAGGGATCCAAGCCTTGCTTCACCCTACTTGGTTCATAGTTGAACAAAGGAGACAACTTGCCGGCTTGAACTAGACTTTTGAAGAGTTTGGCTAACGGCATACCCAAGTCATTGTACTCGCGTTCGTCCTTCCGAACTGTCTTTGAGGGTGGTTCAGGTACCGGTACCTGTCGTTGATGACTAGTCTTAGGAGGCATCCCAACGGGGGAAATCTGTGATGGCCCATACATTTGAGGAGCGTACGGGTGTTGAAATTGAGCAAGAGGGAGAACTCGGCCGAGGTAATCATAAATGCAATAAATATCAGAGTGAAGGCGCTTCTCGGTGTCCTTTAGAGCCTTGCACATCTCTTTTTGAAAGCGGTCGACTTGCTTGAGGAGGACAGTCTCAAAGTAGGCTTCTTGTTCGTCGAGAGCGGTCCGGAAGAGGGTTGCTTGCTCGTTGAGGATGGTCTCGAAATGGAGCGCTTGCTCATTGGGATCAGCATTGGTGTGGAGAGTTGTCTCGAGACCTTGGGTAATAGCTTCATTTGCAACTTCGATGTTCCTTTCAACAGACATGATGCAGGATCTACAATAGTTGTGGGGGATTATGTCTTTGAATTGAGCTTAGATTTATAATTAATGACAAGGCATTGTTATAAAATCACTTTTGGAAAAGAGTCGGTCTCCACACTTTGAAATGCATTTTTGACAAGAATTTGAAAGTTTGACCGGGCCGAAGTTGCCTACGTTCCCCTTACCATGAGGGAGAGGTCCCACACAATAAGAGGCTCAGGTCGCCGTAGTTCGAGTCAAGTTAGACTTTTTAAAAAGAGGTGAGAGATGACCATAGGGGTCAAGAGGAGGGAGATGACTCGGTCCTTGGTCAAGCATGGGTGAGGAAGACCTATAGGAATCGGGTAAGGTTTGACTTAAGGTTTGACCTAAATTTGACCTAAGGTTTGAGACAAGAAATAGTTCAAGCTAGAATGCGTCGATGATGGTGGGTTGACCTAGATGGGTAAAGGATAGGTCGACCTAAATGAGAAGGGTTGGATTGACCTATATGGTGAATGAATCAAGATAGCGGGTTGCCTATGGGATGATCTAAGCGGGATAGACATGGTTTGACCTAAGCGAGTCTAAGGTTGACCTATTCGGGTTGGTGGACCAAGGAATGTTGGAGATTGACCTAGATGGATCCAAGATAGGTAAGTCGACCTAAGCGGGTCACGGTTGACCTAGATGGGTCAGGGATTGACCTAGTTGAAGGTCGGTAGATAGATTCAAGACGGTAAGTTGACCTAAACGGGTTGACCTAGGTTGGTGTGGACGACGGTGGGTCAAATAATGACCTAGGTGGGTCAAGATGACGGTTTGACCTAAGCGGGTTAGGACCAAAGGTAATTGGGTTCACCTATGGAATCAAAGATTGACCTAAGAGGTCGAAAACGGATAAGGTTGACCTAGGAGTCCAAGTTTAACCTAAGAGGTCGAAGGTGATTGGGTTGACCTAGGAGGTCAAAGGTTGACCTAAGAGGTCAACGGGTGATAATGTTGACCGAGGGAGTCAAAGGTTGACCTAAGAGGTCAAAGGTGATAAGGTTGACCTAGGAGGATGAGGTTGACCTAGGGGGTCAAAGGTTGACCTAAGAGGTCAAAGATGATTAAGTTGACCTAGGGGGTCAAAGGTTGACCTAAGAGGTCTAAGGCGGATGAGGTTGAACTAGGGGGTCAAAGGTTGACCTAAGAGGTCGAGGGGTGACCTAAGAGGTCGAAGGTGATAGGGTTGACCTAGGAGGTCAAGGGTAGACCTAAGAGGTCAAAGGCGGATAAAGTTGACCTAGGCGGTCAAGGGTAGACCTAAGAGGTCAAAGGCGGATGAGGTTGACCTATGGGGTCAAAGGTTCACCTAAGAGGTCGAGGGGTTGACCTAGGAGGTCAAAGGCGGATGAGGTTGACCTATGGGGTCAAAGGTTCACCTAAGAGGTCGAGGGGTTGACCTAGGAGGTCAAAGGTAGATAAGGTTGACCTAGGAGGTCAAAGGTTGGGAAGGTTGACCTAGGTGGGTCGAGATGAAGGGTAGACCCAAATGGATCGCAATGATGGGTAGGTGACCTAGATAGGCCAAGATGAGGAATTTTGATAGATGGCCCAAGGGGTGAGCGATGGACCTTAGAGGTCGCCTAGATGCAATGCACATTTTATTTAGCGAAAAGTTTTGCTTTTATTTACATCCTAAATGGTTGGTCCAATGAGTGTCCTAATCTCTATGTGTGGGTTGACACGGGTAGGATAAAAGGTTCCCACCGCTCGCGGAACGTACACGGTGAGTGGAGTAGACGAGTGACTCGAAAAGAGGGCGGCAGTAGCGCACAAATTCCCGCACATTGAATACTCCGGGTGATACGGACATGTGCAGTGCTGACACGGACTAGTGGTAGTGTGAGGCAAGAAACTAATTCTTTTTAGGGAGAAAAGAGAGAAGCTTTGAACGTTTGAATGATGCGATGCAATGCATGAGAGAGAGAGAGAGAGAGAGAGAGAGAGAATAATGTACAAGGGAGCATAGCATAGTTTTGTTTGACCCTAATACTAAAGCGAAGATAACAAGGGTACATGGTACAAGGTACAAGGTACAAGGTACAAGCATTAACATGGCGGAGTGCGTGGGTGCATGTGTAAACATGGCTTAACTGTAGGGGGCACGTGAAAACATGGCAAGTGTGCATGTGTAAACATGGCAGGTGTGTGCATGTGTAAACATGGCAGGTGTGTGCATGTATAAACATGGCAAGTGTGTGCATGTGTAAACATGGCAGGTGTGTGCATGTGTAAACATGGCAGGTGTGTGCATGTGTAAACATGGTAAGCATCATGATGTGACGAAAGTTAGACCCACTAAGTTTGAAAAAGTTTCAAAGCAGTCCCCAGCAGAGTCGCCACTGTGAATACGTGTGTTTGAATTTGGGATATTCATAGCAACATTAAAATTATGAGAGTCGCCACGCCGTTTTAATTATAGCCAAAACTTTGAGAAAAAGCATGTTTAATGGGTTCGGGGGTCAAATTACAACAAGAGAAGAATATTCACGTTATCACTCCTATTGCCCGAATTGATCGGTCTTTTTATCATGATGCAGTGTATGTAGTGTGTTAGTGATTGAGACCGGATCCGAAGATTTCCTACGTTCCTCTCAATGTGAGAAGCTCAGGTCAGCGTAGTTCGAGAAGAATTTAGAATAGGCAGAAGAATCAGGATCATGCATAATGATTAGGGAAATTACCTAAAGATTAGGGTTTAGAAGTAGTTCCTAGATCATGTTCGGGTTGATGAACCCTAGATCATCATCGGCTATGAAATAACATGTAAACATGAAGATCGCAACCCTAAATATAGCATAAATAAGGTTTTAACCTAAGAATATGATGAACATGCGAAGAACATATTATGAACATATGAATGAACATGCGAAGCATATGAAGAAACTATGAATAAACATGCAAGAACATGAATATTAAAGATCTACATTAGGAATAATGCAAGAACGTGAAGAAATAAGTTAGAAAACTTACCTATGTTGGCAAGAAATAAACCTTGATCTTCTTGGAGGTTTGAATGCTAATTAGAGAGCAAAATTGTGTTTAAGAACTCTCAAATTCGGATCCCCCCCAATTATGAGGCAAGGGAGGTCTTTAAATAGGAAACTGATGGAGAGATCTGACGGTGAGGATCATCCGGAGCGGATGTGGCCGCGTGGCCAAGATGGAGGGCGGCGGCGACGTTGGCCGCGTGGCCAAGGTTGGAGCTTGGACGAATGTGGCCGCGTGGCCATCGTTGCTGGCTGACTTAATTTTCAAGCTAGGGTTTCTGCATGGTTTTAAGGAAACCATTTATTACCTATTTTGATAGATTTTGTCATAAATGAGGTATTTCGGGAATCCGGAACAAGTCTTTGCAAGGTTTCTAATTCCTATAAAGTCCTTGTATTTTTGGGAAAGTCCTAATAAACTCATTTTCAGGTCGGGTACTAACAGCGACCGATTTGATTTTAACTCATTACCTAAAAGCTATATTCAGTTCATCATGAACTATAATATGCATGGTATGACTAAGTCTCTGTCTGAGTTACATGGGATGCTAAAGACAGCAGAATTTTTTTTTATTAAGGAAGCCTCTCCTGTGCTCGTGGTTTCAAAAGAAGGAAAGGGCTCTAAAACCAAAGGAAAGGGAAAGGCAAAAGTTGTCAAACCCAAAATAAGCAAGGCAAATGTTGCCAATGCTATGGTGGCTAAACCAAACTCCCAAAAGGATGCAATCTGTTTCCACTGCAATGAGATTGGTCATTGGAAACTAAATTGCAAGGCTTACATGGAAGAAAATAAGAAGAAGGTAAATGCGATTGCTTCTACTTCAGGTATCTATGTAGTAGATGTACTCATATCTACTTCTAGTTCTTGGGTATTAGATACCGGATGTGGATCTCACATTTGTTTAAATGTGCAGGCACTAAGGAATATGAGGCTACTCAAAGATGGCGAGGTAGACCTACGCGTGGGGAATGGAGCAAGAGTTACTGCATTAGCCGTATGAACCTATGATGTCATTTTACCTAGTGGTTTAATTCTTGTTTTGAACAATTGTTACTACGTTCTGGATTTGAATAGGAATATTATTTCAATTTCTTGTTTGGATAATGAAGGTTATAATTTTCTTATTAAAAATAAGAAGTTTTCTATTTATTTAAATGATATGCTTTATTGTACTGCTTGTTCATTTAATGGCCTTTATATCCTTGATGCTGAGAATGGAAATAATGATGATATCTATAATGTGAATAATAAATCCAAACCTAATGATGTAAATCACACTTATTTGTGGCCTTGCCGTCTTGGTCATATTAATGAGAAGCGTATCTCAAAACTCCTTGGGGAGGGACATTTAGATTCACATGATTTTGAATCATATGAAACTTGTGAGTCTTGTATACTTGGAAAGATGACTAAGGCACCTTTTAATAAGAGTAGTGAAAGGGCAAGTAACTTATTGGGAGTCATACATACTAATGTGTGTGGATCATTAAGTAGCAATGTTAGGGGAGGATACCAATACTTCATAACATTCACTGATGATTTTAGTAGATATGGCTATGTCTACTTGATGAAAAACAAAAGTGAATCTTTTGAGATATGAGTATTTCAAAATGAAGTACAAAATAAACTTGACAAAACTATTAAATCACTTCGATCAGATCGTGGTGAAGAATATTTAAGCCAAGAATTTGACAATCATCTTAAAGATTGTGGAATTGTTTCACAATTAACTCCACCTGGAACACCACAATGGAATGGTGTGTCTGAGCGGAGAAATAGGACTTTATTAGATATGGTCCGCTCGATGATGGGTCAAATTGATCTTCCTTTATCCTTTTGGGGACATGCATTAGAAACTGTTGCACTTACATTAAATAATGTTCCAACAAAATATGTCCCAAAGACACCATATGAGATGTGGACTGGAAAGAAGCCTATTTTTTCCCTTATGAAGATTTGGGGATGTGAGGCATATGTCAATAAACTCGTCTCTGCCAAACTCGCACATAAGTTTGATAAATGTGTTTTCGTGGGATATCCTAAGGAAACTAAAGGATATTACTTTTATAACCGCACGGACAACAAAGTGTTTGTTGCTCGAGATGGTGTTCTAGAGAAAGAGTTTCTTTCCAAAAGAACTAGTGGGAGTAAAATTAATCTCGAAGAGGTTCGAGAATCCGAAAATAACATGGAACCAATGGTTGGATCTGAACAGGTTTCACAAGGAGTTGTGGAACCTATTCATAATACTCAAGTTCCTCGCAGAACTGGTAGGGTGCGATCTAAACCTGAGAGATATGGATTTCTCATGACGGATAGCAATGAAGTAGAAGTCATTGATAATGATTAACCTACTTATCAACAAGAATCGGTATTCGCTCCTGATTCAGATAAATAGCTTGGAGTATGGAATCTGAAATCAAGTCCATGTATGATAATCAAGTTTGAAACTTGATAGATGCACCCTAAGGTGTAAAAACCATAGGATTTAAATGGATTTTCAAAAGGAAAACTGACATGGATGGAAAGGTGCATACTTATAAATCTACACTTGTAGCGAAAGGCTATAGGCAGATTTATGGTATTGACTATGATGAAACCTTTTCACCCGTAACAATGATCAAGTCTATAAGAATTTTAATTTCCATAGCCGCATATTTTGACTATGAGATATGGCAAATGGATGTCAAAACAACGTTCCTTAGGATGTGTATATGACACAACCTAAAGGTTTTGTAATTCCAGAAAATTCTAACAAAGTATGCAAGTTGTAAAGATCCATCTATGGATTGAAGCAAGCCTCTAGGAGTTGGAATCTTCGATTTGATGAATCAGTCAAAGAGTTTGGCTTCATCAAGAATGAAGATGAACCTTGTGTATACAAGAAAATTAGTGAGAGCGTAGCATTATTTTTAGTGTTATATGTTGATGACATATTGCTCATTGGAAACAACATTCCTGCACTTCAGTCTGTAAAGACTTGGTTAGGAAAGTGTTTCTCAATGAAAGATATGGGAGAATCCGCCTACATCCTTGGCATAAAGATCTATCGTGATAGATCTAAGAAGTTAATTGGTTTGAGTCAAAGTACATATATTGACAAAGTTCTTAAAAGATTCCGCATGGAAAACTCTAAAAGAGGAAATTTTCCAGTTGCACATGGCATAACTCTTAGCAAGAATCAGTGTCCTAAGACAACTGATAAGCGTAAGAGAATGAATGGAATCCCATATACTCTGCAATTGGATCCATCATGTATGCCATGATATGTACTAGACCCGATGTCTCTTATGCTTTGAGCATGAAAAGTAGATACCAATCGGATCCTGGTGAGAGTCACTGGATTGCTGTCAAGACGATTTTTAAGTACTTACGAAGGACTAAAGACTCGTTCTTGGTATATGGAGGTATGGAATATGATCTCATTGTAAATGGTTACACAGATGCAAGCTTCCAAACTGACAAGGATGATTTAAGATCGCAATCTGGATTTGTGTTTATAATATGTACAACCGGGAATTGGTCCCATAACATTGATTTGTGAAATCATAAACTCTTTTTTGGACAACAAGACCTAAAACCTAAAGGATTTTAGAGACCTTTAGTATATAATATGTACAACCGGGAATTGGTCCCATAACATTGATTTGTAAAATCATAAACTCTTTTTTGGAGAGAGAGAATACACATATTATACTAGGGTTATTAGGTTTCATTATTCCCAATTTGTCAAACCATAATAATCATAGGGAGCAATTGAGGAATCGTTCTTCATCAAGTTTTTCAATCCGAAGGACATAGCAGTCAAGTTCAAGAATCGTTCTTGAATCCGTTCGAAGTGTGGATCACCGGTAGAGGGTGCTCTTCTTAGCATCTAAATCCAAGGTTTCATATTTAGATCTACAAGGGTTAGTTTATTTCATCTTCATATTATGAATTATTGAACATAACAGATCTAAGCTTTTGGGTTTTTCATGTAATGTCTTTCGCTGCGCATAATTGTACGAAACCCAACATGTACATATCCTCCCAAAAAATATAAAAATCAAGTAACCAGCTCTTAGATATTTTATGCTCAAGACTAGACAATTGATAATAAAGAACGAATTGTTTTTGGTTTCACAATGACACTAAATGTCTTTTCATAATTTACACATTCTGTTGAGAATAGGCTTGAGTAGGCATACCTTATATCATTTAGTTGAATCGTGATATCACTCAATTGAACTATGACCATATAGTCTAATTTTATGCACCTACTTGCTTCCTAACAATGAGATGTTGTGGATCATATACATACTATTGGGGATACCAAGGGAGATGGTTAGGTGTTCATGTGATTGTGTTGGCTATCAATTTGATCTTAAGTGATACTCATAACAAGTATCACGTGAGTTGTTTATGGTGTTTAATAAAGTCATTATGTTATATAATGTCCTTTTTTATGTTTATCTATTCACAATGATTTATTATGTATAATCAATAATTAGTAACGCTTATTAATAACTACTAAAAGATAAGTATTGAAAACAAATATTTTTTTGTAGAATTATCGTCCTCCTCGCAATGAAATCTCTCAAAATCACATCCCACGACCCAACCCACCCCCTTCCCATCCTTATGGCATTCATCTTACGTCCACCCCTGTGAATACCCCTTTCCGATGAAGCGACGCATGGGAAGTATCTTGTGATTATTTTTATTTACAAAAGGGAATATTCATAACGACATTAAAAATATGAGAGTCGCCACGCCGTTTTAATTAAAGCCAAAACATTGAAAAAGGCATTTTTAGTGGGTTCGGGGGTCAAATTACACAAGAGAAGAATATTTACGTTATCACTCCTATTGCCCGATTTGATCGGTCTTTCTATCATGATGCGGTGTTAGTAGTGTGTTAGTGATTGAGACCGGATCCAAAGAGTGCCTACGTTCCTCTCAATGTGAGAAGCTCAGGTCAGCGTAGTTCGCACATAATTGGGATGTGGAGAGAGAATAGGGATCATGCATAATGAAGAGGGTGGAGAAAGAAACATGCAGGATGATCACATCCTAGAATAATGACTATGCCATCAACGAGATCTCAATGAACATTCATCACATTCATCATGGGAGGATTATTGAACATGGGAGTAATTACCTAAAGTTTAGGGTTTAGAAATAGTTCCTAGATCATCCTTGGGTTGATGAACCCTAAATCATCATCGGCTATGAAATAACATGCAAACATGAAGATCGCAACCCTAAATATAACATAAATAAGGTTTTAATCTATGAACACGAAGAACATGCGAAGAACATATTATGAACATATGAATGAACATGCAAAGCATATGAAGAAACTATGAATAAACATGTAAGAACATGAGTATAAGAGATCTACATTAAAAATGATGCAAGAACATGAAGAAAAAGTTAGAAAACTTACCTATGTTGGCAAGAAATAAACCTTGATCTCCTTGAGTGTTTGAATGCTTAATTAGGGAGCAAAATAATGTTTAAGAACTCTCAAAATCGGATTTAAGACTCTCAAACTCGGGATCCTTAACCAATGGGATGGAATGGATTTATATAGTAAACTGAGGGGAAGATCTGACGGTCAGGATCATCCGGGACAAGGTTGGCCGCCTGGCCATGATTGAAGACGGTGACAATGTTGGCCGCGTGGCCAAGGTCGGAGGCGCAGCAAGGTTGGCCGCGTGGCCAAGGTTGCGGGCTGACGTGATTCCTAAGCTAGGGTTTCTGCATGGTTTAAGGAAACCATATTTTGACCATATTTAGGGTGTTCTAGAATAATGAGACATATTTTAGGAATCCGGGACAAGTCTTTGCAAGGTTTCTAATTCCTATAAAGTCCTTGTATATTTGGGAAAGCCCTAATAAACTCATTTTCAGATCGGGTACTAACAGTAGCCCCTCGGCGACGCTTCTTGCAAGGCAATGAAGGGTCGATGATAAAAGAAGGATCCGTTGTGGAACATGAGTTTCAAAACAGATGAAAGGATCGATGGAACGGCTGAACCTTGGAGGCGACCTACGTATCCACAGGGGAATCAAGCCAAACGTAGTTCAGATCTGATGGGAAATTGGGAATGATTGTCCACTGGTGGGGAGCAACATCTTCTGCTGGGGAGAAGTCTGATCTGTGGGAAAATGCATCTGCCGGGGAAAATGCAACTGCAGGGGATGAGAGATGACTATGTCGGTCGGGTGGCTGAACCTTTTCAGGTTTCCTACGTATCCTTGGAGGAATCAAGCCGGTCGTAGTTCAGAGATTTGGGGATAAAACGAGACATCGAACTTCTGCTGCGGATAACAAACCTACGGACCCTATCCTGTATGAAGACTGAACATTCGTTAGGGAAACGAGACATTAGACTCCTGCTGGGGATAACAATCCTACGGATACTATCTTGTATGAAGAACGAACATTCGTAAGCAATGAAGTCATTTGGGAAAAGGAGGTAAGAGGGATAATGGGACAATAAAGACTACGGTGTCTAAATAATCCCAAGATGGAAATAATAAATGCTGAAACTTTCGCAACATCCGCGATCATTCTAGGATGCACATGACATAGAGGCTGACGGGTTTCTACAATCATATGAACCCTAAGCAAATATTGGGGGATAATGAAACAATAAAGACTACGGAGTCTAAATGGCCTCAAGGTGGAAGTGGTAACTGCCGGGGTAAACGCAATCAGAAACGGACGGGTTCCTGCCGATCGCGCTAAAATAATAGATGCTAGATCTCTCGCAATTAGAGACGAACGGGTCTCTTCCAATCACGATCGATCTAGGATGCGCATGACATAGAGGCGAATGAGTCTATGCAATCATGTGAATCCTAATCAAATATTTGGGGCACACACGAGGTAGAAACGGACGGGTTCCGACCATCGCGGTGAAGATGGGAAAGAAAAATGGAAATTTTAAGGTCAAAATTTCAAGGTCAAAATAGGCTAGGGGCGCCTAAAATGAACAAAGAGAAAAAGAGTAGGGGTAAAAATGAGATTTTGTCTGAAAGGACAAGGTTGGCCGCGTGGCCAAGGTCACTGAATTGCAATAGTGGCCGCGTGGCCAAGGACGCTGAGTGGTCAGATCTCCTTCACGCGGATCACTGATCTGACGGCTGGGATTACGAGGGCAGAAGTGGCCGCGTGGCCAAGGTCGCCGTCGGGCTGACTCCTTGGTCACAGCGCCAGAAACCCTCCCTCTTCTCCTTCTTTTCTTCTTCCTTCTTCTTCCTTCCACCATTGTTGAGTTAGAGAGAGAGAATTTGAGCTTTAGAGAGAGAAAGCTTGGATCCGATAATTTTTGAGGATTTTACTTTGAATACTTTGGATAACATGGCGGATTGGATTAACAAAGCCTTGTTTAGGGATTTTCCGGGCCAAGGTGGATATGTGCCTCCACAACAAGAACAAGAACAGTGGCATGGCGATCCTCAAGGTGATGGAAATGTAGGGGCTGACCCAGGAGCGGGTTTTGAAGCGGGGCCCTTGATACCACGGGGCGGTTTGAGACCATGAGCAGCGACTCAGAACTTTCGCGACGGCCTTCTTCGGTCAACATTTGATGAAGACTACGATTTCTACATCGACTCGGAGCGTCACTGGTCGATGGGCCTTCCGGAGACACGAGAGGTAAATTTCAAATTTTCGCTCCTCTCATTTTCACATTTTTCGCACTTTTGTACAAAATATATATTGCTAGAATCATAATTTGCTAGAAATGTAGATTGCTAGAAATGTAAATTGCTAGGAGTGTAACATACCTGTGCTGTGTTTACCTACAGAGGATCAAGGCTCGTGGGTCCACAGTGACTGTGGGCAAACTGTGGGCGTCTCTGCCGGAGGGACCGGGCGGTTTGCGTGCTCGGATCGAGGCTATGGGGTTTGGCCCATTCTTTGACAGTGTCCGCACGGTTGGGGGCACCCTGAAGGTGGCAGCGGTGATAGAGGTGTGCAGGGAGTTCTGGTGGGACACCACCCATACCTTCCACTTCAGTTGGGGAGAGATTACCATCACGTCGACGGATTTCGCGGCTATCACGGGGTTGAGGTTTACTGCTACCCCTTTTCCTTTTGACGAGAGCTTGTTGGAGCAGTGGGAATACAGGTAGGCTTTGTTGGGGGTTGACACCGACCAGGGAGGAGGTGTCAAGGGTTATGGAGTGGAGGCAGGGAAGGTGAACCGTTTGGTGGAGATGGGTATTGAGGCCTTCGGTAGGGGAGAGTATGATTTGGATTGCTTGGTCCGGCTGTTCTTATGGTACAGCTTTTCAGAGATCTTGTTTCCCAGTGGGGCTACTGTCTGCAGGTACTCACTGCTAGGGGCTTTTGTGGACTTGGACCAAGTCGGTGGGATTTTTTGGGGTGGAGCCGGTTTGGCTGAGATTTATCGGGCATTGGACCATTGCTCGAGGGCTAGCTCGTCGGCCTTTGACGGGTTTCAGTTCACCTTTGAGGTATGCTCTTGACTACCCTTCTTTTCACTTGTTGAGATTTCTGCTCTATCTTTTGGTCTGAAATGTCTCTTTCATTGTATGCACAGGCTTGGGTGTACGAGATCTTTGGTGTCGCCCCTTTTCAGTTGGTGATACGTGCCAACAAGGTCATCCCTGTCATGTCGTACTGGTGCAAGAGCAATAGGGCTCCTCCCCGCAGAAACCGGGATAGGAAGACGGTGGATGCCGCCGATCTGAGGAGGGCTTTTGCGATGTCTGAGCCTGTCGGGGTCAGGTTTTACCCATTGAGTCTGGCTAATGAGGCTTCGGTGGGTCCCTATGTAGTGGAGTTGACCGCTTCTAGGGTTCTGCTTGTGGGTCTCACCGGGGAGGCCATGTATCTCGGAGAAAGGGTGGTTCGTCAGCATAGGGCTGGTGCGTTACCGTGGGCTCCTTATGACCCTCCTCGGGATATGCTCCGTACTGCGAGGTTGGCAACTTTCTTGGCTCCCACTCCGGCAGAGCATTACAGGGGGAGTGACGACTACGCCGGCTATGTGCGGACTCGGTTGATCAGCCCCCAGGTTCGGGCTAGGATGTTATCGGGAGAGGGATCGAGCTCGGCCCGGTATATTGGTTGGAGTCGGCCTTTGGTGGACATGCCTCCCCGTTCGAGTAGCGTGAGGGTGATGAGAGGTGGCCAGGAGGTGGAGATTAGCTTGGAGCTGACGGCCGCAGATGTTGTCGAGGAGACTTTTGTTCCTCCACCTGATGCTAGGGTATGACCTTATGATTTATCTCAGTCATGCACACACACACTTTGTCACGACCCAAAATCTAGGCTCTATTTTATTGGTAATAAATGATTATTATTTATTTATTTGCTTATTTATTTATTTAAATTATTATTTATTTAAATAATTATGTGTGCACTTTATGTGTCATAATAAATTATGTCTAGCATTTTAATTGGTCTTTTGTGCTAGTGTAGAGTTTTGGGGTCTTAATGGTTAGTAGGGAGTGTAAGTAATTGCGTATAGTATAGAGGAGGGGCCTGAGTGTAAGTTTTTGGAAATAATTCCCCTACACCCTCTCTTCTCCCTCACTCTTCTTCTTCTCCCAGCTCATTCTCTCTCTCTCCAAAAGAAATTGGGCAAGTTTTCTCTCTACCTTCTCTCTTCATTTTCTTCATCTTCCTCTTGTTATTTCTCATTTCTTAAAACATGAAATGTGTTTAGATCGTCGATAGGATCGTAGGAAGCCAAAAAGAATTGAAATCCATCAACTTTGAGATTTATCAAGTAAGTTACTTTTCCCCCATTTTGATGTTAAAATGTTCATATCATGTTTATATGATGTTTGAGTTGATATATATGAAGTTTGGATGAGTTTAGAATTTATTTGGAATTTATTTGAATTTTGGGTTAAAAATGGTGATTTATGAATGTTGGGTTGATTCTTGATTTTGGTTGATTAAATGTTGTTATAGGAGTCTTTTTAGACTTATAAGTTGTTTGGGCACATTAGTATACTAGTTGGAATGTTGGATTTTGGTGGAAATGTGTTTTGGGTATAAAACTGGAAGAACCCATGTTGTTCTTCCCGATTTCCAGAAATTCAGAGCATTGGGCGGCCGCACAAAAATTCCTGGGCGACCGCACAACTATCTGAATGCTTTTGGTCGTGTCTTGAGACTGTTTGGGCGACCGCACATACTCTTTTGGGAGGCCGCACAGTCCTCTGAAAATTTACATTTTTGTTTAATTGTGTGATTGAAGAATGCGTTTTGGTCCAAATCTTGGGTGTCCTTCTAGTCGACCTTAGTGATCATTGTAGTACACTCTAGAGATAGAATTGGGTCCTTTGTGATCAAGTTTGTGTTTGAAATGAATTAAGTGTTAATTGAGACTTTGGAACATCTTATTGAGGTATTGTTGGCTTGACTTATCTTTGTGATGATCATTTAGTATATGTTTGGGCATCTTATGATGTGTTCGTGGTTGTTCCAATCGAATTGATTTTCGAGTAAGATTTGGTCTGGGTTTTAGGCGATGTCCTATAGTACCTAGAGGGTTGTTATTGAACACCAAAGTGTAGGGTTTAGTCCGGTCGTGATCATGTTCTAATAAGTGTAACATTTTGGATTCGTTTGGGATAATTTTGGGTTATAGTCGTTGTACTATTTGTGAGAGACTGTTTGGGTTGTGTTCTTTATGTGTAACTTGTGAGTATCATATTTGGAAGGTATTTGGTATGGTTCCTCTTTATGGAATTATCGGGTTCTAATAATCATTGTTGTTGTGCTCTTTTATGAGAAGCTCGTTGTGTTTATTGTTGTTGAACTCTTCTTGAGTAATCGTTTGCATCTTTTATGGTGATTAATTGGTATGATTCCCTACTTTGGAATCAATGGTTGTTTATTGTGCTAGTATTTTATTACTTAGCCTTACGTGAAAGTCCAGCTGGTATTTTGTGTGTGTTTGGGCGATGCGAAACATTATGATGGGACAGCCAAGTCCATTGTGATTGTTGACCATTGTTTTGCCCCATTATTACCCTCCTCCAGATTGGCCTTGGATGTGAGAAGAGCTAGCTCCTTTGTGTGCACTTTAGCTTTACTTGGAGCATGACTTTGTGGCATGTCTCCCGTCCTTTGTGACACTTCTTTTGGTCATTGACTCCGGTACCGGGGGTATTCTCTTCAGCTTTTATGCTACTATGAAGATGGTTTGATGGGTATTCTCTGCAGCGACCTTTATTTGGTTTTTTCAGTTGGGTGAAACCTTGGCTATGTATCCACCTATGAGTGTTTAATTCAGCTTTATGTGTTGCATGATGATGATGGTCGTTATTTCCAACCGGTATGGGACGGTTGGGATAGGGAGCCTCTCATTTGTTGTTATATGTTTATTTATATGATTGATTATTGGATATTACTGTTTGACAGCATGTCACTTATTATTCCGCTGCTATCTGTCTATTGTTAATCGCTATTGGTCATTGCATATTAGCATGTCATGTAGTTGCATTAGTAACTTACTGAGATTTATTCTCACCCCGTTTCTTGTTTCAAATTGTTTTTCCTTAACCCTCCCCCAGGAGGAAAAGGATTAGGATTCGCGGTTCGAGGAGGACGTCGAGAGGATTGAGATTTTGGGGCAGGTTGTTATAGATCGGTTTATATTATTTAAATGTATAACCTTTTAGGGATAGTTTTACCACTATTGACGTCATTAAGAATTGTAATATTTGGTATCTTTGGTGTGAGCTTGTGGAGCTTACACTAGTTGTTTTATGATGTTGTTAAACTTGGATTTTCCAAACCTTGTATTAAAATCTTTTGGTTCAAAATGGAATTTTTAACTTCTATATTTTAGAGTTTTGGTTTTAAGTCGACGTCCAGCTCGCGGTCTCGGGCCCGCGGGGTCCGGGGTCGCGACAGTTGGTATCAGAGCTATGGTCTAGCTCTATGTATAAGTCTAGGTGGATTAGTATGACCTAGGTGGGTAGTTGTGTGCGGAGTGAGTAACGGTTAAGGTTTTATGCAGGTATTTGTTCGAAATGTCTAGAAGAAGAATTGGTGAAGCTTCTAGTGGGACTCAGAATCTTAATGGTCCACGGGAAGAAAACCGTGCAGTGTTTCAGGACAGGTTTGAAGCGGCCGTGAAAGCAATTCATGACCAAGGGCCGAGAGAGGAACATATAGCACCTCCGCGATTTGGGTTGGAGCAGTTCTTGAAGTTGAAACCAAGTAAGTACGACGGTGAGCCTGATGTGAAGAAGGCCGAGCTATGGTTGGAATCGATGGAGAAAATCTACGAGGTCTTTGGTTGCACTAATGAGGATAGGGTTCTGTTTTCAGCTTATAAGCTCGTGGGGGCTGCGGGACATTGGTGGAAGGCACTGAAGACCATTTGGGATGTGACTCTTGTACCATATCCTTGGGAGTGGTTCGTGAGGAAATTCAAGGATCATTTTATCTCTCTAGTGGATCAAAACCGGAAGGAGATCGAGTTCCTCAGCTTGGAGCAAGGCATGATGTTAGTAGCACAGTATTCAGTTAAGTTCACAGAATTAGCCAGGTGGGGTGACTATCTTGTGCGGACCGAGGAGCAGAAAGCTATGAGATTCATCCGGGGTTTGAAGACTTCTATTCGGACTCAGCTTATAGCACAGCGGATTCAGACTTATCAGGATGCGGTGGATCGAGCCTACTTAATTGAGCAGGATATTGGGGAACACAGAAGGAAGACTGAGATGGCTAACCCGGGTAAACAAGGAGGGCAGAGTAAGTCACAACAGCAACATTCGGATAACAAAGGTAATTCTGGAGTGCAAACTCGATTCAGAAGGCAACTTCAAGGGCAACCAACAGTAAGAAATCAAGGTTCTAATAAAGGGACACGAATTGGGAAGGTCTGCAGCTACTGTCAGAGGAAAGGACACTCAGAAGACAAGTGTTGGAAGAAGCAAGGAAAATGTGTGAAGTGTGGTCAGTTGGGACACTTCGTTAAAGATTGTCCGAGGTTTAGAGTTCAGTCATCGGGGACAGGAATTGGAATATCACAGGGTCAGAAAAGGGATACTTCGGGGAAGCCCAAGAATTCGGGTAGAGTATTTGAATCAATCAGCACTCAACGGGTGATTCATCAGTTTCAGGAGGTATTAATTTTGTGTCGAGAGAGCGAGCGCGTGCATTTTAGGATCATCGCATTCTCATGTTTGTGTGCATTTAGTTGCATTTATTTCTCTTGAGTCTTTGACTTATGTGTTGTCAGTGTCTACTCTTATGGAGGAGTGTAGGATATCTGATAGAGTCTTATGTGCTCATGTTGTGCTTAAAGGTAGATAGAACTTACCTGCTAAATTTGCCATGTTGCTATTACAAGATTTTGATGTTACTATTGCTTTAATCTATTGTTGTAGGGGATGGTTATATTCTCCATTCCTAATTTCTTAAAACTGTTTGAGACCGTTCCTTTGGGTAGAGTTATACCTATCTTTTCTTAATTGAAATCCGAGTATTTAGTTTCGGTCAGTTTGTTGGGTGTATATATCATTCGTAAGATTTCGTTTTCTTCCGAATAGTACCTAGTGTTTGAGGAGGAGCTTGGGTTAAATTGGGTTGTTGTGGTACAAGGTTGTAGTTCTAATATTTAGATCAATGTCCTTATGACATCGGTTGGGTTATAGGAGTTGAGGATTCAATGAGGATCTCTTGGGGAAAATTTTGGTCACTTTTAGTGCATCTCCGTGAATGTGTCGGAATGGATTAGCATGGAGAGGTGTACGATTTGTTATGGATGATGAGTTGTTGTAGGAGTTATGATCATTAATGGTGGTAAGCGTGTTAAATTAGAAGGGACTAAGTACATTTTGGGAGAGTAATAATTTCTCAATCTATGTTAAGGGCATTTTGAAATTTTGGTTAGATAGTGGTTCTATGGTTCTAAATCCCTTCTTGGTGGCGTTACCGAATTGGATCAAGGGTGTGTGAAGAAAGTTGAGTATCAATACTTGGGCATAATTAAGGAATATCATGAATTGGTATTGGGTCAGTTGGAGTGTTGCTAGCTAATTGGTTTATTATGATGGTAGTGCCATTGAGCTTAAATATCATTAAGTCAATAAATGTATGCGTGAGAGACTAACTGGGGTTAGCTATTAAATTTAGAGTTCGTTGATTTCCTTTGGGTATATGAGCACGGATTACGACTTAAATGGGAGTTAGAGAAAATCTTTTGAAGATGAAATTTGGATCGTTTTGCGGACTATTGAGTATATTGAATGGTTTAGGCTTCAAGACCAGATTAATGAAGGGATGAGAGTATAACATAGATTTAAGTGGACACTTTGTACGAGAAATTTTGGGGTTTGTATGGTACTATTTATTTAAGGTGTTAACTCAAAGTGAAGACACTATAATGGTAATCCATAGAGATATAGCCATTTCGATGAATATTGTGGAAATAGAAATTTCTTTAGCCTTTTTATATTTTAAAAGCTAATTAGGCTCGGGATGGTGATGTTTTGAATTTCTGGGGAATACTACTAAGTATGCGATTTACAAAAGAAGACACCTTTGCAGTGTAATTAATGTTGTGAATAAAGTGAGCTTGGGATATCTCGAGAGTTATGTTTGGGAGCCATTGGGATTCTCCAATTTTGATTATGGATTCTAATTAGTAGTGAAGGTTATGATTGAAGGAAGTTATGTGCGAGAGGTCGTGGTATTGTGAACATTATTTAGGGTTACTACGTGGTGGTTTAGAATGGAGAATTGAGGAATTTGAGAAATGGCGGAACTATCGTATCCGTATCTATTTGATCTTTCGGGTAAGTCTCGTTAAAATTCGGGTCGAATTTTCTTTAAGGGGGAGAGAATGTCACGACCCGAAATCTAGGCTCTATTTTATTGGTAATAAATGATTATTATTTATTTATTTGCTTATTTTTTTATTTAAATTATTATTTATTTAAATAATTATGTGTGCACTTTATGTGTCATAATAAATTATGTCTAGCATTTTAATTGGTCTTTTGTGCTAGTGTAGAGTTTTGGGGTCTTAATGGTTAGTAGGGAGTGTAAGTAATTGCGTATAGTATAGAGGAGGGGCCTGAGTGTAAGTTTTTGGAAATAATTCCCCTACACCCTCTCTTCTCCCTCACTCTTCTTCTTCTCCCAGCTCATTCTCTCTCTCTCCAAAAGAAATTGGGCAAGTTTTCTCTCTACCTTCTCTCTTCATTTTCTTCATCTTCCTCTTGTTATTTCTCATTTCTTAAAACATGAAATGTGTTTAGATCGTCGATAGGATCGTAGGAAGCCAAAAAGAATTGAAATCCATCAACTTTGAGATTTATCAAGTAAGTTACTTTTCCCCCATTTTGATGTTAAAATGTTCATATCATGTTTATATGATGTTTGAGTTGATATATTTGAAGTTTGGATGAGTTTAGAATTTATTTGGAATTTATTTGAATTTTGGGTTAAAAATGGTGATTTATGAATGTTGGGTTGATTCTTGATTTTGGTTGATTAAATGTTGTTATAGGAGTCTTTTTAGACTTATAAGTTGTTTGGGCACATTAGTATACTAGTTGGAATGTTGGATTTTGGTGGAAATGTGTTTTGGGTATAAAAATGGAAGAACCCATGTTGTTCTTCCCGATTTCCAGAAATTCAGAGCATTGGGCGGCCGCACAAAAATTCCTGGGCGACCGCACAACTATCTGAAAGCTTTTGGTCTTGTCTTGAGACTGTTTGGGCGACCGCACATACTCTTTTGGGAGGCCGCACAGTCCTCTGAAAATTTACATTTTTGTTTAATTGTGTGATTGAAGAATGCGTTTTGGTCCAAATCTTGGGTGTCCTTCTAGTCGACCTTAGTGATCATTGTAGTACACTCTAGAGATAGAATTGGGTCCTTTGTGATCAAGTTTGTGTTTGAAATGAATTAAGTGTTAATTGAGACTTTGGAACATCTTATTGAGGTATTGTTGGCTTGACTTATCTTTGTGATGATCATTTAGTATATGTTTGGGCATCTTATGATGTGTTCGTGGTTGTTCCAATCGAATTGATTTTCGAGTAAGATTTGGTCTGGGTTTTAGGCGATGTCCTATAGTACCTAGAGGGTTGTTATTGAACACCAAAGTGTAGGGTTTAGTCCGGTCGTGATCATGTTCTAATAAGTGTAACATTTTGGATTCGTTTGGGATAATTTTGGGTTATAGTCGTTGTACTATTTGTGAGAGACTGTTTGGATTGTGTTCTTTATGTGTAACTTGTGAGTATCATCTTTGGAAGGTATTTGGTATGGTTCCTCTTTATGGAATTATCGGGTTCTAATAATCATTGTTGTTGTGCTCTTTTATGAGAAGCTCGTTGTGTTTATTGTTGTTGAACTCTTCTTGAGTAATCGTTTGCATCTTTTATGGTGATTAATTGGTATGATTCCCTACTTTGGAATCAATGGTTGTTTATTGTGCTAGTATTTTATTACTTAGCCTTACGTGAAAGTCCAGCTGGTATTTTGTGTGTGTTTGGGCGATGCGAAACATTATGATGGGACAGCCAAGTCCATTGTGATTGTTGACCATTGTTTTGCCCCATTATTACCCTCCTCCAGATTGGCCTTGGATGTGAGAAGAGCTAGCTCCTTTGTGTGCACTTTAGCTTTACTTGGAGCATGACTTTGTGGCATGTCTCCCGTCCTTTGTGACACTTCTTTTGGTCATTGATTCCGGTACCGGGGGTATTCTCTTCAGCTTTTATGCTACTATGAAGATGGTTTGATGGGTATTCTCTGCAGCGACCTTTATTTGGTTTTTTCAGTTGGGTGAAACCTTGGCTATGTATCCACCTATGAGTGTTTAATTCAGCTTTATGTGTTGCATGATGATGATGGTCGTTATTTCCAACCGGTATGGGACGGTTGGCGATAGGGAGCCTCTCATTTGTTGTTATATGTTTATTTATATGATTGATTATTGGATATTACTGTTTGACAGCATGTCACTTATTATTCCGCTGCTATCTGTCTATTGTTAATCGCTATTGGTCATTGCATATTAGCATGTCATGTAGTTGCATTAGTAACTTACTGAGATTTATTCTCACCCCGTTTCTTGTTTCAAATTGTTTTTCCTTAACCCTCCCCCAGGAGGAAAAGGATTAGGATTCGCGGTTCGAGGAGGACGTCGAGAGGATTGAGATTTTGGGGCAGGTTGTTATAGATCGGTTTATATTATTTAAATGTATAACCTTTTAGGGATAGTTTTACCACTATTGACGTCATTAAGAATTGTAATATTTGGTATCTTTGGTGTGAGCTTGTGGAGCTTACACTAGTTGTTTTATGATGTTGTTAAACTTGGATTTTCCAAACCTTGTATTAAAATCTTTTGGTTCAAAATGGAATTTTTAACTTCTATATTTTAGAGTTTTGGTTTTAAGTCGACGTCCAGCTCGCGGTCTCGGGCCCGCGGGGTCCGGGGTCGCGACAGTTGGTATCAGAGCTATGGTCTAGCTCTATGTATAAGTCTAGGTGGATTAGTATGACCTAGGTGGGTAGTTGTGTGCGGAGTGAGTAACGGTTAAGGTTTTATGCAGGTATTTGTTCGAAATGTCTAGAAGAAGAATTGGTGAAGCTTCTAGTGGGACTCAGAATCTTAATGGTCCACGGGAAGAAAACCGTGCAGTGTTTCAGGACAGGTTTGAAGCGGCCGTGAAAGCAATTCATGACCAAGGGCCGAGAGAGGAACATATAGCACCTCCGCGATTTGGGTTGGAGCAGTTCTTGAAGTTGAAACCAAGTAAGTACGACGGTGAGCCTGATGTGAAGAAGGCCGAGCTATGGTTGGAATCGATGGAGAAAATCTACGAGGTCTTTGGTTGCACTAATGAGGATAGGGTTCTGTTTTCAGCTTATAAGCTCGTGGGGGCTGCGGGACATTGGTGGAAGGCACTGAAGACCATTTGGGATGTGACTCTTGTACCATATCCTTGGGAGTGGTTCGTGAGGAAATTCAAGGATCATTTTATCTCTCTAGTGGATCAAAACCGGAAGGAGATCGAGTTCCTCAGCTTGGAGCAAGGCATGATGTTAGTAGCACAGTATTCAGTTAAGTTCACAGAATTAGCCAGGTGGGGTGACTATCTTGTGCGGACCGAGGAGCAGAAAGCTATGAGATTCATCCGGGGTTTGAAGACTTCTATTCGGACTCAGCTTATAGCACAGCGGATTCAGACTTATCAGGATGCGGTGGATCGAGCCTACTTAATTGAGCAGGATATTGGGGAACACAGAAGGAAGACTGAGATGGCTAACCCGGGTAAACAAGGAGGGCAGAGTAAGTCACAACAGCAACATTCGGATAACAAAGGTAATTCTGGAGTGCAAACTCGATTCAGAAGGCAACTTCAAGGGCAACCAACAGTAAGAAATCAAGGTTCTAATAAAGGGACACGAATTGGGAAGGTCTGCAGCTACTGTCAGAGGAAAGGACACTCAGAAGACAAGTGTTGGAAGAAGCAAGGAAAATGTGTGAAGTGTGGTCAGTTGGGACACTTCGTTAAAGATTGTCCGAGGTTTAGAGTTCAGTCATCGGGGACAGGAATTGGAATATCACAGGGTCAGAAAAGGGATACTTCGGGGAAGCCCAAGAATTCGGGTAGAGTATTTGAATCAATCAGCACTCAACGGGTGATTCATCAGTTTCAGGAGGTATTAATTTTGTGTCGAGAGAGCGAGCGCGTGCATTTTAGGATCATCGCATTCTCATGTTTGTGTGCATTTAGTTGCATTTATTTCTCTTGAGTCTTTGACTTATGTGTTGTCAGTGTCTACTCTTATGGAGGAGTGTAGGACTTATCTGATAGAGTCTTATGTGCTCTGATGTTGTGCTCATGTTGTTAAAGGTAGATAGAACTTACCTGCTAAATTTGCCATGTTGCTATTACAAGATTTTGATGTTACTATTGCTTTAATCTATTGTTGTAGGGGATGGTTATATTCTCCATTCCTAATTTCTTAAAACTGTTTGAGACCGTTCCTTTGGGTAGAGTTATACCTATCTTTTCTTAATTGAAATCCGAGTATTTAGTTTCGGTCAGTTTGTTGGGTGTATATATCATTCGTAAGATTTCGTTTTCTTCCGAATAGTACCTAGTGTTTGAGGAGGAGCTTGGGTTAAATTGGGTTGTTGTGGTACAAGGTTGTAGTTCTAATATTTAGATCAATGTCCTTATGACATCGGTTGGGTTATAGGAGTTGAGGATTCAATGAGGATCTCTTGGGGAAAATTTTGGTCACTTTTAGTGCATCTCCGTGAATGTGTCGGAATGGATTAGCATGGAGAGGTGTATGATTTGTTATGGATGATGAGTTGTTGTAGGAGTTATGATCATTAATGGTGGTAAGCGTGTTAAATTAGAAGGGACTAAGTACATTTTGGGAGAGTAATAATTTCTCAATCTATGTTAAGGGCATTTTGAAATTTTGGTTAGATAGTGGTTCTATGGTTCTAAATCCCTTCTTGGTGGCGTTACCGAATTGGATCAAGGGTGTGTGAAGAAAGTTGAGTATCAATACTTGGGCATAATTAAGGAATATCATGAATTGGTATTGGGTCAGTTGGAGTGTTGCTAGCTAATTGGTTTATTATGATGGTAGTGCCATTGAGCTTAAATATCATTAAGTCAATAAATGTATGCGTGAGAGACTAACTGGGGTTAGCTATTAAATTTAGAGTTCGTTGATTTCCTTTGGGTATATGAGCACGGATTACGACTTAAATGGAGTTAGAGAAAATCTTTTGAAGATAAAATTTGGATCGTTTTGCGGACTATTGAGTATATTGAATGGTTTAGGCTTCAAGACCAGATTAATGAAGGGATGAGAGTATAACATAGATTTTGGACACTTTAGGTACGAGAGTGGACACTTTGTACGAGAAATTTGGGGTTTGTATGGTACTATTTATTTAAGGTGTTAACTCAAAGTGAAGACACTATAATGGTAATCCATAGAGATATAGCCATTTCGATGAATATTGTGGAAATAGAAATTTCTTTAGCCTTTTTATATTTTAAAAGCTAATTAGGCTCGGGATGGTGATGTTTTGAATTTCTGGGGAATACTACTAAGTATGCGATTTACAAAAGAAGACACCTTTGCAGTGTAATTAATGTTGTGAATAAAGTGAGCTTGGGATATCTCGAGAGTTATGTTTGGGAGCCATTGGGATTCTCCAATTTTGATTATGGATTCTAATTAGTAGTGAAGGTTATGATTGAAGGAAGTTATGTGCGAGAGGTCGTGGTATTGTGAACATTATTTAGGGTTACTACGTGGTGGTTTAGAATGGAGAATTGAGGAATTTGAGAAATGGCGGAACTATCGTATCCGTATCTATTTGATCTTTCGGGTAAGTCTCGTTAAAATTCGGGTCGAATTTTCTTTAAGGGGGAGAGAATGTCACGACCCGAAATCTAGGCTCTATTTTATTGGTAATAAATGATTATTATTTATTTATTTGCTTATTTTTTATTTAAATTATTATTTATTTAAATAATTATGTGTGCACTTTATGTGTCATAATAAATTATGTCTAGCATTTTAATTGGTCTTTTGTGCTAGTGTAGAGTTTTGGGGTCTTAATGGTTAGTAGGGAGTGTAAGTAATTGCGTATAGTATAGAGGAGGGGCCTGAGTGTAAGTTTTTGGAAATAATTCCCCTACACCCTCTCTTCTCCCTCACTCTTCTTCTTCTCCCAGCTCATTCTCTCTCTCTCCAAAAGAAATTGGGCAAGTTTTCTCTCTACCTTCTCTCTTCATTTTCTTCATCTTCCTCTTGTTATTTCTCATTTCTTAAAACATGAAATGTGTTTAGATCGTCGATAGGATCGTAGGAAGCCAAAAAGAATTGAAATCCATCAACTTTGAGATTTATCAAGTAAGTTACTTTTCCCCCATTTTGATGTTAAAATGTTCATATCATGTTTATATGATGTTTGAGTTGATATATTTGAAGTTTGGATGAGTTTAGAATTTATTTGGAATTTATTTGAATTTTGGGTTAAAAATGGTGATTTATGAATGTTGGGTTGATTCTTGATTTTGGTTGATTAAATGTTGTTATAGGAGTCTTTTTAGACTTATAAGTTGTTTGGGCACATTAGTATACTAGTTGGAATGTTGGATTTTGGTGGAAATGTGTTTTGGGTATAAAAATGGAAGAACCCATGTTGTTCTTCCCGATTTCCAGAAATTCAGAGCATTGGGCGGCCGCACAAAAATTCCTGGGCGACCGCACAACTATCTGAAAGCTTTTGGTCGTGTCTTGAGACTGTTTGGGCGACCGCACATACTCTTTTGGGAGGCCGCACAGTCCTCTGAAAATTTACATTTTTGTTTAATTGTGTGATTGAAGAATGCGTTTTGGTCCAAATCTTGGGTGTCCTTCTAGTCGACCTTAGTGATCATTGTAGTACACTCTAGAGATAGAATTGGGTCCTTTGTGATCAAGTTTGTGTTTGAAATGAATTAAGTGTTAATTGAGACTTTGGAACATCTTATTGAGGTATTGTTGGCTTGACTTATCTTTGTGATGATCATTTAGTATATGTTTGGGCATCTTATGATGTGTTCGTGGTTGTTCCAATCGAATTGATTTTCGAGTAAGATTTGGTCTGGGTTTTAGGCGATGTCCTATAGTACCTAGAGGGTTGTTATTGAACACCAAAGTGTAGGGTTTAGTCCGGTCGTGATCATGTTCTAATAAGTGTAACATTTTGGATTCGTTTGGGATAATTTTGGGTTATAGTCGTTGTACTATTTGTGAGAGACTGTTTGGGTTGTGTTCTTTATGTGTAACTTGTGAGTATCATCTTTGGAAGGTATTTGGTATGGTTCCTCTTTATGGAATTATCGGGTTCTAATAATCATTGTTGTTGTGCTCTTTTATGAGAAGCTCGTTGTGTTTATTGTTGTTGAACTCTTCTTGAGTAATCGTTTGCATCTTTTATGGTGATTAATTGGTATGATTCCCTACATCTTGTGCGTATGAGTCCATTGTGATTGTTGACCATTTTTTGCCCCATTATTACCCTCCTCCAGATTGGCCTTGGATGTGAGAAGAGCTAGCTCCTTTGTGTGCACTTTAGCTTTACTTGGAGCATGACTTTGTGGCATGTCTCCCGTCCTTTGTGACACTTCTTTTGGTCATTGATTCCGGTACCGGGGGTATTCTCTTCAGCTTTTATGCTACTATGAAGATGGTTTGATGGGTATTCTCTGCAGCGACCTTTATTTGGTTTTTTCAGTTGGGTGAAACCTTGGCTATGTATCCACCTATGAGTGTTTAATTCAGCTTTATGTGTTGCATGATGATGATGGTCGTTATTTCCAACCGGTATGGGACGGTTGGCGATAGGGAGCCTCTCATTTGTTGTTATATGTTTATTTATATGATTGATTATTGGATATTACTGTTTGACAGCATGTCACTTATTATTCCGCTGCTATCTGTCTATTGTTAATCGCTATTGGTCATTGCATATTAGCATGTCATGTAGTTGCATTAGTAACTTACTGAGATTTATTCTCACCCCGTTTCTTGTTTCAAATTGTTTTTCCTTAACCCCCCCCCCAGGAGGAAAAGGATTAGGATTCGCGGTTCGAGGAGGACGTCGAGAGGATTGAGATTTTGGGGCAGGTTGTTATAGATCGGTTTACATTATTTAAATGTATAACCTTTTAGGGATAGTTTTACCACTATTGACGTCATTAAGAATTGTAATATTTGGTATCTTTGGTGTGAGCTTGTGGAGCTTACACTAGTTGTTTTATGATGTTGTTAAACTTGGATTTTCCAAACCTTGTATTAAAATCTTTTGGTTCAAAATGGAATTTTTAACTTCTATATTTTAGAGTTTTGGTTTTAAGTCGACGTCCAGCTCGCGGTCTCGGGCCCGCGGGGTCCGGGGTCGCGACACACTTGTTATTTCTGCATTGTAATCATTGCCTTGGTTTCCCTTTCAGGTGACTCGGGAGGCGTACGTTCGTTCTGTTCAGCGGGAGAACGTACTGATGCGCCTATTGAGAGAGGCATATCATTCTTGCACTTGCACGGGATGATGTCGTGGCTCCCAGCGTCGGGAACGGTCTCGAATGGTGCGGGCTCTTCTCACACTGGTGGTCGAACGGTCCAGGGACGGAGTTCGGGTGCCGGTAGATCTCAAGCTTTAGCGCGGAGTGGAGACGCCACGGAGGAGGATTCTGATTAGGCGGGGCCCATCTTTCCATCTTTATTTCCTACACTGTTAGCTAGTAGAGACAAATATGTACTGGACAAATATTTAACATGCATGTAAATATATTTATGAACTGAAATGAGAATGATTTTGTGACAACCTATCTGTACAAACTAATTATTTTACAATGCTCCTAATTTTTATACAATGCATGAGCCTCGGGGAGGGACAGGTACGTTGTTTGCATGGATCCGTTGTGGAGTGGGAGTAACGATCTGCGATTTCTATATGGGGCCAAGAGTGGCCGCGTGGCCAAGGCAAAGTCGGCCGCCTGGCCAAGAGCAATACTGGCCGCGTGGCCGAGGACAATTGTGGCCGCGTGGCCAAGTCTGCCGCCGACTCTGGTTTTCCTTTTCCTGGCAAGAATTGGAGTTTGTGTACTATTTAAGGGGAGTTTGTGTTGCCTTAGAATTCGTACCAGCCACTTTTTTGAGAAATTTAGAGTTCCAATCACCAATTTGCTTGCTCTTTGCCATGGATCATGAGGCTAGGATCACAAGCCTTGAGAAAAAAGTCTTTATAACCTCTTTGGAGAAGTGGGTTGCCAAACTTCCTGGTTCTAGCCGTAGGAAACTTGATGAAAGGTATGGGATAAGGTGTCTTTGGTCACTCTTGCATATGAATTCCAATACCATCCTTTTACAAGCCTGTGGGAAGTTTTGGAATTACACCCTTCATGTCTTCAATTTTTCATTCAACGAGATGACACCCACATATGAGGACATTGCAGCGCTTTGCGGCTACGAAGGGAAGGGTAAAGTTGCCTTGCCTTTTGACTTTGTTTGCTTGAGGGACAAGTTGATGACCTTTGGCGTGTCCGTGGAGGACTTTGATAGGTATGCTAGGGGCGGCTATGTTGACCTTTCTTGGATGCCACAACACTTTATGCACATGGACGTGGCTTCTGACCGTTCTTTGGACCATCTTGCACTATGCTTGTTTGCCTCTATTCTCTTCCCCTCTGAGGTTGGGTTTGCCAGTGAAGGGTGCTTGGGCATGGTAAATTCCGCTCGTCTAGGCTATAACATTATGCCGGCTATCCTTGGAGAGATGCTCTGTGGGATTCCCCATCTCGCGGCTTATGGTGGGATGCCCTGCGGTAGTGATAGGCTCTTGACTATGTGGTTGCAAGAGAGGCTCCGCGTCAACAAACCGGCAGCTTCTCTGAAGGTGGCTCCATGGATGCACCGTATTAGGGGGATGGCGGAGCGGTTTGAGGGCATGACTCTCAAAGGTTGGGAACAGTATTTGGCAGAGATGGTGACTGATGACATTCAATGGGTTGTGCCCCATTGGCACATTCATTCTGTGAGGGAGAAGCAAGTAGGACTTCACATGATCAAAGTTCCGACACTCTCTGGGACTACCTTTTACTACCCCACTAGAGTGCTCCGTCAGTATGGTTTAGTGCAGACTACCCCGGAGGGTTGGGACAAGGAGAGAGATGATTTTCCTTTTGGGATACTTCAGTTGGATGACAGTACTTCGGTCCTTCTCTCTCAGATATGGGGCGAGGCCGGTTTTAGCCGTAGGACCTTCATCACCCCCTCTAGCAACACCTACCTGTCACGAGAGTACTTGGATTGGTATATGGGGAGACTTGGGCATGCGGAGCAGACTCTAGAGACCCTAAGGGGTACTATTTTGGGATCCTGTGCTCCAAGTTTTTCATTGAGAGTGAAAGAGGTTGTGGCTTATGAGAGGAGGATGAGCAAAAGCGTGGCCAACGGGAATGGAGATGGAGTGGGGGCATCCAAGAAGAGGAAAAGCGAAGAGGTTCCTATCGGCAAGGCTAAAGGTGTTAGCGAGTTTCAAAGAAGATTTTATGAGAATCCTAACAAGAAAGTTCGCCGTGGACAAAGCAAGAAGAAAAAGACCGAGGGCACAAATGGCACTAAAGAGTGATCCCGAGCGTCTCCCCATAGTCGTTGCAGACACATTAGTTTTAATTTATGTCTTATTTTACGTTTTAGTCTAAATTTAAGAATAGGTTATTTATTCAAAAAGTATGTCAAGCTTAGACTCATCAAATAAGTGTTAACATGCAATGACTATGGAAATAAAAGTTTTTGCTTTCAGAAAATACAACCTCTATCTTTATTGCTTTGTGACAGGATTTGGATGTTTATTTGTTTTTTAGATCGCACCTTTTGAAAGGCTGCCTACGTTCCCCTTTTACAAATAGGACTAAGGGGCTCATGTCACCGTAGTTCACTCCAGTTAGACTAGAATGATTTTAGAGAAAGGGAAGATAGAAGGGGGAATGCTCTAACTTTTGTCTAGACCGCCCTTGCGGGTTTTCGATCTAGCGAGCTTTGTACGCACCCTTATTTTGTATAGACTGCCCTTTGCGGGTTTTCAGTCTATCGGGCTTCTTTTTGCGTAGTAAACATTTTTTTTTTTTAGAGAGGGGGGTTGTACTAGTCGTAGTAGCGTCTGAGCTTGCTGATGTTGACTGGTTCCTTGAGCGGGCTGCCATCCAAATCTGCCATTCTGTCTAGTCTTGTGGCGCGCCTCGAGCTTTGGTCATTGCATCGACGTGTTGCTTCAAATCCTCTATTTCTCTTGAGATGTCTTGAATCGTTTCTGCAGTCAGGTGCGAGAGTACCTCTGGGCCGTTCCTCACATAAGGCTTGATTTCGTAGCAACCGAGGAGTTCTAAGTTTTCGCTTTCCCTATAGAACCAAAATTCTCTCACGCCGGTGAGCATGTTCTCGTCCATCAAGCCTTGGATTATCCTTTGTAGAGCGACACAGTCGTTGGTGTCGTGGCCTTCGTCTTGGTGGTAAGAGCAACTTTTGGTAGGTTCAAATGGTTGAAGGGGTGGTAATTCGGAGAGGAGTGAATGTTCTCCTAGAGGCTGCATCTTGCCCATTTGTCTCAGTTGGTCGAACAAATTTGCGAAAGGGGGCCCTATTCTTGTGTATAGGTGGACTGAGAGGGGGTATTTTTCCAAAAATCTTTGCAGTTTTTCACTGATTTTCTTTTCCTGGTGCGAGGGCCACGATTCTGTCATTGGTGTTGGGGTCCGAAGTTCATTCCCATGTGCCGGGTGCAGGATTGGGGTATTCGCGAGGTACTCCTTGAGGTAGCATAACGCGAACTCACATCTCGAACTCCATTCTTGGTTGCGGGCCCTTTCTATTTCTCTGAGTGTCGGTTCCCCCACTGTTGTAAAATGGTTGAGGTATTGCAGTAACTTGATGAGTTCTTCCTTTTCGGCTTTGTTCCGAGGAGACTGCATTCTCAACACGGCTCGAACTCGCCGACTGATGGTCCTCCACGAGGTTGTGGATGGGGTCGCTTCTTGGTCCTCCTTGGTTGTCTCGACCTGGCCTTTTCCGTTAAAGATATCCTCGGGCTGTGACTCCTTTGGCTCGGCTTCGATTCCCAAATTCACACATGTTAACACCTCATCAGCAGCTTGGGCTCGAGACGCGTTTTGATTGATAACCGTATTCGTTATTTAATTGGTCTGTGTCTGCCTCTTCTAATGAATCATTATTAACTAAGTGTGTATCATTAAGTTGATTTTTAGCCAATTTATCATATGAAAGAGTGACTACGGAGGGATACTCGGAAAGGTCGAGGGTTTCATTCATGGAAAATGGGAGTACATTGTTTGTGACAGACTCAAACTCGAAAGATAAATTATTAAACTCGGGGGAAAGGGATCTAGGAGTAGTGACAGGCGATGCTGCAGGAGTGGTGGAAAAGGGAATAGCAGGAGAAGGAACTAGCCCCACTGTGTCTGCCATAAACTCGGGAGTAGCTATAGGTCCCCCAATGATGCACCAATTCTTGAGCTTGTCCCCCATGGGTACCACCAATGTCCTCGGATCTACGTCCTTCTCTGATTCATCCCCAATAGCGGCTACCATGTCGTCGTCCAGCCCCAGATTACCCAGATGCTGAAGCAGATATTGGCCGTCCCACGTCTCAGTCATTCTTGGCGCTTCTGCAGTTTCTGCTGTCGGCTTGTCAAGGGTTGCGCTTTAAGTTGATCTGCCAAGTCATCTGCAACCTTGGCGGAGTACTCATGCCTGATGGTTCTAACTCTGCCCGTGGCTTTGTCATATTCCATGTAAGTCAGCTTCATGTTGGACCGATCGAATTCCACATCTCTGAAAATCTCGAACCCTTTCTGCAACTTACCGGTGTGGTCAAACCATGGCTCTGTGAACTCGAAACACGAAAACTCCTCGCCTTCCTTAACTAACTATTAAGGGAAAGGCGGTATGGTCGCATCTCAGGCTTTTTATGAGAAAGCCCCACTTTCTTAAGGAACTCTATCCTTTTCTGTTCTGCTTTGTCTTCGGGAGTGAGAGTATACCCAAGACCGAACAATCCTCGGTGATCAATCTCTTTAACCAGACTTGTGGGACCTTGCAAGCACTTACCTAGCCCCAGCACCGGTATGAAGCCCATATTACGCAGTATCTTGACAACATGTTCCACTTTATCCGTTGTTTTGGTGAGGTCGATGGTGCAGATCTGTGCCTGAGCGACTATTTCAAAGCCATTGAAGAGTCAGCTCTCTTCCCCATGCTGTATTTGTAAAACAGGAATGCCCTTGGTGTCCGTCCCTTGGCCCGTTACTAAATCACTGTAGAGAACTGTCACCTCATTACCGGATTGAAATTTCACACATTGGTGCAAGGAGGAGGGAACTGCGCCTGACTGATGTAACCATGGCCGTCCGAGCAGGAGTGAGAAGGTTGCGGGAATGTCTATGACATGGAATTCGGTGGGTAGGATTTTGGTTCCGATTGTGATGGGCAGGGTGACAACGCCTATAACCGCGCGACATGTTGAGTCATAAGCTTTGATTGTTTGCTTAGACGGGCTCAAGTCCACACCATAGACACCGACTACATCCATCATCCTTGACAGCAAGGTGTTAATAGCAGAACCATTATCAATGAATACACGGGGAATTTTCTTGCTATTTACCTCGACAGTGATGTATAAAGGCTCATTATGATCAACTCCGAACACTGGCTTGTCTAGCTCCGAGAAAGTGATGATGTTTCCATAGTGGATATTCCCAATCATGTGCGTGACGTTCTCTGGGGTAGTGTTTGACGGGACCATAGTAGCGGCGAGGTTTTGCTCAAGCATGAGGCGATGGGCGAGAGAGGAGGTGAGTAAGGACTAGAGCGAAATGCGGACTTGGGTCTGTTTGAGTTGGGTGAGGATAGGGTCTTCATTCTCGAGATCGGCTTGCTCGGGTTCCTTCCCAAATATTTTCTTTGCTCCCTTCGGATCGGATTGGTACACTTGACCGGATCTTGTAAGGAGACAAACTTCTGCACGTAGCTCCTCCAAAGACAATGGCGTGTCACGACAAGGGGGCGAAACTTCGGTCCTTTCGGCCTGTTCGAAGATTTCGGCCCAAGAAAGAGGTTGAGAGGGTTTGGGACTCTCTTCCTCTAGAGATTCGACTTCACTAACTAGTTCTTCTAAAGACAACAAGTAGCAAGAAGGTTCTTTATTATTAATCATTGAAATACAACCCATCTCATCACAGTCCGCCACAACAGGCTCGGCCGGATCAATGATCTCACTAAGTTCTACCATGAGTACATTGCTAGCTGCATAATCTCTAGGGTCTTCGACAACTCCCTTGTGGATGAGCTCTTGCACGGCTTTCTTGAGTTCAAAGCATTCTTCGGTAGTGTGACCGGTGCACTTGTGGTAGTGGCAAAACTTTGACAAATCGCAACCAAGGCGGAGGAGGTGTCCTTCTACTGGTTCGAGAATTTCTAACGTCACCAATGCCATGAAGATATCCACCATCGTAAGCCCTATCTTGTCAAAGGCATCCATGAGCTCTAGGATACTGATCTCGCATGTTTGCACCATATTCACCCCACCCCCATTGTTAGGAAGAGGGTTCTTCAACACATTGGGACCCTTCGGCTTCTCAATCTTCTTGTCATTGATCAACCCTTGAACTACGCGCTTCAATTGGATACACCCATCCGTCGTGTGCCCAATGTACTTGTGGTATTTACCGAATTTGGATGCATCTAAGTCAATCCTTGGGTTGGCGGGTTGGTAATTCTCTAGCGGCTTAATGAGACCTCTCTTGACTAACACGTCAAAGACCTTCCCCATGGGCATACCAAAATCATCAAAATACTCCCTCTGTTGTGGAGCCCCATTCCTTGTTACGGCTTGGACATCTAGCGGGACCTCATTTTGGACCATATTCACTTGGCCGACGGCCTCCTTTCCACCCCTAGGGGGCGCAGGCGCAGTAGGAGCCTTGTAGCGGAAGGAGTTGTTGTTGTTGATCTTTGGACTTTCCTTTGGCGGCACAATCCCAGTGAACCCTGCTTCGTACCTTACTCCGGCGTCAACCATTTCCCGCAAGTCAGGGAAATAACCATTGCCGATGGCTGCTTTAATCTCAGGCAATAAACATTTGTAGAATATCTGTTTCTGTTCCTTTGCTTTTGGTGGGTATTAGACCTCGCACAACCGATGATTCCACCTCTTGTAAAAATCATAAATAGCCTCGCCGGACTTTTGCATAGTGTTCTCGAGATCCGTTCGATTCACATGCCAATCCAAGTTAGCTTGATACTTCTCACAGAAAACGACACTAATTTGATCCCAAGTTTGCCTCTCGCCTGGTTCTAGCCCCAAGAACCAACGCAGAGCTATACCATCTAAAGTGCTATGGAATACGCGAGCCATTTGTTCGTTGGTGCAGTCACGAGCCCTCATGGCCAACACATAACTATCCAAATGAGTCTTAGGACACGAGTAACCATGAAACATCGCCACTTTAGGGTGCGGGTAGTTTGCTAGCAGAGAGGTGTAGATACCCCGGGGGGAACCACGACTTTAACTTGTTTTTTAGAGTCGCCACCTATGTTTTGAGGAACATAAGAAAAACCTATAGATTGTAGCCTAAGTTTGATTACGAAAACAGAGATTCTTTGTTTTGAGGTTCCGGGGATAGGTTACGAGATGGGAAGTACCGAAACACCCATCTCGCCCAACTAAAGTTGGTCTTGCTTGATCAAAATCTACATGAATGAAAATGTTCTTCTTCTTCTTCTTTAAGTCGTGAAAAGGGGGATTTAAAATAGGATTTGGAATGTAGGAGATAACTCCTTAACCAACCTCAATGAGATGAGGTGATCATTAGAGTCATGTCCCAAAATGATTTGGGTGATTGCACATTTGATTAAAGTAAAAAGAGAGAGGAGATGAAGTAGAAAAGGAAGGAAAAGATGGACTTTTACCTACAATTTGAAGACCTTCAAATATTTCTTGATGAAGTCCTTGGAGAACCTTTAGAAAGTGATTTTGGTATAGTTTTTGTAAGTTCAATTTTTGGTCCAAGTCTTCGATCCTTGAAAATGGAGGTAAAGAGAGGTTTTTATAGGTGAAAGAGGGGTGTTTTTGGTGCCAAAACTCAGTCACCAAGAAATCCTTCCCGGGCAAAATCTTGTAAATTGAGCAAGGGAGGGAATCCTGGCCAGAAATCTGTAACTGACGCCCAGAGGCGCGCGCTTCCTGCTTTGGGGGCGGGAGGCGCGCGCGCCTGGCTCCTAGTGTCGGAGGCGCGCGACTCAGAGAAGGCAATTTTGACAGAATGGACTAGAAAGTCAGCCCTGTCATTCAGTTTAGTCCCTGGACTTAACGAAGTCAGTCAGGAACTTAACGGAAGTGACAGAAACTAACGAGAAACACTTAGGATGGGGAGAAACACAAAATCAAATGTGCAATCGGGGTGAGCGGTCCAAGGCGGGGTGTCTACAGAGCCCCTCGGCGACGTGGACTGCAAAGCAGAATGCGTCGACGAAAGTTAAAAACACCCGCCGAGGACATCACCAAGAAAAGGCAAAGACTCGATGAAAGCAGGAATTTGAAATTGCGAGAGATAGTGGTGCGCTCCCTGTGTGAGCGGCTTTTGCTGAAGTGTTGTATTGGAGCTCATGGGAGCTTGTCTCGATATGGACCGAGTTGTTGAGTTGGGGCTCATGGGAGCTTGTCTCGATATGGACCGAGTTGCCGACTTGGAGCTCATGGGAGCTTGTCTCGATATGGACCGAGTTGGTTGACTTGGAGCTCATGGGAGCTTGTCTCGATATGGACCGAGTTGCCGACTTGGAGCTCATGGGAGCTTGTCTCGATATGGACCGAGTTGGTTGACTTGGAGCTCATGGGAGCTTGTCTCGATATGGACCGAGTTGCCGACTTGGAGCTCATGGGAGCTTGTCTCGATATGGACCGAGTTGCCGACTTGGAGCTCATGGGAGCTTGTCTCGATATGGACCGAGTTGGTTGACTTAGAGCTCATGGGAGCTTGTCTCGATATGGACCGAGTTGCCGACTTGGAGCTCATGGGAGCTTGTCTCGATATGGACCGAGTTGCCGACTTGGAGCTCATGGGAGCTTGTCTCGATATGGACCGAGTTGCCGACTTGGAGCTCATGGGAGCTTGTCTCGATATGGACCGAGTTGTTTGACTTTGTGGGGTGCGGGCACGGTTGAATGTTTTGAATGAGGTCGTTAGCGAACCCTTGCTGACAAATCCGTTAGTGAATCCGTTCGATGAAATATTGCTTTGAAGCCTCGTGCCATTTGGAGTCACACTTGACTTTTTTTTTTGAATTGTGGGGTACGGGCACAGTTGACCGCGACCAGAAAAATGTTCCTGCTGGGGATGAAATGTTGAGATTGACTCTTGAGGGGGGTGTGGCACCCGTGACAGAACTTAGGGAGTTCGGAATTTTGAAGAGGACAGCCTACTTTTTTGAGTGGGAGTTTCTATCCTACTTTCGATTTTTGACATTCCTTAAGGGCGGACCAGAAAAAGGTGTGTCCAACTGGGTGTCTGAGGATCGGGACAGTGTCTTGATATAGGCTGGAGATCTCTGACAAGGCCCTTTTCTTGAAGCGATTTAGACCTGGGAGGCGCGCGCCTTTATATGTAGGCTTGGGACGCGCGCGCACTTCAGACCACTGGCGGGTGGCGCGCGCGTCTGGGAGGCGGAATTTCGGGCTTGACATTTGCTGACCAAAAGAGCCCCCAACAGCTATAATATCATCTTCTGTTCGACCACTTGATCCTCACAGCTCCTTTCTGCCATTTTTGAACATCATATTATTGCTTAACTTTGCTTGTGATCAACATTTTCCATGGCTTCCAATTCTTTTGCCCTTGATGCCAAGGTTGTTAGTGAGTATGAAAAGGACTTGGGTACTTTTGTGTATTCTTTTAAGACCCATCTCAAGAAGGCCTTCATTAAAGACTTCGGGTTCCGAATTCTTTTCACTTTGCGGACGTTGAAGCCGGATTGGGATTTGTTGAGAGCTGCCGCGGCTTTATGGGATTGCGACAGCCATACCTTCAACCTTTCAGCTAATGAAATGGTGCCGACTGTTGACGATTTCGGGGCCATCCTTGGCATGCCTTTGGCCGGTCGGATTGCCGTCCCTAAATATCACCGTGGTGCCGTCGACTCTTGGGTTGAGTTACTGAATCTCCCTGTTGAGGACGTGAGGAAGATGTTGCACGGTACCGTGATTGACATAACTGAGTTGCCGATGTTCTTCAGTTTACACTCGGAGGACCCGGTGGTTCAATCTTTCAAAAGAAATGCCATGGCCGTTTGTCTCTTCAGCGAAGTACTGTTTGTTACACCCTTCGGGACTGCGGACGCGCAGTTGGCTGAGATTATTTTGCAAGCTAAGGAGCAGCGATTTAGTGTAATCCCTCTTATTGTAGGGGAGACGTTGCACGGCCTTGATGAGTTACATAGGACGGGCAAGATGTGTCGGGGAAGCCCTTTTCTCTTGACCATATGGCTCCGAGAACACTTCAGAATTTATTCTCCGGATGGTGATTTGTCTCCTTTTGCTGTTCATAGGAGGAAGTTGTTGATCCGGGATTTATCTGAAGATGATTGGAAGAAATTCTTTGCCTCTCGGGTGACCGCCGATATTGAGTGGTGTCCTCCTTCTTGGGGTCTTTGTCCTTTTGTGGAATGGACTCTTGGTTTTCAGCACGTGGTTGTACCCGGTTTGAGAGATTCTTCATTTTACCAGCCAGAGCGGGTTCTGCGGCAGTTCGGTCGTCAACAGACAATTCCTTTTCCGAGGGATGGAATGCTTCGTCCAGTTGCTTACATGGGTCCTGACTTCTCGAGTGAGCTTCAGTCGGCTTGGGGAGATGACCGCAATCGTTGGGCTTTCGCTCCTCTGCATCGGGGGAGTGTCTTCCTTCCCGAGAGCTACTTGGACTATTTATTTGGCACCCTTTACCGTGGCATCACTTGGGTTGATGTGCTTCGTGCCGAGTTGTTGGGATAGGGTTTTGAGCCTAGCAGTACTTTGAGATATAGGGAGGCTGCTGCTGATTCGAGTAACATTCTTCCTGACCCTTTCGGTACTCCTTTGGATGACTTTTATTCTAGGAGACGTGTTGCATCACAGAAGGTTTCGGTACGTATTATTGCTCCTTTGTTACCCAAGAAGAAAAGGATTGAGAGACGATTGGGTGGTCCTTCGAAAGCTAAGAGAAAATTGGATTTTTCTTAGTACCCTAAGAGATTACAATTAGACCACTTTGTTTTAGGATTTACTATTTTGATGTCTTTTGTTGCTCAATAAATCCGTTGTAATGGTTTAAATAATTCATTGAATGAATAAAAATTGCATTTTGTTATTTGAAGTGAATTGGGTATTTTTGATATGTTTTAGACCGCACCCGAAGGTTGCCTAAGTTCCTCCAGTTGGGAGGCTCAGGTCTTCGTAGTTCAAACAAACAAAGACCATTTTTTTTTTTTTTTTTGTTGTTGTGCACCCTGTTTTTTGCCTAGACCGCCCTTTCGGGTTTTCAATCTAGCGGGCTTCTTTTTGCACATGCTCTAATTTTTGCCTAGGCCGCCCTTGCGGGTTTTCAACCTAGCGAGCGATTTTTTTTTTTTTTTTTTTTTTTTTTTTTTGTTATGGTCTTTGTTTATTAAGCGTAGAACCTCTTGAGCTTGTCGAGGTTGACCTCCTTTGGCAGCTGGTCACCATCTAAATCCACGAGCCGGACTGCACCACCGCTTAGTATCTTTTTGACCACGTACGGACCGATCCATCGGGGTCCCCATTTCCCCAGGGGATTCATGGCATTAGGAGGATGTTGTCTTAAGACCAAATCTCCCACATTGATGTTTCGAGGCTTCACCCTTTTGTTGAAAGCTTTTGCCATCCTTTGCTGATACGCCCTTGTGCGTTCGAGTGCTCTCAACCTTTTCTCGTCGAGCAAGGCTAGTTGTTCATATCGACTTTCCATCCAGTCGACCTCGTTGACTTGATTCTTGAGGAGGACTCGTAGAGATGGGACTTCAAGTTCGATAGGGAGTACGGCTTCAGAACCATAGACCAATGCATAAGGAGTTTCTCCTGTTGCGGATCGTATTGATGTGCGGTAGCCCCACAATGCTAATGGTAGCTTTTCGGGCCAATCCCTTCCTGTTGAGGCCATTTTCTTGACGATGGTCTCGATGGTCTTATTTGCTGCTTCGACTGCGCCATTTGCTTGGGGCCGGTAAGGAGATGACTTGTGCTTGGTGATCTTGTATTCTACCAAAAGTGCATCCATTTCCTTCTCAAAGTGAGAGCCGTTGTCGGAAATGATTTCATGAGGCACGCCGTATCGGCACATGATATTAATCTTTACAAATTCGGCCACTTTCCTGGCGTTGAGGGTTCGATAGGCTTGTGCTTCGACCCACTTTGTGAAGTAGTCGACTGCCACTAGGACGAACGACTGCCCATTGCTTCCGGCGGGATGAACTTTACCGATGATGTCTATCCCCCAACAAGAGAAAGGCTAAGGTGTGACCATGTTGTAAAGTTGTGAGGGTGGAGCATGTTGTAGATTAGCGTGGAATTGGCACTTGGCACACCTTTTGACTTTCTCGATACAGTCTCGTTCCATAGTGCTCCAATAGTAACCAATGCGAAGTATCTTCTTGACTAGCATAAACCCATTCATGTGGGGTCCACATTCTCCTTCGTGCACTTCACACATTATCTCTTGAGCTTCGGTCTCATTGGCGCATAAGAGATTGATCCCGTCGTGGTGCCTTTTATAGACTCGGTCCCCAATCAGTACGTACCGAGAGGCTAACCTTTCCAGAGCTGCTTGAGACTTCTTATTGATGTTCTCGGGATAAGTGCCGTCTTTGAGGAAGTTCATGATATCCGAATACCACGGAGAGTTTGTTTGAACCTCGTTGATCTCGATACTCATGCAATATGCCGGACTGTTCCTTCGAGCAATTTTGAAAGGCTTCACCATTTTTCCTTTGGGCATTTCAACTAATGAAGCTATAGTGGCCAGTGCATCGGCGAAGCGATTCTTATCCCTTGGCAGGTAGTTGAAAGTGATCTCTTGGAATTGTTCAACCAGTTCTTCAAGGTGCTGACCATACTGTTGGAGAGTCGGGTCTTGGGTTCGCCATTTACCCGATTGCTGATTGATAAGGAGCAAAGAGTCGCCGAACACTTCTAGTTCCGTGACGTTTCTTTCGAGAGCTGCTTCGAGCCCTGCTATGCATGCTTCGTACTCGGCAATGTTGTTGGTAGCTTCGAATTCCAGGCGTATGGCAATGGGAGTGTAGATGTCTTTTGGATCGACAAGCAATACCCCTATACCAAAACCGTGTTTATTGGCGGCGCCATCGAAAAAAAAGTTGCCACTTGTCTTCCTCGGTTGCAGTACAAATTAATGCTCGTCGGGGAACTGTACATCTTCCCCCTTCACTTCGTCACACAGGAATTCGGCAAGCTGGTCACTGAACACTTTCCCCCTGACGGATTTTAGTGTGACGTAAGTGATATCATAGCCGGCGAGCATGAAGTACCATTTGGCTATTCTTGTTGACATGAAAGGCTTCTCGAAGATGTAGCGGAGCGGGTCACCTTTGCTACTAGCTTGATCGGAAAGCTTCCATATAGTGTTTGAGCTTTTGAGTGACCCAAACCAATGCTGCACATGACTTCTCTAAGACAGAGTAGTTCTTTTCGCCTCCTTGGAATCGGCGACTGACAAAATAAATGGCGTTCTCCTTTGTGGACTTCGTTGCTCTTGTGCTAACATAGCCCCTAGGGCTTCATCATTGACAGTGAGATAAAGCAACAGAGGTTTCTCCTTGTGTGGCGGAACTAGAACAGGAGGGCACGTCAAGTAATGCTTCACTTGGTCGAAGGCTTCTTGGCACGCGTCGGTCCATTCTAGAGCCACATTCTTCTTGAGTAACTTGAAGATTGGCTCGCACATGGAAGTGAGTTGGTGCACAAACCGACTAATGTATTGTAGTCTGCCCATGAAACCTTTAATCTCTTTCTGCGTCTTTGGAGGAGGCATGTCAATGATTGCCTTGATTTTGGAGGGGTCTACTTCGATTCCCCTTTCAGTGACCATATAACCAAGAACTTTGCCTCGGATAACCCCGAATGTGCACTTTGCAGGGTTGAGCCTCATTTGTGTTGACGAAGCCTTTCGAAGAACTTGCGGAGATCGATTCAGGTGTTGACCATCGGTTCCTTTGGAGTGAATGATCATGTCGTCCACATAGACCTCGATTTCTTTGTGAATCATATCGTGGAACAAGTCTGTCACGGCTCTTTGGTAGGAAGCCCCAGCATTTCTTAACCCAAATGGCATGACTGTGTAGCAAAAGGTACCCCACGGTGTTGTGAAGGCTGTCTTATGTTGATCTTCCTCGGCCATGAGAATCTGATTGTACCCAGCGAACCCATCCACAATGAGCGAACCTCGTAGGCAGCAGTGGAGTCGACTAGCATGTCGATATTAGGGAGTGGAAAATCATCCTTTGGGGAAGCTTTGTTTAAATCCCGGAAGTCTACACAAACTCGACCTTGCCGTTCGCCTTCCTGACTGTCACAATGTTGGCTAACCATGTCGGATACTCGATAACCTTGATGAAACCCACACTGAGGAGCTTCTCAATCTCTTCTTTGACCTGCAGAGACCATTCTGGCTTGATCTTTCGGAGCTTCTGCTTTACTGGCCTGGCATCTTCTCTGATCGGAATCCTGTGCTCCGCTACCTTTCTGTCTAAACCCGGCATGTCTTTGTATGACCATGCGAACACATCCACGAACTCCCGTAGTAATGCAGTCAATCTGTCTCTGTCGTCTCCCTTGAAGAAGCTTCCAATCTTGGTTTCTTTTGGCTCTTCTTCGGTACCCAGATTAACAACCTGCAATTCTTCGTCAGCCTTTGGACCATTCTCGCCACGACTACGGACTTGTTGAGCAAGTTCATTTAAGTATGTTGTGTTTTCGTGGTCTATTTCATCATAATTTGAATCGTTATTAACTTGTTCGTTAAGTTCATTATTAGTTAATTCATCATTTATGATGTTTGCAATCTCAGGGTACTCAGAAATATCAAATTTTTCATTAGCAAAGAAAGGAAACACACGCTCGGCTATGGCCTCCAAATCCTCTTGGGTGAGGGTATTAGAGACACTCTCGGACTCGAAAGTAAGTGTAAGCTGCTCTTCCTTTGTTGCTGTGCGGGGTATGCAACCCATTTCTTGGACTAAGAATCCCTCGGATACCACGGGCCCTTTTGTTGAATACCAATTGTTGATCGGCTCGGAGCTTGGCGGGATCTCACTGATAGTCTCGTTCATGATGACGGTGTCATGGATGGCGTTGACTTAGCATTCATTCATTACGGCAAGCTCTTCGAACATGGAGGCTAAATCTGTCAGTTCTTCCCCCACGGTGATTTCTGTCTCGGACTCTATAGTCACCTTCCTTCCCCACCATTCACGGGGCGACATGGGAGTTGGTTCCCTTTCGGATTTCTGGATCTCACAATCGGAGAAGATTTCGAGGCCAGGCTTTTTGACACCTTTATTGTTAACCCACGGCTCGGGAAAGATCATGTACGGAACGTCTTCCCCCTGGCGGACAAAATAGCCATTCAACGTCTTGCGGTAAGGCCTTAGGTTAGGGACTTCATACCGACGGCCTTCTTTACGAGCTCGGGCCTTTTCGTTCTTGATCGCTTGTTCTTGCTTCAAGTCTTCTTCGGAAGGCTCGTACCCCAAACCGAATGTGTTCTTGACAAATGGGACTTGCACGGGATGTAGGATTCCTTGCTGATATTTCCCTAAGCCTAAACCAGGGAAGTAGTCCATATCCCTCATCATGCGGAGTACTTTGTGATTGCTGGGGGTCCATGATCCGTTTCCCCCTTCTTTGTCAATGGCGTTGATTGAGACGCCGGAGAGAGTGGAGTCGGTAGACCGTGCTGAACTTGGTGGACGGGCTCACCTTTTTTGTGGATAGTAACGTTTTCAGCCATTACGGTCACTATTTCATCACCATTTCGGATCTTGACACATTGGTGGAGAGTTGACGGTACGGCATTAGCACTATGAATCCATGGTCGACCCAACAGTAAGTTGAACGAGGCCGGGATATCAAGCACTTGGAATGGAACAGACATGACCATGCTCCCAAACTCAATGTCTATCTCGATCATACCCATGACTGTATGGGCGGTGCTGTCATAACCTCGGATTACTTGAGTAGAGGGCTTTAAATCAGAATCCTTAAGCCCCAGTATGCCCATGATTCTACCAGGCATGAGATTGAGTGCGGAACCACCGTCCACTAAGACTCTTGAGACGGGTCTCCCCCTTGCTCGTACCTTGAGGTAAATAGCTTCGTTGTGGTCGGAACCAAACGGTGGAAGGTCCATATCGGCAAAGGTGATGACGTTGCCAAAATGAATGTGACCAATCATTGCTGTGAGGTCCTCGAGAGTAGTATCGGGAGAAACTGATGTATCATCGAGATTGCGGATGACAAGATCTCGGTGTTTCTTTGAGGATGCAATGAGGTCCCAAATAGAGATGTTGGCTTGAGTTTTCTTGAGCTGGACAAGTAGAGGATCTTCGGGAGCGTTGTGAGCTTGCGGCTTTTGAGAAGAGGAGCTTGGTGCGGAAGTGGAAGGGTTGCTTGCTATGGCTCGACCGGATCGAGTTAGCATGTTGACGTTCCCGTCTTGCTTCTTTTTCCTATTCTCTAGTAATTCCCTCATTACCTCATCGTAAGTCACTACATAACAAGAATTGTCAAGTTTATTCATAACATTGGGGCCCCCATTCACAATTGGGATTGAATGGGTGGTCCTCTCAAGTTTTCCTATCTCTATTACATTGACATGCTCGTCATTAGCCCCTACAAATTCTTTCTTATCTATGAGATCTTGAATGACATTGCGGAGACTGAAGCAATCCTCGGTGGTGTGGCCACTATATTGGTGGTAGCCACAATATTTGTGGTGAGCATGATTGGAGTTGATCGTCTTGGGTTGGTACCCTTGCACGGGTGTGATTTGACCCTTTTCCTTGAGGACCTCGAACACTTCGGTTTGAGTCATGCCTTGGAGAGGCGTGTAGACATGGTCACTTCAGGACTTCTTCCCTTGAGGTGGAGGAACCTTTTGTAATTCCCCTTGTCAATAGTGACGGCGTTGACCGAGGCCTCTTTTGTGGAGTTGGAAGCGGCCTTGTAGTGGTAAGTAGGAGTGGTCTTCTTAATCTCCTTGAGCAAGTCATCCATGCGTACCCCCGCCTCATACATTTGGGAGAAGTCGGAGTAGCAAGCCCCACTTAGGTGGGTGCGGAGATCAATCTTGAGACACTTGAGAAATATGTCCATTTGCTCTTTTGTGTTTGGCCTCTCAACAATTTCGGAGAGTTTGTCATTCCATCTTCTTGTGAAGTCGATGAAGGACTCATTATCTCGTTGAGTAGTGTTCTCTAGCTCTTTCCTTGTGGGCCGGTGAGTGGTGTTGCCTTGGTATTGGTTCTTGAAGGCAAGCATGGCGGAGTCCCAATCAAGACGGACAGTGAGCGGGAGAGTAGCATACCAATCTTTTGCCGCCCCCTCGAGAGTGAGAGGGAAGCATTGGGTCATCACCTTGGGGGAGACCTTCTTTGGAACCATTGCCTAAATATAAGTCTCAATGTGAGCCATAGGACAAGAGTTGCCCTTGAATTTGCTTATGTCGGGCATCTTGAACTTATCGGGAAGAGCGGCCATAGTACTCATGAGGATGGATGATTGATAAAGGCTTGTGTCGGAGCCTTTCCCCATGTTGATCCCATTGAATTTTTGGTCGATGTAGGCCATGATAGAATCCACCATTTTGGGCTCGTTGTTCTCGGAACTTGGTTCCCCCATTTTCTTGGTGCGGGTGTTGACATAAGGACTCTTGAACAAACCCTCGGTCCATTCGGATTCATCATCATTGTTCTTGTTCTTTCCCTTGGCAAGGTTGGTGAGCTTTTCTTTCATTAGCTCCATTTCGGCCTCGTGGGCCTCCCTTTGGCTGTCGAGGTGGGATTGCCAAATGTCGTCTTTGCTTTGTGCCTCCTTGTTAAGGGTGGAGACTTTCTCTTGGAGGAGTTGGACCATAGTTGAGAGCTGTTCGAGAGACATGGTGTTGCTGCTGCCGGTCATGGTTGATGTCGGAGCTGTTGGAGTGATCTCTTCACGGACTAACCGATTTGCTGAATCCCGGTAGACTTTGTAAGTACCAATTGAACCTATATTGCAGAAGAGGCCCTTGTCAGTCTTGAGTAACACTTGCGGTCCATGAAGAGGCTTAGAACACACAGTTGGGCACACGACTCGAACCACATAAGAAAATACTCTTTTTTTATTTTTTATTTTATAAGCCGGAGGGAATGAATCCCTTTTGGGGTTTCTAAGAAAATAATGGAATCGTCACACTAGTATATAGACCATCTCGCGGTCCCATATACTCATCGGATTCCATCGCGCTTGTGAATCCTACATGTATCGGGATTAAACTAAATTAATGTAGTAAAGCATACATGCGGGGACGGATTTTTATTTTCGTCCAAAATAACCACTTTTGGGGACGGATTTTTATTGCGTCCATTTCAACAAGTTGGCATGTATGATTTGAAGACATTAGTTTAGGGAAATCTCGGTACATGGAAACCGACTTGAGTCACGGAGTGTTAGACCCTAACTAGAATTTGTGTGGTTTGTGCTCGGCTTGAATATGAGGCTCAAAGGTCACCCCTGGCATGTAGTCTTGAACTACGCCACGGGCTGAGGTTTACCGCTTCGAAAGAGCCAAGGTCTGGTGGAGCTTGAAACTTTCTAGGACGGGCCTCGACGGGTTTGGGGTTGGACTTGTGCGACTCGATAGTGAGCAGTTCATAGGAATATGTGCATGTAGTGTGAGGTCTAACAAGTGACAAATTTTTTTTTTTATTTTTTTTTTTTTATTATTTTTTTTTTTGAAAAGAAAGAAAAACACACAAAACACATAAGCACATAAAATTACAACTCCCGAATCACCCGTGTGACCGGTAAATAAAACACAAAATTAAAACAGTCCGAGGGTTCAATTCTGTTCTGATGCAGGCAACTGTGCCCACACCCCACTGTTCTGCTCAGTCACTGAAACCTGTTTCTGTTCTGGAAACCAACCCAGAAGCGTGCGCCTCAGAGTTCTGATGTGGGCCGCGCGCGCATGGCGCAATGCGTATGGGAGGCGCGCGCTTCTGGGTCACACCTGTCAGAATGTCAGACTTTGGACTCAGGGGATTGCCCTGGTCCCATGTTCATATTGTAACCCTTGCAGAAGTGATTAGTGCAGAATAACAGAAGAAGAAGATGAAGAATATGAACAAGTGGGCGATTCTGGTTCTTGATGCGGGATGCGCGCGCCTTAGGCTTAAAAGGCCAGACGCGCGCGCCTCCCCCATCAGGAAACAGAATGCCCAGAAAAGATGTAGATTTTGATCAGAATGCAAGTTTAACCCTCAAATATCCCCAGCGGAGTCGCCACTGTAGATACCCCGGGGGGAACCACGGCTTTAACTTGTTTTTTAGAGTCGCCACCTATGTTTTGAGGAACATAAGAAAAACCTATAGATTGTAGCCTAAGTTTGATTACGAAAATAGAGATTCTTTGTTTTGAGGTTCGGGGGATACGTTACGAGATGGGAAGTACCGAAACACCCATCTCGCCCAACTAAAGTTGGTCTTGCTTGATCAAAATCTACATGAATGAAAATGTTCTTCTTCTTCTTCTTTAAGTCGTGAAAAGGGGGATTTAAAATAGGATTTGGAATGTAGGAGATAACTCCTTAACCAACCTCAATGAGATGAGGTGATCATTAGAGTCATGTCCCAAAATGATTTGGGTGATTGCACATTTGATTAAAGTAAAAAGAGAGAGGAGATGAAGTAGAAAAGGAAGGAAAAGATGGACTTTTACCTACAATTTGAAGACCTTCAAATATTTCTTGATGAAGTCCTTGGAGAACCTTTAGAAAGTGATTTTGGTATAGTTTTTGTAAGTTCAATTTTTGGTCCAAGTCTTCGATCCTTGAAAATGGAGGTAAAGAGAGGTTTTTATAGGTGAAAGAGGGGTGTTTTTGGTGCCAAAACTCAGTCACCAAGAAATCCTTCCCGGGCAAAATCTTGTAAATTGAGCAAGGGAGGAATCCTGGCCAGAAATCTGTAACTGACGCCCAGAGGCGCGCGCTTCCTGCTTTGGGGGCGGGAGGCGCGCGCGCCTGGCTCCTAGTGTCGGAGGCGCGCGACTCAGAGAAGGCAATTTTGACAGAATGGACTAGAAAGTCAGCCCGTCATTCAGTTTAGTCCCTGGACTTAACGAAGTCAGTCAGGAACTTAACGGAAGTGACAGAAACTAACGAGAAACACTTAGGATGGGGAGAAACACAAAATCAAATGTGCAATCGGGGTGAGCGGTCCAAGGCGGGGTGTCTACAAGAGGTAGCCACCAAGCAGTTCAGGGGAAGGTTCATAGACAGCCTTGTTTTTGCTCATGGTAGTGAAACCTTGTTGGGTGTAGAGAGAAGGAGGTGGAGCATTGCGGTAGCTTGGGAGTGGGAAGGCAGTGGCATTGGTATTGGTGTGACAGTTGGTATTGACTTCTTCATCCTCGACATAAATGAAATTCTTACCATCGGGCACCATCCTAGTCCCCTTTTGCTGAATGTGGTCCTTCAACAGTTGGTTCTGGTCTTCCAAAATCAATTGCTTTCCTCGAGATTCTTGATCTTGGCTTCGAGACCGGCGAGGAAGTTCTGGAGGCTTGGGGGAATACCATTGAGAGTGGTCTCGGTGTTGAGCTCGGCGGCACTAGTAGGAGGGACAAAGACTGAAGAGGAAACGGGAGTTGACATTGCTGATGACGAGACTGAGAACGTGGACAGAGTAGAAGCTTCACGTTGTAGTCGACCACCCGAACGGATCCAAACTTGCTTTGCTGAAAGGTTGAAGGGCAATGAAGCTTTTAGGAGAGGGGGGAAGGCTCATGCAAAGTATATTTTAATTTGCAAAGACATACCTTATTTACATCTTAATTGGTTGGAAGGGGTACCCCTTTTTCGCAACTAACTAGGAGTCTACGATTAGTGGAGGCCATCACTACGTCTATAGACCCCTCGTTTTTCATCTGCATTGCACACCCCCAAACGGACAATTTGGGCGAGGGTCCTATAGGGCAAGCGGCTTCCACCAACCATCGGATCCTACGACTAACCCTTCCTTAAAGGCATTTATCGTGGTGTCTAGGTTACATCCTACACAAGTTAATGATGAGCGGAGATCTTGAAAACAAACACTCATCTTACTATGGCACGTCCCTTGTAGGGAAATCAATTTTTTGTGCATTTCCTCTCAAAAGATCTCGATTCATCATTGACTTGGGGATGACTGACATGGACAGCACGTTAATTGACTATTAAGGAAAAGCTAGCCAAACCAACCGGTCAAAACCTAGGTGTGTTACCTACACTAGTGTGGGTTGACATGGGTTAGGTAAAAGGTTCCCACCGTATACGGTGAGTGGAATAGACGAGTGACTCAAAAAGTGTGCGACAGTAGCGCACAAATTCCTGCACATCGAATACTCCGGGTAATGGGGACCTGTGCAGTGCTGACACGGACTAGTGGTAGTGTGAGGCAAGAAACTAATTCCTTTTAGGGAGAAAAGAGAGAAGCTTTGAACGTTTGAATGATGCGATGCAATGCATGAGAGAGAGAGAGAGAGAGAGAGAGAATAATGTACAAGGGAGCATAGCATAGTTTTGTTTGACCCTAATACTAAAGTGAAGATAACAAGGGTACATGGTACAAGGTACAAGGTACAAGTATTAACATGGTGGAGTGCGCGGGTGCATGTGTAAAAATGGCTTAACTGTAGGGGGCACGTGAAAACATGGCAAGTGTGCAATGTGTAAACATGGCATGTGTGTGCATGTATAAACATGGCAGGTGTGTGCATGTGTAAACATGGCAAGTGTGTGCATGTGTAAACATGGCAAGCATCATGATGTGACGAATTTAGACCCACTAAGTTTGAAAAAGTTTCAAAGCAGTCCCCAGCAGAGTCGCCACTGTGAATACCCCTTTCCGATGAAGCGACGCATGGGAAGTGTCTTGTGATTATTTTTATTTACAAAAGGGAATATTCATAACGACATTAAAAATATGAGAGTCGCCACGCCGTTTTAATTAAAGCCAAAACATTGAAAAAGGCATTTTTAGTGGGTTCGGGGGTCAAATTACAACAAGAGAAAAATATTTACGTTATCACTCCTATTTAGGGTGTTCTAGAATAATGAGACATATTTTGGGAATCCGGGACAAGTCTTTGCAAGGTTTCTAATTCCTATAAAGTCCTTGTATATTTGGGAAAGCCCTAATAAACTCATTTTCAGATCGGGTACTAACAACCCCCACTATACTCATTCCACAAATATTTGACAATAAGGCCATGCTCACTATCCTCGACATCACCATTGACGAATTGCATGATCTTAAATCGAGCTACGTAAAAGCTTAATCGAGTAAAAATTAACGGCGATGTTGACCACATCTCTCATTTTCTCTTCCTTAGAACCTCTTCGCCAACGCGGTGTTGGCACCATCTCTCATTGAGTTTGATACTTTATGCCAACTTCCAAACATAGAGGTTACTTGAACTTACAAAATAAGCGGAGAAAATGATGGAGAAGAAGAATATGAGTGCTATGGGAGAATTTTTTTATTTATTTTTTTATTTGGGTTCTTTATGAGGATAAATATATAGAGAGTATTGTAAGTACCCCAATTTGAAATTGAACCAACTTAGAGGAAATCTTAGCACCATTCAGGGATAAACTGATAGGCTAGGACCTCACTAAGAAAAACCAAGAACACTAGGACTGTTCTGGAATTAAACTTAGAAAAATCCAGAAGCTCGCCATGCTGAGTCATACGGATGGTTTGGGTACTAGATGGCCCAGCCGTATGGCTGGTTTAGGCGCCTTCAGTCCCTATAAATTAAGACTCCTGATGATCATTACAGGGGAAGAAACTGTTTTGTGAGCTGAAACTCTGCAGAAATGAGAGTAAAACACAATCACAAACACATTTGAGGGAAAGAGAGAAGAAGATAGGTTAGAACCAAATATTGGTGAGGCCTCCTTCTCCCCCATCTTCTCTTCATCTCTTGTTCTATTTTCATTTTGGCTCATTTATTTACTTATGTATTTACATTTCTTGCAATGATATAAATTGGAACCAAGCCTTGACTTGATTCATGGTGCCCTCATGTTCTATGCATGATCAAGGGTTACAAACAAAGGATGATCAAGGCTTGTTATGATTTAATGCACATTTACTTTATGTCTTTACATTTATGCAATTTACTTTATGTCTTTACATTTATGCAATTTACTTTCATGTCTTTACATTTATGTCTTGTATTTAAATTTGGCTTGGTGATCCATTGCACATATGGAGAGAGCCCTTTAATTCATGTCATTTATGTTGATTTGTGTTGAAATGATCAAGTTTGATGGTAAAGTTTCAATCTTTATCATTTACTTTTGATCCAAACACAATAATATCCCTTTGGATGGTAAAGATTCAATCTTTATCCATCCAAAGGTTGATTTTTGATATCCCACGGTCTTTCCTTGGATGAATCATCCATTTGGATGTTAAAGTTTCCATCTTTAATTATTCAAATGGTGATATTGGCTCAAATGCCATGTTCATCAACTTTCTTCATTTCCCCCCAATTATTGTCTTGATTATGCCCAAAACCATTTGTTTTGGTGTTTAATTAGTGATCAATGGCATAGGGATGACATAACTCATGTTTTGTACAAAGAAAATAAACTGAAAAGATTCAATTCTGTCCAGTTTCAGCAGAATACTCTGTTTTTGCCTGAAACTGGACTGATTCCTAATAAACTGTCAAAATTCCCAGGACAACCCTCCATAGCCGTACGGCTGGTTTGTCCTAAGAATGGTTTTCTCAATTTTACCCTTTTGTTGTTAAACTGTTTGCAAAATAAACTCTTCATGTTAAGTTTCTAACTGGTTTTGTTAAAAAAAAAATCAATTTCTCCCATTTTTCCAACACACACACACACACACACACTTGCACATTTTGTCAATAAACATAGGGAGACTCGGTTTTTCCGAGGCGTCTTGGATGAACTGCGATAAGTTCTTCCCAAGATGTAACGTGACCTCCGAATCCTTTTTCTCTAACCTTTTTCATTAAGTTTGGGTTTAAATTAAAACTAACGTGGCGACTCTGTTTTGTTTGAACATAAAGTGTCGTGTTTGATTCTCGAGGGGAAAAATTTCCATGTATTTTCCCGTGGGTATCTTACAGTGGCGACTCCGCTGGGGAATAAAGTGTTTGCAAACTTCTCTTTAGAAGCTTTGGGAACACTTTTGTGTGGGTCAAACTCCCGTCCCCGTTTGTTGACTTTGTGCATATTTTGTGTGTATTTTCTGTTTCTGTTTTGATTTCTGGAAATGAAACTGTTCTGGAAATTCAATAAATTAGGGCTTGAGGATCAGAAGCTGAAAAGTTGCAAAATTAATGGGGCTACTGCTCTAGCCGTATGGCTAGTTTGGCTGGGCCCATAGAATGTTTCAAGTTAACAATTTTGTGCAGGGCAGAAACATTCTGATGGTCCCCTTTGCTTCTGCTTGTCCAGGTTCCAATTTACAGCCTCTACTTGTGCACATTTGCCTTCATTTTCTTAACCAAAATGGATCTTCAAAACATGGTTATGCACAAATTTTTGGACATAAAATTGGGTTTCTCAAGGCCTCATTGTGCATAACCCTTTTTCATAAAGATTTTGGTTTTCAAGACTCTTGTTTGTGCATAACCTTTTGTACAAATGATTTTCAAAGGGCTTTGCTCCTCTTGCAAAAATTTTGATTTCAAAAACCTTGGGTTGTGCACAACCTTTCCATGTACAAAATTTTGATTCTTGCTTGTTCATATGCTTGTTTATTACTTGTGTAAATTACTTGTTCAAATTGCTTGTCCATATCTTGTATATATTCTTGCTCATGATATTAAAACACATTGCAAAATTCCAATTTTGACTCAAAAGGGAACATAGAAAGACTTCACACAACGCGCACTTGACATTGTGCACATTCCAAAAACCCTTAAAACCCAGGATGGATACCACGATGTAGCTTGATTGGCGCTCTTATGCCCTTCTCACGCGCATGGGTACATTCCACCTCCCCTTCCGAGCCGAGTCAACCACACATTGTCCGTGACACACAAATACGGTGACCATGGTTGGTTTTTGGTCTAGCTCACATCATCATGTCCCTACTACGTGTCCAAAAGTTAATTATGGCCAAGTTAACGCCCAAGCTCACGACTCCTTGTGAAAACAAGTATGACCAAGGTCATCTTTGACCCGGTCCTTGACTTGTGCGTTAATTCCAACCATAATTAACCGAAGTCATGTATTAAGAATAGGTTGACACCATGTCGTTAAGCCCTAATGCTTGGCCCGTCCTAATCATCCTTAAGCCCAAGGTTAAGGTCTAAGATCCCTCATCAAAATGAGGTCCTGCCAGAATTTCGTTGAAGCGTTAAGTCAATCTTAACCTTAACCGGGGCTTAATTATGATAAGAATGGCCCACGCATTGGAACTTTGTGACACACTAGACCCTAAGTTTGGTCCTTTTGGTCGATGGAAGCCGCGTGCCCTATAGGACCTTCGCCCAGGATAGTCCGTCCTTGGGAGCGTGCAATACAGGTGGAAAACGAGGGGTCTATAGGCGTAGTGATAGTCTCCACTGATCCAGGATTCAGAATAGTTGCAAAAAAGAAGAGAAATCTTTTCTAACCATTTTAGGAGTTAAATAAGTGTTTAAGTAAGCTTGAACCAATGAATGTATGCATTACTTTTGAATTGCGTGCTAACATTCTTTTCATGTGAAAAGATCATTCAAAAAAAAAGAGGAAAATCAAATACTTTTAAAAATAAAATTGATAAATTCATCAAAATGCATAGCTTGGGTCTTTTCCCCTAAACTCCCTCTTAAAAGTTGAAACTCTTTTCCCGTGAGTCAAACCTTCCTGTGTCAAATTTCCCCTTACTCAAAGCATGTCTTCTCCAAGAATCCTCCCCAAAGTGTCCTTATGGCTTGATGTTTCACCGTTTGATAGGGAAAGATGGAAGCTCGTCTAGAAATTGTTGAGAGAACCCTAGACGTCATGCAGCAAGTGATGAGAAGATTGGAGTATGATCAGGGTCGTCTACTTGGGAATGTTAGCAAAATGCACGGGAGACAGACTCCGGACCTTGAAAAGGAGCCGAAATGATTTGGGTTCGAATGGTCCACCCCTGCCTTAGTGAGCTTCTGAAAGATAGGGAGAACGATTGGCACCAAGAAAGGAAGAGTGTGAGGGATGAAATGGACTCACAAAGCCGCATCCATCAGGAAGACATGAAAAATGTCCAAACTTGCATGGACACGGTGGTGGATGCCATCCTGGATATCATAACTTATCTTAGAAATCACCCCACCTCAAAAACCCTGCCGATGGGCTTGCCCCAAGCAACCCATCCCCCGTCACTTCCATCAGCTCCCAAATGACCCTGAGTCGCCAAGAAAGCTTACCTCTCCAATCACAACCCCCGAGTAGAAGTGTGCCGCCAAGAAGCAAACATCCCAGACCCGTTCTCCCCAAACCAACCCACCATCAAAGAGCCGCCCCGTATCGTCTCTTCCGTGAATTGGGAATCCCGAGAACTCAGTTGCTTGGTCAGTTGCTTAAGGATGGGAAAATCCAGTTACTCAATCCAAGTGTGCTCTCGATTGAACACTCAAGCCAACGATCTAATGAAACTCAGTTTTTCCTATTGGTGTTATGCCCCAGGCATGTTGTTTGTAATATTAATGTTATTATTTATAAAGATATTGAATGTTTGATTATTATATCTTTGCATATTTATTGTAATAATCCTGTCCCTGATAATTATGATTAATTATTAGTATACGTTTAATAGATAATTATATGATGATTATGTTGTATGGGATACAATTAGACTTATGGGTATTTGTTGGAGAACAAATACTGGAGTGATCCCTATGAGATTTATGTCATGGTCACAATGTCATAATTAAGTCTCATATAGTTATATCACTGGAATCTCTAGACCTGAGGTTATTACAGTCATCCACATGGTGAACATTACGTTTGACATATTCAAACGTTATCCCTAACCGGATAGCTATAAAGAATAGGGTTAATGACAATTTAGACCCTGAAATACCATACCACCCTTCCAAGAGAACCCCTATATGTTTTTCTTGTCAAATCGGGTCTTGAGGTAATTTATTTTCGCCAGTTAGGGCCTTTTTGACGGATTTCGTTAGAAAGTCAGTTAAAAGGCATGTGCCATGCACGTGACTAACGGAATTGGGTGACTTTGAATTGATATTAGCTATTAAGGGGGCCTAATGAAAATTCTAAATTCAAAAGGGCTAAAATAAAAACAATTATCAAACTTTTAAAATAAATATTATTAAAAAAAATATTTCATTGGATATAAATAAGTAATTACTTCATTAATTATTATATTAATATTGTAAAATAATTTTTATTTCCAAATTTTAAGTGAGGAATATAAATAATTAAAAAACACTATAATGAATTAAAAATAAAACAAAAAATATAGGGATAGTACTATATTTTAATTAAATATGGAGCATTTCTTTGTGAGGAATATAATTAATTTTATTTTCAATTTTTTATTAATATCTACTCCCTCTGTCCCACCCGAAATAAGACGTTTTGCCATTTTGTGTGTCCCACTAGAAATAAGACATCCTAAAATAGAAAGTTTTTATTACCTTTTTATTAGTATGACCCACTTATCATACTCACAAAAACTTTTCATTTATTATTCTCCACCCACTCTCTCTCATTCATACTCACAACACTTACTTTTCAAACAACTTTTTATAATAAAAGATTTTTATTCCTTAATCCCCGTGTCGGGACCAAGAATCCTATTTCGGATGGGACGGAGGGAGTATATCCACAAATTTTTATAGTTCTAAAATTTATATTTTTATTATCAGTAAAAATTTATAACAAAACAAACATTTTAGATATAAATAAATCAGTTCCTTAACAATTTTTTAGCATATTATTCAAAAGATTAAAAAAACCAACTTTTCATCTAGAAAAGAAAAAAAAAAGAAAAAAAAAGAAGAAAAAAACAACCCCAGTCAAACTCAGCCAATTGCACACTCTTTACACCACCAACACCAGCCACCAACAAACATACCACCGTCCACCAACCCACCTCATCACCACCAGCGCCCACCACCATCTACCACCACCAGAAATCAGAAACACCAACCACCACCATCCGTCATAAACACACCACCATCAAACTTACCACCGTGCACCAAAAAAATTCCCTAAATTCGTCAATATTAACCCAACACAAGAAAAAAAAAAAAAAACTTTCTTGATCTGCTTCCATTACCCAGAAAATAAGCTCATCTTCTTCCTCACAATCCACCAACATCACCCAACAATATTAACCCAACACAAGAAAAAAAAAACTAAAAATAAACGCCCCAATTTCCCCTTCTTCACATCACAGTCAACCAAAAGAAACAACAGAAATTGGGAAGAGAATTAGGGCCGTCGTCGGGAACGAGATGTATAAATGTGGAAGTGAGAACGTCACCGGCAAAATTGGGAAGAGAATCGTCAGCCATAAAGTGGAGGTGGGGAGGAGGACGTTTAGGGCGGGGTAGAGAGAAGGCGCCATGGGAGGAGCGGATCGAGTGGCCAGAGTCGACGGAAGGGGCCGAGGAGGCGAGATCTGCCGACGACGGACTGAGAGGAGGGGGCGGAGATGAAGCCTCAGATCTCTACAACGACGGCTATCTCATCATTCATGGAATCCAAGGCTACGTCACTCACCTCTCTCCAAGCTTCTCGACCTCCGGTCACTGATGGTCTTCTCCATCGACGATGCCGCCATCTTCAGTAGCAGGGCGGACAAGGATGAGGGTTGATTTTGGGATGAAATTTGGGGGTTAGGTTTGGGATGAAAGAATGAAGATGGGGGGTTGGATTTGGGATGAACAATTTAAATTTAAGTGACTATTTTTTTTACCAGCCAATTATACATTTCTTTATTTCTTATATATTAATACTTTTTAATCATTTAAGTTTCAAAATTTTCACTTAACTCCTTAATAGCTAATATCAATTCAAAGTCACCCAATTCCGTTAGTCACGTGCATGGACATGCCTTTTAACTGACTTTCTAATGAAATCCGTCAAAAAGGCCCTAACTGACGAAAATAAATTACCTCAAGACCCGATTTGACAAGAAAAACATATCGGGGTTCGCTTGGAAGGGTGGTATGGTACTTCAGGGTCTAAATTGCAATTAACCCTAAAGAATATGATTGGCGTAATCGGAATCATGTAGGGAAGAGTAATAAGTCAAGATGGGATTTGTTCCTCGTCAAGACAGATGTCAAGCTTTGGCCACTCGATGAATGGTGTTGATGAAATGCATGGCCATGCTCAAATATGATTTGAATTATCAATACATTTGGGATCGAGAAAGCATTGAACAAATGTAATTTGACCATTTACCATGGCTTACGTTCAATAGACATCGTGTAACAAAGAGATTGTGTTATGTTCTATTTTAGGAAACTTTGGATTCCAAAGTTATACTAAGTGGGTAGTCATAATGGCTTGCTAGAGTCCGCTTATGATTTACGAGGTTTGACTGGTTCGGACTCATTGCCAACTTAGTATAATCCTATTGGGTCACACACTAGAACATATAATTAAAAGGAGCGAAAAACGAGGAAACTGACCAGGCCCACCGTATGGCTAGACAGGCACCGCACGCCTGCTTTGGAGCCGTACGGCTGCGGGTTCGGCTGACAGTTTTATTTTAAGCAGTTCTTGTCTAACAAGAATACCTAAGTCCTAAAGGGTTTTGGACACCCTAAGTATATAATGTAAACTGACGGGAATTGTTCCCTAGTTGTTGATTTGATCAATTCCAAAGTCTTTCTTAGAGAGAGAAATCACACATTATATTCTTGGGTTATTGTGATTGATTAATCCCAATTATCAAGTCACAATAATAATTAGGAGCTTTGAATAATCGTTCTTCACCATCGTTGATCAATCCGAAGACCTAGCAGTCAAGTTCAAGAAGACGTTCTTGAAATTTGTTCGTTGTGTGGATCACCAGTAGAGGGCGTTCATCTTAACGCTTAATCCAAGTTTTTACATAAAGATCTACAAGGGTTAGTTTCTTTCATCTTGTTATTATGAATTATTGTTCATAGCGGATCTAGGCTATTGGGTTTTATTTATGTCTATCTTCCGCTGCGCATGATTGCACGAAACCCAACATTGCCGATACCATCAGGGAGTAGGACATTCCACTGGGGCTTGTGATGCCTTTAAGGACAAGATCCAAGAGCTCATCGATGGGGGGATCATCACCAAGAAAGGAAATCAGTGGGTTTAAGATCGAGGAAAGAAAGAAGAGAAAGAAAAAGAAAGAGGAAGGAAAGAGTGGGAGTGGTCTAGTTTCATAGGTTCTAGAGTTTTTCCAAAAGTCTGTCATGGACAGTGTCTTTATCTTCCCTAAAGCCCTGCGAGGCAATTGTCTTGGAAAGAAGGTGCCAAGTCGGTACCCAATGAAGTCTGTAAAAATCGAGTCTTCCATGAAATGTAAGAGTTATTTTCCTTCTATTCTATCTAGACTTGAGACATTACTTGCAAATTACTTGGAATTGCTTTGCTTGTTATTGTCAAATGATTGCTACGTCCCAAAAATGATGAATTGACTTCTAAGCATAGTAGTCAATGATGACTCATTAAGGACGAATGGACCTAACACAAATAAAAAATGTTTAATGCAAACAATTAATCTTGATGTGAATAAATGCCATGATCAATTGGCATGAGGAAACCATTAATGGCAAATCTTCCTTCATACACATCCCCGATACACCTTCCCTATACAAATTCTTGATGCACCCCAAAGAAATCCCGATACAAAGAAAAGGCAAGGATGTGGTTGCTCGACCACCAAGAGTCAACCGTGATCGCACGTGCGCAACCGAGCAAAGGAGTTCCCGGATCTTTTGAAATCAAAGGCAAAAGCGATGGACATTCCGCCCAGGGGCCGCAAATGAGCCAATGCCCGTCACGGAAAGTTAGAATTAATGTTCCCCCTCAAAAAAATGATAATGGAAAGTGGGAAAAGAAATGAATATGAAAAAGAAAGGAAATGAACACATGATAGAGGAAAGTTCATCTCACAATGGGACCACCAGGAAGATCCGTCATCATAACACCTCTCAAAAGGAGCAAAGTCATCTCCATCGACAAGATCTTTCCATGAGATACCAACCCCGGCAAAAGGCGGTGCAAGGCCGAACTGTCACGACCCGAAAACTAGACTCTATTTTATTAGTAATAAATAATTATTATTTATTTATTTGCTTATTTATTTATTTAAATTATTATTTATTTAAATATTTATGTGTGCATCTTATGTTTCATAATAATTATGCCTAGCATTTTATTTGAGTCATTTGGGTTAGTGTAGTATTGTTGGGTCTTAATTGTTAGTAGGGAGTGTAAGTAATTGTGTTAGTAGATGGGGAAGGGGCCTAAGTGTAAGTTTTCAAATCATTTCTCCTACTCCCTCCCTACTCCTTCTCTTCTCCCTCACCTCACTCATTTCCCAGCTCATTCTCTCTCTCTTCCTAGATCAAGAAATAGGGTAAGTTTCTCTCTACCTTCTCTCTTCAATCTAACCATCTTCCTCTTGTTATTTCTCATTTCTTAAAACATGAAACTTGTTTAGATCGTCGTTAGGATCGTAGAGGGCTAAAAATATTCGAGTTCCGGCAACTTTGAGAAAATTCAAGTAAGTTGCTTTTCCCCCATTTTTATGCTAAAATGTTCATATCATACTTATATTATGCTTGGGTTGTTATATGTGAAGTTTGGATGAGGTTGCAATTTATTTGGAATTTATTTGGGGAATTATTTGGGTTTTTGGGTTAAAAATGGTGAATATGTGAATGTTGGGTTTAAATCTTGTTTTGGGTTGTTAGATGGTGTTGTTTAGGTTCCCTTGATGTTTAGATGTTGTTTTAGTACCTTGGAATCTAGTTTGAAAGCTTTGATTTTGAGCATTTAGTGAAGGTTGTGTTTTGATTCGAAAATGGTGAACCCAACTCTGTTTTTCCAGCCAGAACGCAGACCAGGCACCCGCCCGCGCGGAGCCAGGCACCCGCCTACATCCCCTTTTCCAGCGGCCAGACCTTCTGGTCATTTAAGCGCCCGCCCGCCCGCCCGCCTGACTTGGAAACTTACCTTTTTGCTTGTTGAAACTAGATTGCTTCCCTAGTTTTAAATTATCTACTTAAATTAACTTAAGTTAACATCATGGAACACTTTATTAATTGGAATTGGTTCCTTTGTGAAATAAATGTGTTATGAAATTTATTTAAGTACCGTTTTGGGAGTGTTGGACATCTTTGAAGTATGGTTTGGATTGGTGTACCATTGTGGTAATTTAATCAGAATGATTCCCTACTTTGGAATCAATAGTTGTATATCGTGCTAGTATTTTATTACTTAGCTTTTATTTGAAAGTCCAGCTGGTTATTTGTGTATCGAGTCAGGCAATGGATAATGCTATAATGGCACAAGCCAAGTCCAGTATAGCATCGCCTATTGGTCCTTCTTTCCTCATCCAGATTGGCCTTGGATGGGATGAGCTAGCTCCTTTTGTGAGTATTCTAGCTAGGCGTTTTGGAGCATGACTTTGTGGCATGGCTCCCGACCTTTGTGGCATGTTACTTGGTTATTGGTTCCGGTACCGGGGGTTTTCTCTTCAGGCTTTCATGCTATTATGAAGATGTTGATTGTTGATTATAGAAGCGGCGCAGCGACCTTTATTTGGTTATATCAGTTGGGAAACCTTGGCTAATATCCTTTGTTAAATGTTTATTTCCGCTGCTATCTGTTAATTGATAAATGCTATGTGTTAAGTGATATTTGTTATTGTTTATTGCTTATTGCATATTAGCATGTCATGTAGTTGCATTAGTAACTTATTGAGATTTATCTCACCCCCTTTCTTTTTATCTTTGTTTTTCCTTAACCCCCCCCCCAGGACCAAGGAATTAGACTCGCTGATCACGAGGACGTCGCGAGGGTTGAGCTTTTGGGGCAAGTGTATATTGGTGGGTTTACATTATATAAATGTGTAACTCTTTTGGGGATAGTTGTACCACACTTTGACGTCACTAAGATTTGTATATTTTATTATTTTGTAGTGTGAGATTATGGGGCTTACACTAGTTAATTGTTGTTGTTAAATTGTTTTCCAAAACCTTGTGTTATCATCTTTTGGTATAAAAGGAAATTTTTATCTCCGATATTTTGGTATTTGATTAGTAAGTCGACGTCCAGCTCGCGATCTCGGGCCCGCGGGGTTCGGGGTCGCGACAGTTGGTATCAGAGCCTATGGTTTGGCTCTAAGTATAAGTCTAGGTGGATTAGTATGACCTAGGAGGGTAGTTGTGTTCGGAGTGAGTAACGGTTGATGTTTTATGCAGGTAATTGTTCTCAATGGCTAGAAGAAGGACATGTGAAGGTTCTAGTGGGGCTCAGAATCAGAATGATCTTCGGGAAGAGAACCGTGCCATGTTCCAAGGCATGTTTGAGGCGGCCATGAAGGCTATTCATGACCAAGGACCGAGAGTAGAGCAAGCACCACCACCCCGATATGGTTTGGAGCAATTCTTGAAACTGAAACCGGCAGAGTTTGATGGTGAGCCCGATGTGAAGAAGGCCGAACTATGGGTTGAGTCTATGGAGAAAATCTATGATGTGTTTGGGTGCACGGACAAGGATAGGGTCCGGTTTGCGGCTTATAAACTTGTGGGTGCCGCCGAGCATTGGTGAAAGGGGTTAAAGCAAGTTGGGATGACACTCATACAGTGTATGCTTGGGAATTGTTTGTGCGGAAGTTCAAAGAGCATTTCATTCCGGTAGTGGATCAGAACCGAAAGGAGATCGAGCTTCTCAACTTGGAGCAAGGTTTGTTGTCTATAGCTCAGTACTCGGCTAAGTTCACAGAATTAGCCCGGTATTGTGACTATCTTGTGAGGACCGAAGAGCAGAAGGCTATGAGATTTATCCGGGGTTTGAAGACTTCTATCCGTACTCAGCTTATAGCCCAGAGGATCGTGACATTCCAGGATACGGTAGACCGTGCCTATCTTATAGAGCAAGATATTGGGGAACATAAGAGGAAGACCGAGGTAGCCAACCCGAGTAAGAAAGGAGCGCAGAGCAAGTCACAACCAAGGATTGATAACCGAGGTAACTTTGGGGGACAATCTCAGTTCCGAGGGAAACCGATCCCAAGGAACCCGGGTACTACTTCCGGGAACCAAGGGAACCAAAATAGGAGGCTTTGTTCCTATTGCCAAAAGGAAGGTCATTCTGAGGACCGATGTTGGAAAAAACAGGGGAAATGTATTAGCTGTGGATAGTTGGGGAATTTTGCGAAGGATTTCCTGAGATTCAGAGGTCAACCATCTGGGTCAGGAGTTGGTACTACTCCCGGTCAGAAGAGGGATGCTACGGGAAAGCCCAAGGTCCAAGGAAGGGTATTTTCCATGAATCAACAACAAGCTACCGATGATCCTTCTGTTATTGGAGGTATTGTTTCTGTGTTTAATGTGAGCGCCCGAGTGTTAGTTGATCCAGGATCATCTCATTCTTACATTTCTGTGCAATTTGCTTCCTTGTTAAATACTGCATCTGAGTCCTTGCCTTATGTGCTAGAGGTGTCGACCCCTATAGGAGAATGTTTGGTGACTGATAAAGTCTTTCGTGCATGTGATGTGCTTATCTGTGGTCATGTCTTGTGTGCGGACTTGGTAGTCCTTCCTATTCAGGACTTTGATGTTATTTTGGGTATGGATTGGTTAAGCAAGTTTCATGCTTCTGTTGACTGTCGTAGAAAGGTCGTTAATTTTTCTATCCCTGATGTGCCTAATTTTACTTTTGAGGCTATGCCTTTTGGTAGAAATTTTCGTATCATTTCCTATGTGAAAGCGAGAAAATTATTGCACCGTGGTAGGAAAGAATCCCCTAGTTTGGAGAGTGTTCGGGTAGTTAGGGAATTTCCTGATGTTTTCTCTTCTGAATATGATATGCCTCCCGATCGTGAGATAGAATTTTGTATAGATCTTTTTCTGGGTATGACTCCGATTTCTAAGGCACCATATAGGTTGGCTCCCGCAGAGTTGAAGGAACTAAAGGTTCAATTGCAAGAGTTGCTTGATCGAGGGTTTATCCTCCCTAGTGTTTCCCCGTGGGGAGCACCGGTTTTGTTTGTGCGGAAGAAAGATGGTTCGTTGAGATTGTGTATTGACTACCGAAAGTTGAATCAGGTTACAATGAAGAACAAGTATCCTCTACCTCACATTAATGATTTGTTCGATCAGCTACAAGGGTCCGTCGTGTTTTCTAAACTTGACTTGAGGAGTGGGTACCATCAGTTGAAGATTCAATCTGAGGATATTCCGAAGACTGCCTTTCGCACTCGGTATGGTCATTATGAATTCTTGGTTATGCCGTTTGGGTTGACTAACGCGCCGGGCGTGTTTATGGATTTGATGAATCGGGTTTTCCAACCTTATCTTGATTCGTTCGTGGTGGTCTTTATTGATGATATACTCGTCTACTCTAAATCCCGAGAGGAGCACGAGCAACACTTGAGGATAGTCTTATCCATTCTTGCGAGGGAGCAGTTGTTTGCAAAGTTTAGTAAATGCGAATTTTGGCTCGAGAAGGTTTCTTTTCTGGGTCATGTTATTTCGAAAGACGGGATTTCTTTGGATCCTACAAAGATAGAAGCCATAGTGGATTGGAAGAGACCCGAGTCAGTGACCGAGATCAGAAGTTTTCTGGGGTTAGCCGGTTATTACAGAAGGTTTATAGAAGGGTTTTCGAGGATTGCTACTCCGATGACTCAGTTGACCCGGAAGGATGTACCGTTTGTGTGGAGTGAAAAATGTCAAAGTAGCTTCGATGAATTAAAGAAGAGATTAACTACGGCTCCTATTCTTGCGTTACCAAATGGAAATGATGATTTAGTAATTTACAGTGATGCTTCGAAAGAGGGTTTGGGTTGTGTTTTGATGCAGAATGGGAAAGTGATTGCGTATGCTTCGAGGAAGTTGAGCCCGAGTGAACAGAATTATCCGACTCATGATATGGAGTTGGCTGCGATAGTCTTTGCGTTGCATAAGTGGAAGCACTATCTTTACGGGGCAAAGTTCGAGATTTTCACGGATTACAAGAGTTTAAAGTACCTCTTCTCTCAAAAGGAATTGAATAACCGTCAGCGTCGATGGATGGAACTCTTAAAGGACTATGATTGTACGATTTCTTATCACCCGGGAAAGGCGAATGTGGTAGCCGATGCGATTAGTAGAAAGTCTTATGTGGCTTCGATGATGATCCGTGAGTGGAAAATGCTTGAGGATGTTCGAGATTGGTCTCCTCGTGAATCAAGACATGGGGCTATTTTTGCGAATATTAGGGTATCTCCAACCCTAATTCAGAGGATAAAGGAAGCTCAGAAAGAAGATCCCGAGTTGGTGAAGATAATGGGTAAATTGAAGGAAAAGAACTTCGAGGATTTTTCTTTGAGTTCGAGTGGAGTTTTGACTTTCCGTGATCGTTTGTGTGTACCCGATGTTGGTGGAATAAAGAGGCAAGTTTTAGATGAAGGTCACAAATCGAGATATACTATTCATCCGGGTAGTACGAAGATGTACCAGAATCTGAAGCAACATTTTTGGTGGAATAATATGAAAAGAGAAATAGCTGAGTATGTTTCGAAGTGTCTAACTAGTCAGCAGGTCAAAGCCGAGCATCAGAGACTCGCGGGACTACTCCAGCCGTTAGAGATTCCCGAGTGGAAATGGGAGCATGTGACCATGGATTTCGTTACGGGACTACCTCGTACCCGTAGGAAGTATGACAGTGTTTGGGTAATAGTGGATAGATTGACCAAGAGTGCCCATTTCTTGCCTATTGACATCAGATATTCGATGGAAAAGCTTGCGACCCTTTACATTGATGAGATTGTGAGATTGCATGGGGTTCCCGTTAGCATTGTGTCAGATCGAGACCCGAGGTTTACTTCTAGGTTCTGGAAGGCGTTTCAGGAAGCTTTGGGTACATATTTGCGATTCAGCACAGTTTTTCATCCTCAGACTGACGGTCAGTCCGAGAGGACCATTCAGATTTTGGAGGATATGTTGCGAGCTTGTTCGATAGACTTTTCTGATTCTTGGGATAGACACCTACCGTTAGTGGAATTCTCTTACAACAACAGTTATCAGGCTAGTATCGAGATGGCACCGTATGAGGCCTTGTATGGAAGAAAATGTAGATCGCCTATCTGTTGGGATGAAGTCGGTGAAGCGAAGATCGTGGGTATTGATTTGCTTCAGGGTTCAGTTGAGAAAGTTAGAGTTATCCGGGATCGATTGAAAACAGCCCAGAGTCGACATAAGAGCTATGCAGATAACCGAAGGCGAGATCTTAGTTTTCAGACCGGTGATTTTGTGTTCTTGAAAGTATCTCCAAAGGTGGGAATTCGTAGGTTTGGGAAGAAAGGCAAATTGGCTCCGAGGTTTATTGGCCCGTTTGAGATTTAGGGAAAGGTTGGACTTCTAGCGTATCGTCTTGCGTTACCGCCATCTTTGGACCGGTTACATAATGTTTTTCACGTTTCTATGCTTCGGAAGTATGTTCATGATCCATCGCACGTGTTACCAAGGGTACCGGAGGATATAGAGCCGGATATGACCTACGAGGAACGACCGGTTCGGATTCTCGATGCCAAAGTCCAAGAGTTGAGGAACAAAAGCATTGCGTTGGTTAGAGTCCTTTGGAATAATCATAACATCGAGGAGTCGACGTGGGAGCTCTGAGATGAGATCGAGAGGAAATATCCGTGGCTTTTTAATTCGGGTAAGTCTCGTTAAAATTCGGGTCGAATTTTCTTTAAGGGGGAGTGAATGTCACGACCCGAAAACTAGACTCTATTTTATTAGTAATAAATAATTATTATTTATTTATTTGCTTATTTATTTATTTAAATTATTATTTATTTAAATATTTATGTGTGCATCTTATGTTTCATAATAATTATGCCTAGCATTTTATTTGAGTCATTTGGGTTAGTGTAGTATTGTTGGGTCTTAATTGTTAGTAGGGAGTGTAAGTAATTGTGTTAGTAGATGGGGAAGGGGCCTAAGTATAAGTTTTCAAATCATTTCTCCTACTCCCTCCCTACTCCTTCTCTTCTCCCTCACCTCACTCATTTCCCAGCTCATTCTCTCTCTCTTCCTAGATCAAGAAATAGGGTAAGTTTCTCTCTACCTTCTCTCTTCAATCTAACCATCTTCCTCTTGTTATTTCTCATTTCTTAAAACATGAAACTTGTTTAGATCGTCGTTAGGATCGTAGAGGGCTAAAAATATTCGATTTCCGGCAACTTTGAGAAAATTCAAGTAAGTTGCTTTTCCCCCATTTTTATGCTAAAATGTTCATATCATACTTATATTATGCTTGGGTTGTTATATCTGAAGTTTGGATGAGGTTGCAATTTATTTGGAATTTATTTGGGGAATTATTTGGGTTTTTGGGTTAAAATGGTGAATATGTGAATGTTGGGTTTAAATCTTGTTTTGGGTTGTTAGATGGTGTTGTTTAGGTTCCCTTGATGTTTAGATGTTGTTTTAGTACCTTGGAATCTAGTTTGAAAGCTTTGATTTTGAGCATTTAGTGAAGGTTGTGTTTTGGTTCGAAAATGGTGAACCAGCTCTGTTTTTCCGGCCAGAACAGACCAGAGCCAGGCGCCCGCCTACATCCCCTTTTCCACCGGCCAGACCTTCTGGTCATTTAAGCGCCCGCCCGCCTGACTTGGAAACTTACCTTTTTGCTTGTTGAAACTAGATTGCTTCCCTAGTTTTAAATTATCTACTTAAATTAACTTAAGTTAACATCGTGGAACACTTTATTAATTGGAATTGGTTCCTTTGTGAAATAAATGGTTATGAAATTTATTTAAGTACCGTTTTGGGAGTGTTGGACATCTTTGATGTATGGTTTGGATTGGTGTACCATTGTGGTAATTTAATCGGAATGATTCTCTACTTTGGAATCAATAGTTGTGTATCGTGCTAGTATTTTATTACTTAGCTTTTATTTGAAAGTCCAGGTGGTTATTTGTGTATCGAGTCAGGCAATGGATAATGCTATAATGGCACAATCCAAGTCCAGTATAGCATCGCCCATTGGTCCTTCTTTCCTCATCCAGATTGGCCTTGGATGGGATGAGCTAGCTCCTTTTGTGAGTATTCTAGCTAGGCGTTTTGGAGCATGACTTTGTGGCATGGCTCCCGCCCTTTGTGGCATGTTACTTGGTTATTGGTTCCGGTACCGGGGGTTTTCTCTTCAGGCTTTCATGCTATTATGAAGATGTTGATTGTTGATTATAGAAGCGGCGCAGCGACCTTTATTTGGTTATATCAGTTGGGAAACCTTGGCTAATATCCTTTGTTAAATGTTTATTTCCGCTGCTATCTGATAATTGATAAATGCTATGTGTTAAGTGATATTTGTTATTGTTTATTGCTTACTGCATATTAGCATGTCATGTAGTTGCATTAGTAACTTATTGAGATTTATCTCACCCCCTTTCTTTTTATCTTTGTTTTTCCTTAACCCCCCCCCCCCCAGGACCAAGGAATTAGACTCGCTGATCACGAGGATGTCGCGAGGGTTGAGCTTTTGGGGCAAGTGTATATTGGTGGGTTTACATTATATAAATGTGTAACTCTTTTGGGGATAGTTGTACCACACTTTGATGTCACTATGATTTGTATATTTTATTATTTTGTAGTGTGAGCTTATGGGGCTTACACTAGTTAATTGTTGTTGTTAAATTGTTTTCCAAAACCTTGTGTTATCATCTTTTGGTATAAAAGGAAATTTTTATCTCCGATATTTTTGTATTTGATTAGTAAGTCGACGTCCAGCTCGCGATCTCGGGCCCGCGGGGTTCGGGGTCACGACACGAACTACAGCGACCTGAGCTCCTCAAACTGAGGGGAACGTAGGCAACCTTCAGGTCCGGTTATAGCGTGAAACAAAACCATAAAACCTTGGTCCCCTCAAAGATGAACAAGTCCCTTTCTTTTGGTCTCATCAGTGGCCAACATTTCAGAAAAATACCTTCGATGGTCACGCCAAAAGACCAATTCCCCTAAACACATTCCCTTTCTGATCTTGCCATTGATCGAATCTTAATTTCAACTGATCACAGCATTTATGCATGTTAAGGCTAATTACTTGCTATAATCTTGACTTAATAATGAACATGGTCCATTCAAGCAATCATTTTGATAATTTTAACTAAGGCAAATTTCAAATGTCTCGAAAAGTCTTCTTTTCTACATCTTAGGAAAGATCCAAATACCGAATGCTGTCCATAGGCTTCATTCCTCACAAAAGAGACTCACTCCCGCAAGTGCCTATGTCTGTTTTCATTTGATGCAAGTGAACATAGCTTGCTCACATCCGCGTTTTGAGTCGACTAGACCACTCCCAGAAAAGAAAGATTCAGAGATGGATGCCCGTAAGGCTGAGCGGGATGTGCAAAAGAGTCGGTCCCCTAACGACAAGTAAGAAAAACCAAAATGTGTAGATGGAGTAGTTCTCAGTCAAAAGAAGACTGGGGCTACAAGGTCATAGGGGTATGCCTGAAGTGATCAAAGGAAAGGTCATCCCCAAGAAAGGTCGAGGCCCAAGATTTGATTCCCAAGTGAACCGGGGCTATCGAGCCATAATAGCACGTTGAAAGAATTAGCGGAAAGATCATGCTTTGGTAAGCCCAGTCTAGGCGGAAACCCAGAGTCAAAAGTCTCCCTAGAAAATCCTCAGCTTTTCAAAATTTCTAGAGGTCCCCAGAATGTTTTGGTCAAAAATTCAACTCCCTTCCCCAACCGTACGGATACTTTGTCCGTTGTAAAAATTTGTATCAGCAGCCATACCAGCAGACTGCCCACAAGTGAAACTCACTTTCACTTGCTCAAAACCCGTCAAAAATATGTCCCAGTTGTACATGACCGAGTCTAAACACTTTTCCAGGGATTCTCCACAAGTCACAACACCAAAAATCCCTCTTAAGGCCCGAGCTATGCATTAAAGTGAGTTTATAAATAAGAAAACGTTTTAAATTAAATAAAACGACAAGTTTTTACACACATTGTTTGCAAACAAAACAAAACATAAATTGTTCAAACAAATACATCTACTCGGAGTCGAGATCCAAGTCAACTGGAGGTGAATAAGAAATGCTTGGCCCGCGAGTTAGATAAGCACTGGGGTCAAAATGAAAGAGGGACTCCGCTAAGCTCATGTCTTCACCGGCGGATGGCTGAAAGGAACGCTAAGAAAATTGAGAGGAAGTGCCCGGACGATGAACGGAAGAGGATTCAGGGTGCTCCAAGGTTAAATGAGCAAAAAAATTGGGTGCGGTCTTGTGAGTGTCCTTGTCTCTCAACGAGCCTCGGAAAGACGTAATGTCGGCAGCGCTCATGGACTGACTACGGACATAAGAAGGAGGTAGCTCCACGCTCGATGCCCGCTTTCGAGGTCTTTCCTCGCCGCTCATTGAGCTCCTGCCCGGCACAAAGCTGCATTCTGCCCGAGGACCTTTGGAAGAATGACCCGTAAACTTCCTGAACCACTTCTTGGTCCGTTCTAAGAAGCCAGGCCTCCGCAACAATGCTCGCCCTGCGACCTGCACATGAAAATAAAATGGCTTAACAAAAGAGACAGAGGTGAAGGGTGTGTGTGTAAAGCTAAGGAAAAAACATACCGCCTCAACCGGGATTTCCTCAGCTGGGACCCTCTCCCATGGAGTAGACAAGTCCACCTTGTGAACCTTGCCATCCACACAGACGTAAGAGTAGTCCGTCCAAACCGGAGGGGCTGCCCCTGATGCTACCATGTGTGGTGACCTGAGCTGAGTAGCCACAAACCGTCCATACGGCTCATCAGTGATCAGACCAGCTGCGTCCGCTCCTATGAAAAGAGGATCGCCCCGATGGTCAGAAAGGAACATACCCGCAGAAGGATCCATTGGTGTCCTCTGAACGAGCTCCAACCCATATTGCCAAAGGACCCTCTCTCCCAGGTAGAAGGACTCACCTCAGAACCCCACAAGCAGCTGCCTTTGGCTCGTCACCCTTCGAGCCTCACCCAATTCAAAGCCGATCTCCGGCCTCTCATACCTTGACCACGCATACAGATTCAACCCATTTAGCATAGGTCCCCTCAATACCTCCTTCACATCGGCATACCGAGCAGAGGTTCTTCCCTTGGAACCCCTCAGCTCTCGGGCACTCCTGGCCCAACAAACCATCACCGGAAAAGGTCTCGGTCCAAAGATGGCTTCCATAGATAGCCACCAAAGACCTCGTACTACCAATCCTGAAAAGAAAGACAAGGAGGCTTTTAGTACACGAGAATGAGATAGAGCCAAAGCAGAAAGTAAAGCAAAGGCATAAAAGAACAGAAAGGTACAAAGAGATACCTCTAGGACAAACTGGAAGCAAGCCAAAGACTTGCTCGCCTTCCTGCTGAATTTGTCGAGCTCCATGTATAACTCGGCAAGTCCCGCCTCGCCCCAAGCAATGCTCTTAACACCATCGGGAGTCATCAATGAGCCAAGAAGAGGGAATACGTATGTGGTGTCTGTATTGTCAAAAATTGTGTTGCCAAGATGCCCAAACCCTTGGTAGGTCCCGAGAAGCCAATGAACGCTTCAATCTCCTCAATAGGGATCCTATCCCTCCAAACAACCGGATGCCCATCAAAAGAGAGCCCGGTAATCGTCAAAAAATCAGTGGGAGTCACGGTCACTTCCCACCAACTCAAATGAAAGGTGTGGGTAGAATCCCACCAGTACCCAGAAAGGGCATTAAGAAGCCCCATGCTCCTGTTGGTCTCCACCAATGTACCCTCGCCCTCAATGAATGGCACCAAGCCAGTGCGCTCTACCCATTCCCTCGGGCCAGGTCCTCCATCAACGGACTCTAGCATAGTTTGCCACAAAGAGAAGCAAGCATCTGGAGATCCCCGCGATTTGATGTCATTTCCCTGCAGGTAAGCACAGCAAAGGTATGAATAACCCCGTTTAAAAATACCAATGCGATTGATAAATGCAAATAATAATAATAAAAAAATTGTGTTCCGTCCCCTTTCAAATTGCATAGACATTTGAGGGTCATCTTGAAAAAATGTGTTCCCTCCCCTTTCAAATTGCCTAGACATTTGAAGGTCATTTTGAAAAAAATGTGTTCCGTCCCCTTCCAAATGGCATAAACATTTGAGGGTCTGGGAACTTTTAGTGGCATATGTGTACATGGTATGTGTTAAAGGGCTAGTCGAACCCATGGATACAAGCATTTCATGCACAAGACTAAGGTGGCACACTTTGATTTTCACAATCATGGCTAGGCACATCCAAATGAAAAAATGAGCGCATGTCCTTGATCATTGTGACTCCAATTTCGTGAAAATGAGGTCAGTTTCACAAAGTGACATCAAAAAGCACAAAAATCCCAAATCGCATGAACATAAGCCCTGCCTAAGAGAATGCACCAAATTTGGCATAAAGCGAAAAGGGTATGGCTTAGGAATGCTTACCCCATCACCTTGGCACATATGCACAGTAGGAGACTTGTAGAAGCCCTCTCCCGCATCCATGAGATCAATGGTGTAGCCGGAAAAATTCCGGACCATGTCGAGCCTTTTGTCCGCTCCTCTAGGGTAACCCGCGCGTGCCCGTCCCGCCATAAGAGATCCTTGAACAATCTAGGAGAAAAATTCAAGAATTTGATGGAATTCCCTCTCAAATTCTCCCTGTCCCCTCTCTGTTTTCGACTGAGTTTTAGGAAAATGAAGGGAGCAGCCGTAAGGTTGTTGTGTTTTGGAAAAGAAGGGATGCTCTCTCCATCCGTACGGATGGTTTGGGTGAGGAAAATCTCCAGCCCAAAATTTACACTCTGGCACCTCGTGCCTTGAATCATATCCCCTAGGTTTCTAAAAATTGGAACCTAGGCCCCTTGCATAATGTCATCCCATTAAAAATTATTAAATCTTCGGCGGTCCCCGCGTGACGTAAGCCCATTGTTTTGAAAAAAAGATTTGTGCAGAAAATGCACGGCAGTCTTTGATGTAAGCCCAGTAAAATCCAGAAAATTTGTGAAAATTGCCTAGTGTGAAAATACACTTAGGCAGTCTTTGACGTAAGCCCATCGAATGTTGGAAAAATATCCCGGCAGTCCTTAGTCGGACGTAAGACCAGTTTTCTCGTCAAACTCCCCAAAGATGCAGTTGACCCGAGCCTTAACCCAGAGTGGTCATTTTAGGATAAAGCCTTTGTCTCGGCAGTCCTTAGTCGAACGTAAGACCAGTTTTCTCTTCAAACTCCCCAAAGATGGAGATGACCCGACCCTTGACCCAGAGTGGTCATTTTAGGATAAAGCCTTTATCCCGGTAGTCCTTAGTCGGACGTAAGACCAGTTTTCTCATCAAACTCCCCAAAGATGGAGTTGACCCGAGCCTTGACCCAGAGTGGTCATTTTAGGATAAAGCCTTTGTCCCGGAAATCCTTAGTCGGATGTAAGACCAGTTTTCTCGTCAAACTCCCCAAAGATGAAGTTGACCCGAGGACCCAGAGTGGTCATTTTAGGATAAAGCCTTTGTCCCGGCAGTCCAAGTGCGACATAAGACCATCCTTTAGTCAACCTTCCCCGTAGAGCCAAGTTGACCAAATGAGAGCTAAGTCCATATTTAGGAGAGAATGACAGATATTCCGCTATATTTTAGGAGAGAATGACATATATTCCCCTACACTTTAGGAGAGGATGACAGATATCCCCCTTTCGGTTAGGCTACTTTCACAAAAGGCCTTAGGTTTGAGACGCCAAGCTCCTTGCCCGACTTTAACGGTCACATTTAGGTTTGAGACGCCAAGTTCCTCGCCCAACCTTAACGGTCGCCCTTAAGTTCCTCGCCCGACCTTAACGGTCGCCCTTAGGTTTGAGACGCCAAGTTCCTCGCCCGACCTTAACGGTCGCCCTTGGATTTGAGACGCCAAGTTCCTCGCCCGACCTTAACGGTCGCCCTTAGGTTTGAGACGCCAAATTCCTCGCCCGACCTTAATGGTCACCCTTTGTAGATACCCCGGGGAACCACGGCTTGGCTAGAGCGGTGAATTACCTAGGATGTCTAATTGATTTTAAAAGTCGCCACCCACGTTTTAGAGGAACGCGAGAAAACCTAAGAAAATAGCCTTTTTTATTGATTATGAAACCAAAGATTCTTGAGATGAGGGGTTCAGGGGTTAGGTGAAGGAGTGGGAAGTACTTAAACACCCACTCCGCCCCGCTTACGCGGGTCTTGCTACTCTTGGTGTTCTTATATTTAAATGTCCTTCAGTAAAAAGTGCTAACAATTAAAGTGAAAAGAAAGGGGAAAATAAAAGAGAAATAAAAGAGAATTGTTTTATTTATTTAATGGTAAATATTACATGTCAAACAATTCTAACAATTATATTAAGAAAAGAATGGTAAATTAAAATAGAGATTAAAATGTAGGGAGATAACCTTAACCAACTTTAATGTAGTAAAGTGGTCATTTGGTCATGTCCCAATTGATGGGGATTGCATACATTACTAAGACATGTAAAATAAGAGAAGAAGAATAAAGTACCTTAAGAAAGAGGACTTCAAACTTGGACTTGAAAATGGTGTTGTTGTAGAACAATTAGAGTCTTGTTGTTAAGAACTCTTGTTGGGAGAATTTGTGTATAGTGTAGTTTGTGAATCAAAATTGAGGTCTAAAAAGAGAGTCTTTGGCTAGAGAGAAAATGTTGAGGTCCTTTTTTAAGGTAGAAATGAGAGGTTTTTATAGGTAGAAAAGAGAGGGAAAGGTTGGAGGGAAAATGCTCAATCCATGTGAGATGGAATTGACCAATAGAAAATAAGATAAATAAAATAATAAATGAAATAAATAAAAGAAAATCAAATAATAATAAAAAGAAATATTTTGTTTTTAAGAAATGGCTAGAATAATGGGATTGGAGGTTATAAAACTAGGGGAATGAATGTGGAGGTAAAAAGAGGCTCTTTTGTGATCAAGAAGGGATGTTGTAAATAAGAAAAGGGAGGGAAATAAGGTGCAATCCGTTACTGCCATAATGGGAGGCGCGCGAGTCTCGCTTTAGGGGCGAGACGCACGCGCAGCCCACAAACAGTGTCGGAAGCGCCCGCCGGTGGAAAAGACAGAATGACAGAAATGACTCTAAAGTTAATTCTGTTATGCAGTTTAGTCCAAGACTAACGGAATCAGTTAGAAACTTAACCGAAGTAACAGATATTAACAAAAATAAGTTTGCTGGTGCGGGATTCGTTTGCTGGTGCGGGATCCGTTTGCTGATTGCGGGATCCGTTTGCTGATTGCGGGATCCGTTTGCTGAATGCGGGATCCGTTTGCTGAATGCGGGATCCATTTGCTGATACGGGATCCGTTTGCGGATGGCGGGAACCGAGCCTCTGTCTGCCTATATGTGATATTGTTGTGTTTCTTGATGGAAAGGTGGTGATTTTGCGGCTCACCATGGACCGAGTTGTTGTCATTGAACTGTAATTGTTTGACTCTGTAGGATGCGGGCATGGTTAAATGTGGACCATTTTCTGCTGGGGATGAAGTGCCTTGAGTAGCGGATGCTGTTGACTTCGTGGTGGTACCTGTTATGTGTGTGCTTGGCAGGTATATGTGTTTGTGCAAGAAGATGCATGAAGTGTGAAATGAAGAGATAAATTGTGCTCGTGGTGCAATGTGATTTGAAAGCAGTTTTGCATGAGAGAGAAGTAAAGTGATTCTGTGTGTGAAGTGATTTTTGAAAGCGGAGATTGATTGAGATGAATGATGTTCATACCTTCACTTACCATTGCCGCTTGATTGGGGATGGATTGCTGAAGGATGTTGATGCTTTTGATGAAGAATGTCCATGCTTTGGATGGAGAATGATGATGTTGATGGTGATGAATTGTTCTTGCCTTTGAAGGAGTGTCGGCGAGATGGTATTCTGGATGGTGGGTTGGTCGTGCCAAAAGGCTGCCTACGTATCCCTTGAAAGGAATCAGACCAGCGTAGTTCAAGAATGATGGAGAATGCTGGGGGTGAAGCTAGGAGCAAATCAAAGTAAAGCACATACTTTTGCACATAGAAGGAGAAAAAGAAAAATCCTTTTTTTTTTTTTTAAGATTAGAAGGGAAAGAATATGCACACACGTGAGAAAAAAGATTTTTTTTTAGTTCGTGGATGAACCATTTGAACCATTGTGTGTTTGTAAATCCAACCCAAGATCAAGTCATGTTCGATCGAAGTCCGGATTGCCTCGCTTGAATGTTGTCGTCGTTGCCGTGATGTCCAACGAAATTGATGTCTAGCCCCAAGAGATTTGTCGATTATGGGGCTTCAAAAGGGACTATTGATGCCGAGATGCCAAGGGGTTGCTGATTGTAAAGCCCCTCGAATGCTGAACTTTGAGTGGCTTGTGAAGCCCCAAGATGAATCAACTCTTAGCCCATTCAAATAAACTGTCTTTTGTTGTCGACGTGGGAAAGCCCCAAGAGAAGATCATTGATACCAAGCTTTGAGAGATTGCTAAGCCCCAAATGTCATGGGCTTATCAAGTTTGTAGATGGCGGGATGTGAAGACCTTTCGATGTGAAGCCCCAAATCGGCTTAGCTTTGTATTGAGAGCGGATGCCACATCGGGTAGGGCTTTTGAAGGCGATCTCCTTCTTTCTCTTACTTGGAGATGGATGGCCCTTTTTGTGGTTGATACCCAAATGGCGGAAGGTCCATGTTGAAAATTTAGTACGGTCTTCGGGAGACGTCTCGTGGGAGATGGTGATGTTGTTGCAGATGATAAGGTCTTGGTGTGATAAAGTCTCGAACGGTATGTTTGCTTGAGTCTTCTTGCATTGAGCCGACGGCGGATCTTCGGATGCAGCCTGTGCTTTTGATCTTGGAGAAGGGGGTGCAGTACTTGCAGAAACATTGGGATTGGTCGTAACCCTGCTTATAAAGTTAACATATTGGCATTGCCCGCTATAACTCAGCCGGGTGAGTCTAGCATATTGAATCTTTTTCCTTTTCTTTAAGACTTCCTTCAGAATCTCGCTGTGAGTTCTAACAAGAATCATCAAATTCATTCATATCATCGGAGCCTTCATTTAAAACCAAGGGGCCTTTTGACTGGAAGTGTTGAGGGACCCTTGAAGTTTGATCCCTTTCATGGATCCATAAGACTACTCCACATTGCATTGCTTGGGTACCACTGCCCAAAATCTTGTTAATTACGAAGCCCCAATATTGCCCTTTGCTTGGATTGTTGTAATGCCGTAGCCCAAAGGATTGTAGATTGCGAAGCCCCTTGAGACCTTTCGGTATGAAGCTTCAAATGTTGCTGGGGACATTGAGGTGAATTGCTTCTTGCCGAGGGATCCTTTAAGACTTGACCGTAGTCCCTAAAGTACCGTCATTTATTGAGAGAAAGGTCCATCCTTTATTGGGGGAATGAGCACGGGCACACATGACAAGAGGGCTTTTTGACATCCCTTTTGAGAGACTTTGAGGATAGTCTCACACATCTTTCTCAAGCATAGCCCCTAGGGCTTATTGATTGTCAAATGAAGCAAAAGAAGCCCTTGTTCTTGAGTCACATAGCCCCTAGGGCGTCACCATTTGTTGAGCAAAGCAAGAGTGACTCATCCTCGTGCGAGGGAAAAAACATGAGAGGACATGGCAAGAGCTACTCCATTTCTCGGGAGCCTTTCGGCGTACTTTAGAAGCACATGCTTGAAGAAGCTTTGAAAACTGAGACACATGTTGTTGCTATTTGCTGCCCAAGCCAATTGACTAGCTATGGATTATTTGTGCAACCTCGTGCCCTTTCATGAACCCAAAAATGCACACTGCTGGAGAATGATGCCAATAACCCAAGACAACCTTTGATGGTGCCATATCTTGTCGAGCCTTTTGCAATCCCAAAGTTGACTCGGTGGGGAATTGATTTGTTGAGGAGATCCAATGTAGAGCTTGTGCAGTTGTCTTCCTTAGAGGCCAGAGATCTCCATTTCTCTTTCCCTTCTCTCTCTCACTCTCTCATTTTTTTTATGACGCACCCTGTTTTTTTGCCTAGACCGCCCTTTCGGGTTTTCAATCTAGGGGGCATCTCTTTTGCGTCTTTTTTTTTTACTCGATTAATGAGGAAGTGTGCATTGACTCTGGCTGAGGAGATAAGACATGTGATTTTGTGGTGGAGACCTTTTGTCACTAAAGATGAGTGACATTGACTCGACTAGGGAAGTGTCCCTAGTATTGAATTTATGTATGTATATTTTTTGAAAGACTCACGAAGGCAAGTAAGTCATTAAGAGAGAAGAGAAAGAAAGCCCCAGTTTGATTGCAAGAAACTGGGAGTATCGCAAAAAGAAGAGAAACCCCTAGACTCGACAAGGAACGGAAATCGATTCCAAATCTAAGAAAGTTGTTCAATCTTTTGGTGATTAATTCATCGGCAAATGAATCGTACAAAGATGTCTTGACAAGTTCGAGATGAAGGTCGATCACCATAACGCGCTAGGGCTAAACATATCTTTTTTCTTGCGTGAGACCGGACCCGAAGGTTGCCTACGTTCCTCCAGTATAGAGGCTCAGGTCACCGTAGTTCTTGTGGATTCTCCATTCGCAGTGATGAATTGTTGCTTCGTCGTGATTGTTATCGATGTTACTTCGTCCTTCGTTTGGTGGAATGATGTTGTTGTGAACTTCTTTGAATGAAGGGGGATTTTTTTTTTTTTTTTTGAATCCCCCTTTGAAACATTGCTTGATTTTTCTCCATGGTTGTTGCTTCACCTTTCTTTGGATTGATTTTGCCGTTGATGTTTTGATGTCTTCGTTGTTGATGCCGTCGTTGATGTTTAGCCCCTAGGCGTTCAAGTGATGGCCTTCGTTCTAAAACTTGTTTAGACATCTTTTCATCATTTTGCCAAGAATTAAATTGAACAACTTGGAGGAGTGTATGAGGACAAGAACGACTTTTATTTAATGATTGACTCAAAATTTAACATTGGATGAGAGAAAACATTAATGCACACATTAGAGGACTTTTGACTCTTTGTTTTTTTATTCCTATTACTAGGTAGAGAAAGAGAAACGAAGATTGTTGTCGTCGTCCATGTCGGTGTAGTCCTCATTGTCATTGTAGTCTTCCATGTCACTACATTCTTCCATGTCGTTGCTCGAGAACCCTTCGTATTTGAAGCTTGTCTCCTAGGAGGACTCGGCCACTTCTCGGAGCAAATCGTCAACTCTAATTCCCGCATCATACATGCTTGCAAAATCTGGATAAAAGGCCCCACTAAGATGATTCGGTGGTCCAAATTCAAACATTTCAAGAAGATGTCCATTTGTTCTTTCTTTGAGGGCCTATCAATAATCTCGGCTAACTTGTCATTCCAACGGCGAGAAAAGTCCCCAAATGATTCATCACTTTCTTGTACGGTGCTCTCCAATTCTTTCTTGGTGGGACGGAACATGGAATTGCCTTGATATTGTGACTTAAAAGTAAGAATAGCGGCATCCCAATTGAGGCGGGTGGAAACCGGAAGACCCATATACCAATCTTTTGTGACACCCTCGAGAGTAAGTGGGAAGCATTGTGCCATTATTTGAGGAGACACCTTCTTCGGTAGCATGGCCCAAATATAGGAGTCGACATGAGCATCGGGACAAGAGGTGCCTTTGAACTTGCCAATATCAGGCATCTTGAATTTTTCGGGAAGGGCCACCATAGTGTTCATGAGAAAAGAAGCATGATGAAGATCGGAGCTTGGGCCTTTGTGCAAATTTAGCCCACTAAGCTTTTGGTCAATGTAGGACATGAGAGTGTTGACCAAACCAGTATCGATGCTTTAGACCTCCTTTCTTTTCTTTGTGAGCCCCTTCAATTGGTTCTCGAGTTTGGATACTTCTCTCTTATGGGCCATTTCCACATGCTCGTAACGGGCTTGCCATAAATCATCCTTGCGACGGACATCCTCGGCTAGTGTATCAATTTGCCCTTTCAATGCTTTCACCATGTTGGATAACCCTTCGTTGGACACAGAAATATTCTCACCCTTGTTGTTGTTGCCGCTTGAAGCCATTGGACCTATGGAGAGAACATGGTTGATCTTAGGGTGGTCCCACAAATACCTTTTGAATCCAATGATTTAACCCACGAACAAAAGAAAAGACTCAACCACATAAGGAAAATGACTTTTTTTTTATTTATTTATAAAGTCGGAAGGACATAGTCCTTTTTGGGGTTTCTAGAAAAAATAGTGGAATCGTCACACTAGTATATAGACCATCTCGTGGTCCCATATACTCATCGGATTCCACCACGCTTGTGAATCCTACATGTGTCGGGATTAAACAAAATTAATGTAGTAAAGCATACATGCGGGGACGGATTTTTTATTAGCGTCCATTATGACCACTTGGGGACGGATTTTTATTTCGTCCATTACAACGAGTGGCATGTTATGATTTGAAGACATTAGTTTAGGGAAATCTCGGCACATGGAAACCGACTTGAGTCACGGAGTGTTAGACCCTAACTAGAATTGTGTGGTTTGTGCTCATCTAAAGAGAGGCTTAAAGGTCACCCCCGGGATGTAGTCATGAACTACGCCACGGGCTGAGGTTTACCGCTTCGGAAGAGTCAAGGTCGAGTGGAGCTTGAAACTTCCTAGGACGGGCCTCGATGGGTTTGGGGTTGGACTTGTGCGACTCGATAGTGAGCAGTTGATAAGAATTGTGTGCGCATAGTGTGAGGTCCATCACGTGACAAAAAATATTTTTTATATTTTTTTTTTTCAAAAGAAAAATAAAAACACATAAGCACATAATTTACAACTTTCGAATCACCCGTGTGACCGATAAAAATAAAACAGAGAATTAAAAGATGGTTTTGTGCAGGCCCGGTGCCCACACACTGTCAAAACTGCTCTGTTCTGTACACTGTTTTGGAAAGTTGCCCAGACGCGCGCGCTTTATGCTGTGAGGATGGGAGGCGCGCGCCTTAGGCACTAGAGGGCAGAGGCGCCCGCTTCTGGGCAGTACTTGCAAATTCATGGGTTAAAGGGACTGCCTTGACCCTAAATAAAAACACTTTTCCCCTGCAGAAACTGTTAGAACAATAACATGAAATTTGAAGGACGAGATGAGAGGCGGGCGATTCTGGTGGTAAAGGTTGGATGCGCGCGCCTTAGGCCAAGACGGCCAGAGGCGCACGCGTCTCACCTTTTTGTAGATACCCCGGGAAAAGCCCCCACCTGGCTAGAGCGGTGAATTACCCTATGATGTCTAATTGTGTTTTAGAGTCGGCACCCACGTTTTTGAGGAACGTAAGAAAACCTAATGTTTATGAGCCTAAGTTTGATTTACGAAAATAGAGATTCTTTGGGATGAGGGGTTCGGGGGTTAGGTTACGAAATGGGAAGTACTTAAACACCCATTTTGCCCGAGCAAAGTCGGTCTTGTTTGTTCATAACTCACTTTTTAAGATAAATGTGTTCTTCCTATTAAAATGATGATAAAAAGGGGGGTTTTAGAGTTTGAAATGTAGGGAGATGACTCCTAGGCCAATTCAATGTAATGAAAGGACCGTTGGTGTCATGTCCCAAATGGTTTTTGGGTGATTGCACATTTGATTGAAGAAGAAGAAGAAGAAGAAGGAGAGGAGAAACGTTTAAGACCTTAACCTATAGTATCCTTCAAAAAGAACCTCTTGTAAAGCATTGAAGAAGAGGTTGAATACTTTGTTAAAGAAGTCCCAAGAAGAAGTCTAGAAAGAGGTGAGTAAAAAGGTTTGAAAATAATGATTTTCCAAGGTCCTCCTCCAATGATGGATTGGAGGGGTTTTTATAGTTGAAAAGAGACTGTTTTTGGAGCCAAACGGAGTCTCCAAGAAATCTTTCCCGGGCAAAATCATGTATAATGAGCAAGGGAGAGATTCTTGGGCAGAATCTATAACTGACACGCCCCAGAAGCGCGCGCATCCCACCTAGGCGGCAGAAGGCGCGCGCGTCTGGCCTCAAGGGGCGGAGGCGCGCGACTCTGAGAGGCGATTTTTGACAGAATGGACTAAAAAGTTAGAACTGTTATTCAGTTTAGTCCCTGGACTTAACGGAGCCCGTCTAGAACTTAACCAAAGTAACATAAACTAGCAGAAAACACTTAGAAGAGGGAGAAACACAAAACCAAGTGTGCAATCGGGGTGAGCGGTCCAAGGCGGGGTGTCTACAGAGCCCCTCGGCGGCGTGGATTGCGAAGCAAACGCGCCGACGAAAGACAGACATCCGCCTAGGACATCACCAAGAAAAGGAAAAGACTCGATAAAAGCAGGAATTTGAAATTGCGGAGGATAGAGGTGCGCTCCCTGTGTGAGCGGCTTTGAGAGATAAGGGTGCGCTCCCTGTGTGAGCGGTTTTGCCAATAGCGGGATCCGTTTGTTGGAAGCGGGATCTGTTTGCTGGAAGCGGGATCTGTTTGCTGATAGCGAGATCCGTTTGCTGGAGTGCGGGACCTGGAGGACCGTTTGCTGAAGTGCGGGACCCAGAGGACCGTCAGCTGACGTGCGGGACCCAGAGGACCGTCTGCTGACGTGTGGGACCCGGAGGACCGTCTGCTGAAGTGCGGGACCTAGAGGACCGTCTGCTGAAGTGCGGGACCTAGAGGACCGTCTGCTGAAGTGCGGGACCTAGAGGACCGTCTGCTGAAGTGCGGGACCCGGAGGACCGTCTGCTGAAGTGCGGGTCCTAGAGGACCGTCTGCTGAAGCGCGGGTCCCGGAGGACCGTCTGCTGAAGCGCGGGACCCGGAGGACCGTCTGCTGAAGCGCGGGACCCGGAGGACCGTCTGCTGAAGTGCGGGTCCTAGAGGACCGTCTGCTGAAGCGCGGGACCCGGAGGACCGTTTGCTGAAGCGCGGGACCTAGCGGACCATTTGCTGAAGTGCGGGACCCGAAGGATCGTCTGCTGAAGTGCGGGACCCGGAGGACCGTTTGCTGGAGTGCGGGACCCGAAGGACCGTTTGCTGAAGTGCGGGACCTAGAGGATCGTCTGCTGAAGTGCGGGACCCTGAGGACCGTCTGCTGAAGTGCGCGACCCGGAGGACCGTCTGCTGAAGTGCGGGACCCGGAGGACCGTCTGCTGAAGTGCGGGACCCGGAGGACCGTCTGCTGAAGTGCGGGACCTAGAGGACCGTCTGCTGAAATGCGGGACCCGGAGGACCGTTTGCTAAAGTGCGGGACCCGGAGGACCGTCTGCTGAAGTGCGGGACCCGGAGGACCGTTTGCTTTGAATGGACGTAGATCTTGTTTGATGATGAAGCAGTGGTTCTGTGGATCTTCCCGGACCAAGTTGTTGTCGTGAGTCGTATTTTGATGTTTGACTGTTTTGACTTTGAATTTTGATGGGGTGCGGGCACAGTTGACTGCGGAGTGCTTCGTGCTGGGGATGAATTGTAAAAACTGATCTTTGAGAACTAACGGCGTCTGTTACGAATCTCATTCAGCTTGTAGTGGGGGAGCTGAAAACTCAGATGATCATAGATGTGACACCTTGATTTCCCGCGTGGAGAGTTGTGTTTGAATTCCTCAGGGTGCAAAGGCGCGCGTGTCTGGTCTTTGATGTGGGAAGCGCGCGCGTCTTAGTGACATAGCGGGGGGCACGCGCATTCCGTCCTAGTTCAGCATACATAGACAGACAGTTCACTTTTCGGCGAGTTTTTTAAAATTTCGAAGAGCCCTCCAAATTCTGAACCAAATTTTCGCGGAGAAATCACTCCAAAACAGTTTCTTGTTGTTCTAGGTGCGATTCTATCATAGAAACGATGTCGGATTGTCAACAATCTCCTCCATTCGAGATGCCACAGGGCGAGGAGCCTGAGGTTGGAATTGAGGCGATGGACCCGAGTTTGCTCACGTATCAGCCGCATACCCATATCTCCCACTTTGTTACATCGGGATTGGTAAGAATTTTTCATTCTCTTTGTGATTTTCGCACTTTTGGGGTTGCTCTGTTTCACCCGTATTTTTTTTTCGCTGTAACTTCTTTCCTTGATTGTCGCTGTTGACTTACTGCAAGAAACATGTTCGGATACCCCCTTTTCATACCCACGCACTCGTATGCATGTTGAAGTTTCTGCTTCGGGTTTGTCCGTTTTCTAGCCGTTATGCTGACGAAATTTTCGTTGTTTCTTGTTTCTTTTCAGGAGTGGAGCCGCCTGTCGGAGATTCGAGGCGGAGCTCATGGCCCGGTCACCATCTGGAGTAAGCTGCCCGAGAATGTCAGGGCTCGGGTTCAGGCCACCCATTTTGGCCTCTTTATTACCAGTCTACCGGCGTTGAAGAATGATCCGGATGTTATTCAGACTCTGAGAGAGAGATGGTGGGACACCACCCATACTTTCCATCTGCCTATGGGGGAGGTCACGATGACGCCCACTGATTTCACGGCATTGACTGGTCTGCCGTTTGCGGGGGATCCTGTCCCTTGTGTTTTGAGAGGGACCCTTCGGACTGCTGACGAGTTGTTGGCCCTGGTTGACTGCGGCTTCCCGGTGAAGAACTACCGAGTCACTTGGGGGAGCATCCGTCGGTATTTTAGTATTCTTGCAGCCGAGCCTTTGGGTGTCACTGCTGAGCGGGTCGATGCTGTGGCCCGTTGTTTTATATGGTACCTGTTATCCCAGACTCTGTTTGCCAGTGGAGGGTCATCAGCTTCCTTGGCTTTGCTTGACTTGTTGGTAGACTTGGACCAGGCCGGTCATTATAACTGGGGTGCAGCGGGCTTGGCTGCTTGTTATCATGGTATAGATCTGACCAGCCGCTCGACCACTAGCTCGGTCACGGGCTTCAGCCTATTGTGGGAGGTATACTGCTTTCCCTTCTCTTTTCGGCCTTCTTGTCATTGCTCTACTGTATCTCTGAACCGTCATTTAATTCTGCTCTTGCCTCTGTTTTACAGCTATGGGCCTTTACTGTCTTGGAGCTGAGGGACTTCAATATTAATAGAGAGGGTCAGCCCTAGTATCCAGACTGTGTGAGGTGGTCGTACAGGGAGAGGAACGTGAGGACTGGTACTGTTCCCATCAGCCTGCTTTCAGCTCGGCGCCACTTGGATTCTTTGAGGCCGGAGGCTGTCGCCTCTTCTTTGTTTCCGTGGAGAGCTATTTATGCCTTTATTGAGCATACCCTGATTTCCACCCGCTCGAGGCTTCTGATGAGATCAGTGGAGTGTATGGCAATGTATCTTGGAGAGAGAGTGTTTTGGCAGCATGGTGGTCAGGTGACGGACTTCCACCACCCTCCTAGGCCAGCGGTTCCTGATGTTCCTCCTTTCTGTCCTCATAATTAGAGGGCTCTTTCAGAGGCAGACCGAGCAGTCTACCTTGCGGGGGTTGATGCTGTCCCTTTCATTCATCTAGAGCAGGATTACGGTTTATTCCGGGAGCATAACCTCCAGCAGGGTTTCATGTTCACTGATCCGAGGGAGACACATGCTGCTCCACAGACTTCGGCTCGATTTTATCCCACCGGTGCTGGATATTGCTTTGATCCCCCTTTGCCTCCTTCATATTATACTTACTTGAACTTTGGGGTGTATGAGGAGCAGAGGGAGATTGTTCCCGAGGACATGTCGCCGGAGAGAGAGCCTCCTGTTCAGGCTGCTGTGGTATACTTTCCTGGCTGTCTTTGCATTTCTCAGTTCCAGACTTGCTTTCCTGTTCTTTGTATTGATGCAATTGTCGTTTGTTGCGACAGGTACCTGTGGCTGCTTATAGGCACTTGGGCAGACAGAACAAGGGGATGAGGAGGAGACTCCATCAGCTGGAGGAGAGGGTGCTAGGGCTGTTCAGGGACATTGCTGCCATGACAAGAGATGCTGTCAGTGCTATCTCTGGTGCTGCGAGAGGAGCTGCCTGAGGTGCTAGGGGCATGGGCCGAGGCTGCAGGGACGCTGCACTGGATATTGATGAGGCTGTCTCTTCGGCGAGGCAGTCATTGAGCAGGAGTCTGAGTCAGGGAGGTAGCCAGAGCCGGGGTGGTGCTAGTTCATCAGGGAGAGCTGTCAAGCGGACCCGGCATGATGTTGTGGGGGTGGGCACGGTTCTGCCGATGATGATGACTCTGAGTAGCTTACGAGAGATTGAAAACATTTTTATTTACCTGTAATAAACATTTAGCATGTATTTACAATCCTAGCTATTTACTACGCTTTTTTAGTTATCTGTCTAGACTCGTTCCTAAGTGCCGACTCTTTACAAACAAATGTGTGCCCAAATGTGTTCATTATGGTTGCTTGAACTCCTTTTCTGTGCTGGGATCTGATTTCTTGCAGGTTGAAGGCGTTTGAACGTGCCTGGGCTTCTTTCTTGAACTGACAAGGGCATGTTCTGTTTCTGTCTGCTGTCAAACACGCGCGCGTCGGGCTTTGGTCGCGGGGGCGCGCGCATCTGGAATCGCTTGTCGGAGGCGCGCGCTTCTGGCTTGCTGAATTCCAGCCCCTTTCTTTTCTGAGCAGGGCACTCCAACAGCTATAAATTCAAACCATTTTCGATCAGAATGATCACACAGCAATATTTTGCATCCTTTCCCTTACTCTATACCTCAAAATTCTTGTAGCAATGGCCCCGATGACCTTTACTTTTGAAGTCAAGGTTTCCGTCCCCGAAGGTGATAAGTCCGTCCCCATTGCTCCAATTGTGAAGACGCGTCCTAGCGTTTTTGATCGTTTAGAAGACCAAATGAGGATGTTGTTGCCGCGGATTCTGTGAAGCCAGTGGTCCACGTGAGGGATTATAGGCCTCGTTATTTGCCTAATAAGAAGAAAGGCAAGGGGAATTCTTCTCATGTGTGGAAGCGTCCCGTGGTTGTTCCGGTCAAAGCTCCCTCTAGCAAGGGCAAGGAGAAGGTTGTTAATGAAGCTCCGTCTCGCCCGAGTGTCTTTTCTCATCTTGGTGGTCTTGAGAATGCTCCGCCTCCCTCCAAGAAGACTAAAGGCCGTCCCCAAAAGCGATGGGTCCCCAAACCGAAGAAAGATTAAATATTTCTTTGTACCCCATGAGATTGCAATTTAGAATAGACCACTTGTTAGGATTTTAATGTTTTAATGTTTTTTATTAGCTCAACATTTCCGTTGTAATGATAAAGATGATTTAGTGAATGAATAAAAATTGCATCTCGTTAATTTGAAATGATTTGGGTATTTGTTTATGTTTTAGACCGCACCCGAAGGTTGCCTACGTTCCTCCAAGTGTAGAGGCTCAGGTCTCCGTAGTTCAAACAAACGAAGACCATTTTTTTTTGTGCACCCTGTTTTTTGCCTAGACCGCCCTTTCGGGTTTTCAATCTAGCGGGCTTCTTTTTTGCACATGCTCTAATTTTTGCCTAGGCCGCCCTTGCGGGTTTTCAACCTAGCGAGCTCTTTTTTTTTTTTTTTTTTGTTATGGTCTTCGTTTATTAGACGTAAAACCTCTTCAATTTGTCGAGGTTGACTTCCTTTGGCAGCTGATCTCCGTCAAAATCCACGAGTCGGACTGTACCGCCGCTTAGTATCTTCTTGAATACGTACGGACCAATCCATCGGGGTCCCCATTTTCCAAGGGGGTTCATGGCATTAGGAGGATGTTGTCTTAGGACCAAATCTCCCACACTGATGTTTCGGGGCTTCACCTTTTTGTTGAAAGCCCTAGCCATTCTTTGTTGATAGGCCCTCGTACGTTCGATCACTCTTAACCTTCTCTCGTCGAGTAGGGCTAGCTGTTCATATCGACTTTGCATCCAATCGACTTCATTGACTTGGTTCTCGAGGAGGACCCGCAGGAATGGAACTTCGAGCTCTATTGGTAGCACAGCTTCGGAACCATATACCAGTGCATAAGGAGTTTCTCCAGTCGCTGTCCGTATTGACGTACGGTAGCCCCATAATGCTAGAGGTAGCTTTTTGGGCCAATCCCTTCCAGTGGAGGCCATTTTCTTCATAATGGTCTCGATTGTCTTATTAGCTGCCTTGACCGTGCCGTTTGCTTGAGGGCGGTATGGAGATGACTTGTGCTTAGTAATCTTGTATTCTACCAGGAGTGTGTCCATCTCTTTCTCGAAGTAAGAGCCGTTGTCTGAGATGATATCATGAGGAACGCCGTATCGGCACATGATATGGGTTTTCACGAATTCGGCCACTTTCTTGGCGTTGAGAACTCGGTAAGCCTGTGCTTCGACCCATTTTGTAAAATAGTCCACGGCTACTAGGACAAAGGATTGTCCATTGCTTCCAGTAGGGTGAACTTTGCCGATGATGTCTATGCCCCAACAAGAAAAAGGCCAAGGCGTGGTCATATTGTAAAGCTGTGAGGGTGGAGCGTGCTGTAGATTGGCATGGAATTGGCATTTGGCGCACCTCTTGACTTTCTCGATGCAGTCCCTTTCCATGGTACTCCAATAAAAACCCATGCGGAGTATCTTCTTGGCCAACATAAACCCGTTCATGTGAGGCCCACATTCACCTTCGTGGATCTCGTGCATTATTTCTCGAGCTTCGGTCTCATTTGCACATCGGAGATTGATCCCCTCGTGATGCCTTTTGTAGACTCTGTCCCCAATTAGTACATATCGGGATGCTAGTCTTTGCAATGCCATTTGAGACTTATTATTGCTGTTCTCGGGATAAGTACCATCCTTGAGGAAATTCATGATATCTGCGTACCACGGGGAGTTTGCTTGGACCTCGTTGATCTCAATACTCATGCAGTATGCCGGACTGTTTCGTCGGGAAATTTTGAAGGGCTTCACCATTTTACCCTCAGGTATTTTGACCAGTGAAGCGATGGTGGCTAGTGCATCAGCAAAACGGTTCTTATCCCTTGGCAGGTAATTGAAGGTGATTTCTTGAAATTGTTCAACCAACTCCTCGAGATGTTGACCATACCGTTGCAGGGTCGAGTCTTGAATCTTCCATTTTCCAGATGTCTAATTGATGATAAGCAAGGAATCACCGAATACTTCTAAACTTGTGACATTTCTCTCGAGGGATGCTTCGAGCCCCGCTATGCAAGCTTCGTACTCAGCGGTGTTGTTAGTGGCTTCAAATTCGAGGCGGATAGCGATTGGAGTATACATGTCCTTTGGATCAACGAGTAACATCCCTATGCCATATCCGTGCTTATTGGCTGCGCCATCGAAAAAAAGTTTCCACTTATTTTCCTCTGTTGTGGCGTAAATTAAATGCTCGTCGGGGAACTGTACATCTTCCCCCTTCACTTCGTTACACGGAAATTCAGCAAGCTGATCACTAAACACCTTCCCCCTGATGGATTTGAGTGTGACGTAAGTGATATCGTAGCCGGCGAGCATGAAATACCATTTGGCTATTCTTGTTGACATGAAAGGCTTCTCAAAGATGTAGCGGAGCGGGTCCACTTTCGCTACCAATTTGATTGGGAAGGCCTCCATGTAATGCTTGAGCTTTTGAGTAACCCAAACCAATGCAGCACAAGACTTCTCTAAGACAGAGTAGTTCTTTTCAGCTCCTTGAAACCGTCGGCTGACAAAGTAGATGGCATTCTCCTTCGTGGAGTCTCGCTATTCTTGTGCTAACATAGCCCCTAGGGCTTCATCATTGACAGTGGGATAGAGCAAGAGAGGCTTCTCTTCATGTGGTGGAACCAAAACTGGAGGGCATGTCAAGTAATGCTTCACTTGGTCGAAGGCTTCTTGGTACACATCGGTCCATTCTAGAGCCACATTCTTTTTAGTAGCTTGAAGATTGGCTCACACATGCAAGTGAGTTGGTGCACAAACCGACTGATGTATTGAAGTCTACCCATGAAACCTTTGATTTCTTTCTGCGTCCTTGGGGGAGGCATGTCAATGATTGCCTTGATTTTGGAGGGATCGGCTTCAATTCCTCTTTCAGTGACCATGTAACCAAGAACCTTTCCTCTGATGACCCCAAAAGTGCACTTTGCGGGATTGAGTCTCATATTGTGTTGTCGAAGCCTTTCAAAGAATTTGCGAGGATCGATCAAATGTTGACCATTGGTTCCCTTGGAATGGATGATCATGTCGTCTACATAGACCTCGATCTCTTTATGAATCATGTCATGGAATAGATCCGTAACAGCCCTCTGGTAAGTAGCCCCAGCGTTCCTTAGTCCGAATGGCATGACTGTGTAGCAGAAGGTCCCCCACGGAGTTGTGAAAGCTGTCTTGTGTTGATCTTCTTCAGACATGAGGATCTGATTGTAACCGGCAAAACCGTCCACAAATGAGCGGACTTCATAGTTGGCAGTTGAATCGACGAGCATGTCGATGTTTGGTAGTGGAAAATCATCTTTCGGGGAAGCTTTGTTCAAATCCCGGAAGTCCACACAAACCCGAACCTTGCCGTTTGCCTTTCTGACTGTCACAATGTTGGCTAGCCAAGTTGGATACTTAATGACTTTGATGAAACCCACACTGAGGAGCTTTTCAATCTCTTCTTTGACTTGTAGAGACCATTCTGGCTTGATCTTTCTGAGCTTCTGCTTTACTGGCTTGGCGTCCTCTCTGATCGGAATTCTGTGCTCTGCGACCTTTCTGTCCAAACCCGGCATGTCTTTGTATGACCATGCGAATACATCCACAAATTCTCTGAGCAGTGCAGTCAATCTGTCCAAACCCGGAAGGTACCGCATTGGAACTGTGGATCCAAGGTCGGCCCAGAAGTAGGTTGAATGAAGCAGGGACATCAAGTACTTGGAATGGGACGGACATGATCATGCTTCCAAATTCGATATCAACTTCTAACATTCCCATGACTGTACGGGCAGTGCTGTCGTACCCTCTAATGACTTGGGCGGAGGGTTGTAAATTGGAGCTTTTGAGCCCCAGTATGCCCATGACTCGACTGGGCATCAAGTTGAGTGCAGAGCCACCGTCTACTAGAACTCTTGAGATGGGTCTCCCCCTTGCCCTTACTTTCAGGTAGATGGCTTCATTGTGTTCAGACCCAAATGGCGGGAGGTCCATGTCGGCGAAAGTGATGACATTGCTGAAGTGAATGTGACCTATCATTGCTGTGAGGTTCTCAGGAGTCGTGTCGGGAGAGACTGATGTGTCATCCAAGTTCTTGATGACGAGGTCTCGGTGTCTCTTTGATGATGCAATAAGGTCCCAGATGGATATGTTGGCTTGCGTCTTCTTGAGCTGTGTTAACAAAGGATCTTCGGGTATGTCGCGTGCTTGCGATCTTTGAGAAGAGGTGTTGGTTGCTGCAGTATTGGGAGGGATTGTGCTCGTTGTTACTCGGCCGCTGCGAGTGAGCACGTTCACAGTCCCTTGTAGATTCTTCTTCCTATTCTCTAAGACTTCCCTCATAATCTCATCATAAGTCACAACATAACAAGAATTATCAAGTTTATTTATATCATCGGAGCCCTCATTCACAATTGGGATCGAATGAGTGGTTCCTTCAAGCTCTCCTACCTCTATTACATTGACACCACCCTCATTAGGGATTATGAATTCCTTCTTGTCTATGAGGTCTTGGATGGTGTTGCGGATGGAGAAGCAATCCTCTGTGAGGTGGCCGGTGCATTGATGGTAGTCATACCATTTGTGGTGAGCATGATTGGCACGGAGCGGTTGTGGTTGCTTGTACCCTTGAAGAGGAGTGATTTTCCCCTTGGCCTTTAGAGCTTCATAGGCCTCGGTGATGGTCATGCCGTTGAGAGGATTGTAGACGCGGTCGTTTTGGAACCGCTTGCCTTGTTGTGGGGGAACCTTCTTGTAATTCCCCTTGTCAGTAGTAACGGCATTTACAGAAGCCTCTTTGTTTGAACTAGAGGCGGCCTTGTATCGGTAAGTAGGAGTGGCCTTCTTAATCTCCTTGAGCAAGTCATCCATGCGTACCCCCGCCTCATACATTTGGGAGAAGTCGTAGTAGCAAGCCCCACTTAGGTGGGTGAGGAGATCAATCTTGAGACATTTGAGAAAGATGTCCATTTGCTCTTTTGTGTTCGGCCTCTCAACAATTTCAGAGAGCTTGTCATTCCATCTCCTTGTGAAGTCAATGAAGGACTCGTTGTCTCTTTGAGTGGTATTCTCGAGCTCTTTCCTTGTGGGCCGGTGAGTGGTGTTGCCTTGATATTGATTCTTGAAGGCAAGCATAGCGGCATCCCAATCAAGACGGACAGTGAGCGGGAGAGTTCCATACCAATCCTTGGCCGCCCCCTCGAGGGTGAGAGGAAATCATTGAGCCATAACTTTTGGGGAGACCTTCTTCAGAACCATAGCCTAAATGTAAGTCTCGATGTGAGCCATCGGGCATGAGTTGCCCTTAAACTTGCTAATGTCGGGCATCTTGAATTTGTCGGGAAGAGCGGCCATCGTGCTCATGAGGATGGATGACTGATAAAGGCTTGTGTTGGAGCCTTTTCCCATGTTGAGGCCGTCAAATTTCTGATCAATGTAGGCCATGATGGAATCGACCATTTTGGGGTCGTTGTTGTCGGTGCTTGGTCCCCCCGCTTTTTTGGTACAGGCACTGACATATGGGCTTTCAAACAAACCATTGGTCCACTCGGATTCCTCGTCGTCACTAACCCCCTTGTTCTTGGAGAGCTTGAGGAGCTTGGCTTTCAGTTGGTCAACCTCGGCCTCATGGGCCTCCCTTTGACTGTCGACATGAGCTTGCCACAAGGCTTCTTTGGTTTGAGCCTCTTGGTTAAGGGTGGAGACTTGTTGTTGGAGTGTTTGAACCATGGCAGAAAGCTGTTCGAGAGTCATGGCGTTGTTGGTGTTGGAGTCGCCGGCCATTGATGATGTAGAAGCTATTGGAGTGATCGGTTCACGGACAAGCCTGTTGGATGAATTTCTGTAGATGCAGAGAGTACCAATCGGACCTATAATTGGAGAAGTAGCCCTTGTCAGTCTCGGTTCACACTTTCGGTCCATGAGGAGGTTGAGAACACACAGTTGGGCACACGACTCGAACCACATAAGAAAAATACTTTTTTTTTTTTTATAAGTCGGAGGGAATGGATCCCTTTTGGGGTTTCTAAGAAAATAATGGAATCGTCACACTAGTATATAGACCATCTCGCTGTCCCATATACTCATCGGATTCCATCGCGTTTGTGAATCCTACATGTATCGGGATTAAACTAAATTAATGTAGTAAAGCATACATGCGGGGACAGATTTTTATTTTCGTCCAAAATAACCACTTTTGGGGACGGATTTTTATTGCGTCCGTTTCAACAAGTTGACATGTATGTTTTGAAGACATTAGTTTAGGGAAATCTCGGTACATGGAAACCGACTTGAGTCACGGAGTGTTAGACCCTAACTAGAATTGTGTGGTTTGTGCTCGGCTTGAATATGAGGCTCAAAGGTCACCCCCGGCATGTAGTCATGAACTACGCCACGGGCTGAGGTTTACCGCTTCGAAAGAGCCAAGGTCGAGTGGAGCTTGAAACTTTCTAGGACGGGCCTCGACGGGTTTGGGGTTGAACTTGTGCGACTCGATTAGTGAGCAGTTTATAGGAGTAATGTGCACGTAGTGTGAGGTCTATCACGTGACAAAATTTTTATTTTATTTATTTATTTTTTTTGAAAAGAAAAGATAAGGAAAAAACACATAAGCACGTAAATTACAACTCTCGAATCACCCGTGTGACCGGTAAATAAAATCGTAAAATTAAACAGTCCAAGGGTTCAATTCTGTTCTGATGCAGGCAACTGTGCCCACTCCCCACTGTTCTGTCCAGTCACTGAAACTGTTCTTGCCCTGGAAATTGACCCAGAAGCGCGCGCCTCGGGCTAATGTTGTGGGAAGCGCGCGACTGGCGCATAGAAACTGGGAGGCGCCCGCTTCTGGGCTCACCCGTCAGATTATCAGAAACTTATGGACTCAGGGGATTTCCCTGGTCCTGATTGTGTGATGGAACCCCTGCAATGTTTATTAGCACAGAATATTAGGAAGAATAGGAAGAACACATGGAAGGTGGGCGATTCTGGATTTTGACGCGGGACGCGCGCGCTTTGGACCATGAAGGTCCGAGGCGCGCGCTTCCCATGTCAATTTCCAGAATGCCCAGAAAAGTGAATTATGAACAGAAACACAAGTTTAACCCTCAAGCGTCCCCAGCAGAGTCGCCACTGTAGATACCCCGGGAAAATCCCCCACCTGGCTAGAGCGGTGAATTACCCTAGGATGTCTAATTGTGTTTTAGAGTCGCCACCCACGTTTTTGAGGAACGTAAGAAAACCTAATGTTTATGAGCCTAAGTTTGATACGAAAACAGAGATTCTTTGGGATGAGGGGTTCGGGGGTTAGGTTACGAAATGGGAAGTACTTAAACACCCATTTTGCCCGAGCAAAGTCGGTCTTGTTTGTTCATAACTCACTTTTTAAGATAAATGTGTTCGTCCTATTAAAATGATGATAAAAAGGGGGTTTTAGAGTTTGAAATGTAGGGAGATGACTCCTAGGCCAATTCAATGTAATGAAAGGACCGTTGGTGTCATGTCCCAAATGGTTTTTGGGTGATTGCACATTTGATTGAAGAAGAAGAAGAAGAAGAAGGAGAGGAGAAACGTTTAAGACCTTTACCTATAGTATCCTTCAAAAAGAACCTCTTGTAAAGCTTTGAAGAGAGGTTGAATACTTTGTTGAAGAAGTCCCAAGAAGAAGTCTAGAAAGAGGTGAGTAAAAAGGTTTGAAAGTAATGATTTTCCAAGGTCCTCCTCCAATGATGGATTGGAGGGGTTTTTATAGTTGAAAAGAGACTGTTTTTGGAGCCAAACGGAGTCTCCAAGAAATCTTTCCCGGGCAAAATCATGTATAATGAGCAAGGGAGAGATTCTTGGGCAGAATCTGTAACTGACACTCCCCAGAAGCGCGCGCATCCCAACTAGGCGGCGGAAGGCGCGCGCGTCTGGCCTCAAGGGGCGGAGGCGCGCGACTCTGAGAGGCGATTTTTGACAGAATGGACTAGAAAGTTTGAACTCTTATTCAGTTTAGTCCCTGGACTTAACGGAGCCCGTCTAAAACTTAACCAAAGTAACAGAAACTAACAGAAAAACACTTAGAAGAGGGAGAAACACAAAACCAAGTGTGCAATCGGGGTGAGCGGTCCAAGGCGGGGTGTCTACACTTTTCCACCAGAATGCCCAGAAAGCTGTAAAAAGAACACCAAAAGCAGAAAATGCAAGTTTAACCCTCTAGGTCCCCAGTGGAGTCGCCACTGTAGATACCCCGGGGAACCACGGCTTGGCTAGAGCGGTGAAATACCTAGGATGTCTAATTGATTTTAAGAGTCGCCACCCACGTTTTAGAGGAACGCGAGAAAACCTAAGAAAATAGCCTTTTTTATTGATTACGAAACCAAAGATTCTTGAGATGAGGGGTTGGGGGGTTAGGTGACGGAGTGGGAAGTACTTAAACACCCACTCCGCCCCGCTTACGCGGGTCTTGCTACTCTTGGTGTTCTTATATTTAAATGTCCTTCAATAAAAAGTGCTAACAATTAAAGTGAAAAGAAAGGGGAAAATAAAAGAGAAATAAAAAAGAATTGTTTTATTTATTTAATGGTGAAGATTACATGTCAAACTATTCTAACAATTATATTAAGAAAAGAATGGTAAATTAAAGTAGAGATTAAAGTGTAGGGAGATAACCTTAACCAACTTTAATGTAGTAAAGTGGTCATTTGGTCATGTCCCAATTGATGGGGATTGCATACATTACTAAGACATGTAAAATAAGAGAAGAAGAATAAAGTACCTTAAGAAAGAGGACTTCAAACTTGGACTTGAAAATGGTGTTGTTGTAGAACAATTAGAGTCTTGTTGTTAAGAACTCTTGTTGGGAGAATTTGTGTATAGTGTAGTTTGTGAATCAAAATAGAGGTCCAAAAAGAGAGTCTTTGGCTAGAGAGAAAATGTTGAGGTCCTTTTCTAAGGTAGAAATGAGAGGTTTTTATAGGTAGAAAAGAGAGGGAAAGGTTGGAGGGAAAATGATCAATCCATGTGAGATGGAATTGACCAATAGAAAATAAGATAAATAAAATAATAAATGAAATAAATAAAAGAAAATCAAATAATAATAAAAAGAAATATTTTGTTTTTAAGAAATGGCTAGAATAATGGGATTGGAGGTTATAAAACTAGGGGGAATGAATGTGGAGGTAAAAAGAGGCTCTTTTGTGATCAAGAAGAGATGTTGTAAATAAAAAAAAAGGGAGGGAAATAAGGTGCAATCCGTTACTGCCATAATGGGAGGCGCGCGAGTCCCGCTTTAGGGGCGAGACGCGCGCGCAGCCCACAAACAGTGTCGGAAGCGCCCGTGGGTGGAAAAGACAGAATGACAGAAATGACTCTAAAGTTAATTCTGTTATGCAGTTTAGTCCAAGACTAACGGAATCAGTTAGGAACTTAACCGAAGTAACAAAAATTAACAAAAATAAGTTCAATAAAAATACTATGTATGCAATCGGGGTGAGAGGTCCAAAGCGTGGTGTCTACACCCTTAGGTTTGAGATGCCAAGTTCCTCGCCCGACCTTAACGGTCACCCTTAGGTTTGAGACGCCAAGTTCCTCGCCCGACCTTGATGGTCAGCTTTTGGTTTGAGACGCTAAGTTCCTCGCCCGACCTTAATGGTCATCTTTAGGTTTGAGACACCAAGTTCCTCACCCGACCTTAACGGTCATATTTAGGTTTGAGACACCAAGTTCCTCACCCGACCTTAACGGTCTCCCTTAGGTTTGAGATGCTAAGTTCCTCACCCGACCTTAACGGTCGCCCTTAGGTTTGAGACGCTAAGTTCCTCACCCGACCTTAACAGTCGCCCTTAGGTTTGAGATGCCAAGTTCCTCACCCGACCTTAACGGTCACCTTTAGGTTTGAGACGCCAAGTTCCTCACCCGACCTTAACGGTCACCTTTAGGTTTGAGTAGCCTTAAAATCTCTCGCCCCCCGAACTACATTAAGGCTTGATTCCCTACGAATGGGATACGTAGGAATCCTATACCTCTAGGTCCAGCCATAAAACCAAATCGGTCAAAGCTCATCATAGACAGATTGGGATGCTTTTTAGGTCGACAACCCTGCTTTCCTAAAGCGACGTTGCCGAGGGGCTTTGTAAGTACCCCAATCTGAAATTGAACCAACTTAGAGGAAATCTTAGCACCATTTAGGGATAAACTGATAGGCTAGGACCTTACTAACAAAAACCAAGAACACTAGGACTGTTCTGGAATTAAACTTAGAAAAATCCAGAAGCTCGTCAGGATGAGTCGTACGGATGGTTTGGGTACTAGAAGGGCCCAGCCATACGGCTGGTTTGGGCGCCTTCAGTCCCTATAAATTAAGACTCCTGATGATCATTCCAGGGGGAGAGAAACTATTTTGTGAGCTGAAACTCTGCAGAATTGAGAGTAGACCACAATCACAAACACATTTGAGTGAAAGTGAGAAGAAGATAGGTTAGAACCAAATATTGGTGAGGCCTCCTTCTCCCCCATCTTCTATTCATCTCTTGTTCTATTTTCGTTTTGGCTTATTTATTTACTCATGTCTTTACATTTCTTACAATGATATAAATTGGAACCAAGTCTTGAATTGATTCATGGTGCCCTCATGTTCTATGCATGATCAAGGGTTACAAACCAAGGATGATCAAGGCTTGTTATGATTTAATGCACATTTACTTTATGCCTTTACATTTATGCAATTTACTTTATGTCTTTACATTTATGCAATTTAAGTTCATGTCTTTACATTTATGTCTTGTATTTAAATTTGGCTTGGTGATCCATTGCACATATGGAGAGAGACCTTTCATTCATGTCATTTATGTTGATTTGTGTTGAAATGATCAAGTTTGATGGTAAAGTTTCAATCTTTACCATTTAACTTTTGATCCAAACACAATAATGTCCCTTTGGATGGTAAAGATTCAATCTTTATCCATCCAAAGGTTGATTTTTGATATCCCAAGGTCTTTCCTCGGATGAATCATCCATTTGGATGTTAAAGTTTCCATCTTTAACTATTCAAATGGTGATTTTGGCTCAAATGCCATGTTCATCAACTTTCTTCATTTTCCCCCAATTATTGCCTTGATCATGCCCAAAACTATTTGTTTTGGTGTTTAATTAGTGATCAATGGCATAGGGATGACATAACTCATGTTTTGTACAAAGAAAATAAACAGAAAAGATTCAATTATGTTCAATTTCAGCAGAATACTCTGTTTTTACCTGAAACTGGACTGATTCCTAAGAAACTGTCAAAATTCCCATGACAACCCTCTATAGCCGTGCGGCTGGTTTGTCCTGAGAATGGTTTTCTCAATTTTACCCTTTTTCTGTTAAACTGTCTGCAAAATAAACCCTTCCTGTTAAGTTTCTAACTGGTTTTGTCAAAAAGTCAGTTTTTCCCATTTTTCCAAAATACACACACACACACACACACTTGCACATTTTGTCAATAAACTTAGGGAAACTCGGTTTTTCCGAGGTGTCTTGGGTGAACCGCGATAAGTTCTTCCCAAGACGTAACGTGACCTCCGAATCAATTTTCTCTAACCTTTTTCATTAAGTTTGGGTTTAAAATTAAACTAACGTGGCGACTCCGTTTTGTTTGAACATACAGTGCCGTGTTTTATTCTCGAGGAGAAAACTTTTCCATGTATTTTCCCGCGGGTATCTTACAAGTATGTAATAAATAAGAGAACGGTTTTGGGTTGTGACAAATTTTTATGTTCTATGCAAATACGATCAAAATTGAAGAGAATTTAACGGGGTGGGTGAGGTGACCGATGTTGGATTGAGAGGGTTGATGGAGGACGCGGGGTGAAATATGTAGTAGGGAATAGTATTGATGGTCCCTCCTCCCATTTATTTCATGGAAATAGGGTCACTTTCAACAAAGGTGGGTTGGGGCATTTGTAATTGTGAAAGATGAAGGATTACATTCTTTTATTTTAGTTGAAGTTTTGAAGATGGATGCATTGAACTTGAGAAGTGTATTTAGAAACATGGTTATATAATAAGAGAAACACTTGGTCCACATGAATCGCCGCATAGAATCGCCAATGAAGAAGTGAGAAACAAATAAAAAAGTAGATGTTAAATAAAAAAAATAAAAATAGTTTTCTTTCAATAAAAATTAAAAAAGAGGATATGCGAACAAAATATTAAAAATTATTATGATAACTAAGAATAAATTTAAAAGAAGAAATAAATGTAAGGAAAACAAGAGAAAATAAAAAATTACAATAATAAAAATGACGACTATTTTAAGGACATTATAGTTTTTGAGAGTTGTTATTCACACAAGTAGAATTACTATCACACAAGAAAAAAATATGTGTTTACCAAAATACCCCCATCCTCCCTTCTTCTCCATCAAATCCTAACTTTAAATCAAACATCTAATTTCTAGTCGTCTCTCTCTATCTCTCTCTGTTCAGCCGCACCCCATCTATATTCCCAAGCCTGCTTCCTTTCTTTGTTGCCCACACATAAAGAATACATAACAAAAAACGCAACTTACACATGTATCTCCAATTCTCATAAAAAAATTCAACAACCCAAAAACTTCTTCTCTATGTTCCGTTGGTTTGCTAACGGAGGCAATAATGGTGTTCGACCATAGTTGATCGAACACAGTGATGTGTCTTTGGCGTTCGATCAATCATGGCTGAACACCTCAACGCTCTGTTCTTCCATACCTAAAAAATAACGGTTAAAATTTTTAGAATTATTTTGCAATAATATCGTGGAGGACAAAAAAGGGGAAGGAGGTGGTGAAACAGTGGAAATGCGGTGGATTTTGAAGAAGAAGGAGGTGGATTTATGAAGAACAGTGGAATGAGAAAGAAATATTTTGCTGAAAATAATGGAAGAGGAAGGGTGGGGGAATGGTTGGGAATGAGAAGAATATGAAAAGGTTTTTGAGTTGGGAAGAAGGAGTATTTAAGACCGATAATGATACACAAAGCGACTTTTCCTAGCGAAAAAACGCTTCCGGTCGTATGTGGCGTGCCACGTTTTAACATCATGGCCCACAATGTAGTTAAACTGTCGGATAGAATATTAACTTATTTCCATGGTGCGTGGATCTACAACTCAGGTGATTCTCATTATTTTATTTCCATCTCCATCATCTCTCAACCCTCCGAGCTATCTCAGGGATTCCTTCCAAATTGCCCCGACCACTTATTCTATAATCGCTCAACAATTACAAATTACTAGGAAAAACCCCGTGCTACGCACGGAAATTTGTTTACAATTTGTCGTTTATTTAGTTAGTCAAATATATTTTATTATGATTAAAGAAAAATATTTTTTAAGTATCTCAAAAACACAACTAAAAAATAAGACACGTAAAAAGTAAATAATCAATTACACTGTAATTTTCTTTTTATTTCGGGGGGATAAATTAATGAGTAAATCATTTTCTAACTTTGGATTTAAAATCAAGATTAATATTATTTTTTTGACTTTTCTTTTGTTTGTAGGATTAGAGTTGCCTCAACATAAATTTTTTAATTTATTAGTTAAACAAAATAAATTGTTTGAAGAATTTTCATTTGTTCTAAGTAACAAATCAAAAAAATTTTTTTTTTTTTACTTTACATTTCAAATTATGACTTTTCATTCATTTCTTATACAGGATAAGTTAAAGTCACTTTATTATAATTATTTTTAATATATTAAGTTTTATTGAGACTCTTCATATTTTAGTAACCGTTGCACTTAAATGAATGCATATAATGATATATGAAAAAAAAAATCTTAGGTGCAAAATTATTTGAATGTAAAATTTCAAAAAATCATTCATTTTAATATAAACATGACATTCAAATTGGAATGAAGAGAGTAACTATTATGATTTACTAATATTATTAATAGTAATAGTTAATTTTTATTTTTTTGAAACAATAGTTAATTTATTTTTTAAAAATAATTATTAACTTATATAATAACTATTATAATTAACTAATATTGTTAATAGTAAAAGTTACTATATATAGTAACTATTGTAATTAACCATTATTGTCAATACTAAAAGTTAATCTATATAGTAATTATTATGGTTAACTAATACTATTAATAGTTAACTTATAACTAATACTATTAATAGTAATAAGTAACTTATATAACTATTATAGTTAACTAATATTTTTCATAGTAATGGTTAACTTATACAATAACTATTGTAGTTAACTAATACTATTAATAGTAATAGTTAACTTATACAATAACTATTATAGTTAACTAATACTATTAATAGTAATAGTTAACTTATATAATAACTATTATGATTAACTAATATTATTAGCTAATAATAAGAATATCTAGAGTCACTTATCAATAAGAATGGTGATGGCATGACTTCACCAAAAGCATTCTTTAGCCTAAACTGTCCAAATGGCGAATTCTTATTCCTCCGCGTCGACTTTTAATATACTCCCTCCGTCCCAAAATGATCTTCACGTTTGACCATTCAAACTTTTGAAGGATATGAACACTTGTTTCACTAGCCATGTTTTGTTTATGCACATTTAAGCCTAAATTGTAGAAATGAGAAGAACTTTTTGGGACAATGAGATATGTCAAATGAGAAGATGATTTTGGGATAGATTTCCTTTGCCAAATTTGCCAAATCTGAAAAATATATGTATATCTAACTGATTTAATGAACTATTTTCGATCTTCCTAGCTGTTACCGCGGGAGCGAAAAACAGTTAACGAGTTAAAACTCAAGAATACTCTTTGTGATTTTTTATGTTGATTTGTTATTTCACAAACTCAATGAGTTGCAAATTGAGGTAACATTCCGATTTGTTTCTTAAAGTGAAATAACAATAAGAAATATTTGAAGTGTTGTCTTATTAAAGAGGGAATAATTAGTGTTCGATTCAACGTACTGAGCCTCTATTATCAAATAATGCAACCTACTCACTAGTGACAGATATATGAAACGTACTTTACTATCATTTATCAAATAATGCAACCTACTCAAAACACATTAAATTTTTAACGAGTTCAGCTATATATTTAACGAAACTAACTCAAAATGAAAAGGAAACATGAGAAAGTGATGAGAAATCCACCACCGTCCCCTTCCCCTCCCTCATTCCTCCATACAATCCAGCCAGTCTAAACCCACCACCGTCCCCTTCCCCTCCCTCATTCCTCCATACAATCCGGCCACATTCCCCACCCCCATTGTTCTCCACCTCACCCCGCCCCCACCCCAACACACCCCATTGTTCGGCTGCTATCATCATCGTCAGCCAATATTCGACTTCTATCATCATCGTTCTTTATCATTGAGTGTAATTGAGGAAACCCAGATCTAAGATATTGAAACCCAGATTTTTTTTTTTTTTTAAAGATTAGTTCCTCCTTTTTGTTGCCTGGGTTGATAATACTGGTGTGATTCAATGAGGATTGTTAAAGAAGCGTTTTGTTAGTTTTTTAACGAAAGTTTACATTTTTTGGATTATTAAAGAAACGTTTTGTTAGCTTTTTTAACGAAAGTCATACTTCTGTTAGAATTTTTAACGGCGTTAGAAAAAAAATTATACATTGCATTATTTGATATATGATAGTAAAGTACGTTTCATATATCTGCCACTAGTTAGTAGATTGCATTATTTGATAAAAATCGGAAACTACGTTGCATATCTTGGTCGTTAAGAGCGGAGAGAAAGAGAGAAGAGGATGATGAAACGAGCCACATGAGCGTTGCAAACTTTTGAGATTGAATACATGAGTATTGAGATACTTGTAGAAATGTAGAGCTAGGAAGAAAGAGATCTGATGGTAAGGAAAAGTTGGTGGAGAGAGAATTGGGGGTAATGGCCTGGTGGAGATAAACATGATTTCTTTTGCTTTGACGTGGAGCGATGAAGTATACGCCAATTCAACCGCTTCTGATTTTCACTTTTAAATTTCACTATGACAATCATTTTCCATTTAAGAATGGACAAATTGCAATTTAATAACTTAAATTTTACAATTTTTTTAATTGATTTCCAAATCCGATTTAGAATAGTTAGTTACCTGAGTTTGATTTTTTTTTAATGTAGTATAAAAATAGATGAGGTGTTTAAAAACTAAATAATCATCACATGTAACACGCACATGATAATTGTAATGGCCATTCTTGTCTTTCTTAAGGAAATGAGGTGGAAAATGTATTGGAAAATGGAACATTGTAGTTGAAGAGATGACCGAGCAGCAGTAGAACTCGAAGCATGCGAAGGAGATAGTAGTTTCGTGAACGATGTCAGTCGGAGATGAAGAGTTGTTGCCAAATTGCAGTGTGACCGAAAAGTAATTGTATGAGACTACCGGTAAAGATCATCCGATGATTATGGAGAATATGACAGACCAAGTGGCTTTAGCTTGATGGCATAGCATGAAAAACTAGGATTGCTTCTGCTTTAGAGAGCACCAATGTTGTGTAAGTACCCCAATCTGAACTTAAACCAACCTTAGAGGAATTCTTAGCACCATTCAGGGATAAACTGATAGGTTGGGACCTCACTAAGATAAACCAAAAACTTTAGGACTGTTCTGGAATTAAACTTAGAAAATCAAGAAGCTCGCCAGGCTGAGTCGTACGGATAGTTTGAGTAATAGAAGGCCCCAGCCGTACGGGTGGTTTGGGTGCCTTCAGTCCCTATAAATTGAGCCCTTTGCTGATCATTTTGGGGGGGGGGGAAATAGTTTTGTATGTAGAAACTCTGCTGAAATACGAGCAGAAACACAAACATTGTTAGAATTGAGTGAAAGAGAGGAAGATAGGCTAGAATCAAACATTGGTGAGGCCTCCTTCTCCCCCGTCTCCTCTTCACTTCTCTTTATTTACTTGTTCATGTTCTTATTTACTTAATGTCTTTATATTTCTTGTGATATTACTAATTAGAACCAATCCTTGAAATGATCCATGGTTCCCTCATGCCTTGTGTATGATTAAGGGTTACAAACCAAAGATGATCATGGCTTGTTATGATTAATGCAATTTACTTTATGTCAATTACTTTCATGTCATTTATATTTATGTCATTTAATTTAATGTCTTTACTTTTGTATTGGTGATCCATTGCACATATGGAGAGAGCCCTTGCATATTTATGACATTTATGTTTATGTTATGATGATCAAGTTTGGGTGGTAAAGTCTCAATCTTTACCATCCAAACTTTGATTTAAGCCTTAATAATGTCCCTTTGGATGATAAAGACTCAATCTTTATCCATCCAAAGGTTGATTTTTGATGTCTCAAAGCTTTGTCTTGGATGAATCATCCATTTGGGGTTTAAAGTCTCCATCTTTAACCATCTAAATGGTTGTTTTGGCTCAAATGCCATGTTCATCAAATTTGTTCTTATTTCCCCAATCATTGCCTTGATCATGCCCAAAACCACTTGTTTTTGGTGTCTAATTAATGATCAATGGTATAGGGATGTTGTTATGCATGTTTTTGTACCACAAAATAATCTGGAAAAGTCCCATTCTGTCCAGTTTCAGTAGGATGCTCTGTTCCTGCCTGAAACTGGACTATTTTCTGATAAATCTGTAAATTCCCAAGACAACCATCACCAGCCATACGGATGGTTTGTCCAGGGAATTGTTGTTCCAGTTTTAACCCCATTCTGTTATGATATTTGCAAATAAACCCCTTTTGTTAAACTTTTTAACTGTTCTCTGTTAAAGTCGGTTTCTCCCTTTTTAAAAATACACACACTTGCACGTTTTTGGTCAACAAAATTAGGGAGACTCGGTTTTCCGAGGCGGATTGGGTGAACCGTCAAATGTTCTTCCCAAGACGTAACCTGACCTCTGAACTCATTTTCTCTAACCTTTTTCGTTAAAATTGGGTTTAAAATTAATTTAACGTGGAGACTCCGTTTTCTTGAACATAAAGTGCCGTGTTTGATTCTCGAGGGGAACCCTTCCGTTTTTCCGCGGGTATCTTACAGTGGCGACTCCGCTGGGGAATAAGTTGTTTCCAAACTTCATTTTAGAAACTTTGGGGGCACCTTTGTGTGGGTCAAACTCCCGTCCTGTTTGTTGACTTTGTACATATGTTGTGTGTGTTTTATGTTTCTGTTTTGATTTCTAGAAATGAAACTGTTTTGGAAACACAATAAACTGGGGCTTGAAGGATCAGAAACTGGAAAATTGCGAAAAATGATGGACCTCCTGGTCTAGCCGTACGGCTAGTTTTGCTGCGCCCACAGAATGTTTCAAATTCAACAATTTCTTGCACGACAGAAACATTCTGATGGTCCCCTTGCTTCTGCTTGTCCAGGTTCTAAATTTCCAGCCTCTACTTGTGCACATATGCCTTTGTTTTCTTGAACCGAAACTTGTTTTCCAAAGCTTGGTTATGCACAAATTTTGGACATAAAATTTTGGGTTTTTAAGGCCTCATTGTGCATAACCCTTTTCATGAATGTTTGATTTTCAAAATCCTTTTGTTGTGCACAATCTTTTTGTACAAATTGATTTTCAAAGGGCCTTGCTCCTCTTACAAAAAAAAATTGGTTTTCAAAGCCTTTGATTGTGCACAACCTTTTCTATGTACAAAATTTGATTCTCAAGATTCTTAATTGTTCATATCCTTGTTTGATTACTTGTGCAAATTACTTGTTCATTATTTGTTCATATCTTGCTTATTCTTGTTCATCATATTAAAACGCATTGAAGATTCCTATTCTGACTCAAAAAGGGAACATAGAAAACTTCACACTACACGCACTTGACCTTGTGCATGTCTCAAAAACCCTTAAAATCTGGAATGGATGCCACGATGCAGCTTTATTGGTGCTCTTGTGCCCTTCTCGCGCGCACGGGTCCATTCCACCTCCCCATCTGAGCCGAGTCAACCACACTTGTCCATGACACACAAATACCATGACCATGGTTGGTTTTTAGTCTAGCTCACGTCATCACGTCCCTATTACATGTCCAAACGTTAATTATGGCCAAGTTAACGCCCAAGTTCACGACTCCTTGTGAAAGAAAGTGTGACCAAGGTCACCTTTGACCCGGTCCTTGACTTATGTGTTAATTCCAACCATAATTAACCAAAGTCATGTATTAAGGATAGGGTGACACCATGTCGTTAGGTCCTAATGCTTGGCCCATCCTAATCATCCTTAAGCCCAAGTTTAAGGTTCGAGGTCCCTCATTAAAATGAGGTCATGCCGAAATTTCGTTAAAGCGTTAGGTCAATCTTGACCTTGACTGAGGCTTAATCATGATAAGGATGGCACACGCATTGGAACTTCACGATGCACTAGAACTTAGGAATGGTTCTTTTGGTCGTTGGAAGCCTCGTTCCCTATAGGACCCTCGTCCGGGATAGTCCGTCCTTGGGAGCGTGCAATACAGGTGAAAAACGAGGGGCTTATAGACGTAGTGATGGCCTCCACTGATCCAAGATTTAGAATAGTTGCGAAAAAGAAGAGAAATATTTTCCAACCATTTAGGAATGAAATAAATGTCTTAAGAAAACTTGAACCAATAAATATATGCATACTTTGAACTTGTACTAACGTTTGTTCATGTGAAAAAAAAAAAAGATAAAAAAAGAGAGACCATTCAATAATAGAGGAAAGTAAAAACGTCTTTTTTTCCTAAACATTGAATTGGTAAATTCACCAAAATGCGTAGCTTGGGTCTCTCCCCTAAAAATCATCCCTAGAGTCAAATCCGTTTGAGTCAAATATCCTTGTGTCAAAGTCTCTTCCTTGCTCAAAGCATGTCTTTTCCGAGAATCCTTCCAGAAATGCACTTATGGTTTAATGGTCCTCCGTTTGATAGGAAGCAATGGAAATCAATGTCGGTGTTGAATGCTCTAGGCACGTTAAGAGAACGATTAATGTTATCTATTGATTATGTTTTAATAAAGATATTAAATGTTGATTATTATATCCTTTTCATGTTTATTATAATAATCCCCATCCCTGATAATTATGTATTAATTGTTAGTATAAGTTTAATAGATAATCATATGATAATTATGGTGTATGGGATACAATTAAACTTATGGGTATTTGTTGGAGACCAAATACTGGACTGGCCCATATGAGATTTATGACGTGGTCACAATGTCATAATTAAGTCTCATATAGTTATATTACTGGAATATTTAGACTTGAGGTTATTACAGTCTTCCACTTGATGAGCATTATGTTTGACATATTCAAACGTTACCCCTAACCAAGTAGTTATAAAGAATATGATTGGCATAATCAGAATCATGTAAGGAAGAGTAATAAGCCAAGAAAGGATTTGTTCCTCATCAAGAGAGATGTCAAGATTTGGCCACTCGATGAATGGTATTGATGAAATGCGTGGCCGTGCTTAAATATGATTTGATGTATCAATACATTCGGGATCGAGAAAGAATTGAACAATGTAAGTTGACCATTGACCATGGCTTACGTTCAATAGACATCAAGAACAAGGATATTGTAATATGTTCTATAATGGATACGAACTTATATAGTTATACTAATTGGGTAGATATGACGGTTTGCTAGAACCTAATCATATCTTATGGGTTCACACCCATTGCCAACTTGGTATAATCTTAAAGGGTCACACATATTAGAACGAATCTTATAAAGGACTTAAATAGAATTAAGGGTCGAAGGGATTTTGAGGAATATTAGGAGTTAGAGGGACAAAGCTGGAAAACAGGAGGGTCCGGCCGGACCCGGTCGGACCTCCAGGTGATCCGGGCGGACCAAGGTAAGGACCCGGTCGGACCAGTCGGTTTCGGCTGGGAATTTCCTAAGTCCGTATTGTCTCGGGTTTGGACACTTGTTACCTATTTGGAATAGGTCTAATGAGTATAAAACCGAGCTCTAACAGCCCTAATCAGACTAATGTAATTGTGAAAGCCTCCAAAGAGTTTGAGAGAGTTTATTCTTGTTCTAAGATCTCCAAAGTGAAGAACAAGAACACATATATTATTCCATATAGTTCTTTGTGGTCTAGCAACCAAGATCAAGTGATTCTTGATATTCGTTCGTGGTGTGGATACCGTTAGAGGGTGACACTTATCATCTTCAAGTTCGTGATCTTGTTCGTGATCGTGTTCGTGATCAAGTTTCGAAAAGCTCCAACGAATTCAAGGTTTCTAAGGAGACGCTTCAAGGGTTAGTATTCTAGTATTCATTATAGATGTATTTGCTATAATCATATGAATGGATCTATAGGTTAAATTTTAAATGCTATATTCCGCTGCGCATGTTACTACGAAACCCAACAGTGGTATTAGAGCCCCGTTCATGTTGATTATTTCAATACATAATCATGTTCTATGTGTATAAATTGTTTATGTGCCTAGCATGATTTGAATATTGGGATTATGATGTTTATGTGTTATATGCGTTTATGTAGTTTACTGTTTTACAAACTTTAATCGCACTATTCAATCGCAATAAAATTATGTTGGATTTAAAATTGTTTGGATCATCAATTTTTGATTTGATAAAAGTTTTAATAATATAAGAGATTCATGAATGAATTGTTAATTCAAGGTTCTGATGTTCATGATGATTGGATCATCAAGAACACCAAATCCTAAACGAATCGGGGAAAAACAATTTTGAGACAAATTTTCGAAACTTGAAAAACTGTTCTGATTTTCCAGGAGGTTCGACCGGACCCAGTACATGACCCGGCCGAACCTACAGGTCTGGAGTGGGTGCATGGCTGGGGTTTGGGGTGGATCAAAAATCTATACTAATTTTTCTAGAAAGTCCGACCGGACCAAGCAAAGGACCCGACCGGACCCCCGGGTCTGGTGCGGGGATTTGTTTGGTCGTGATGTGGATTTGTGGTTTGATCATTCCTATTTGTCTTGATCTTGTGATTCTGAGATTTGATCAAGGTTTGGATGGCTAGCCTACGTTCATCGAGACTGTGTTTCCCAAACTTGATCATTATCAAAGATTCAAAGATAAAACGAAGTTATAATTATGAAGAGTTCATAATGGCTAATATTGAGAAACAATAATTCTTGATTCAAGATTTGAGATCTATGTGGAATTGTGGATGCAATTGGACTACGTTCATCGAGACCATCTATTGCTTAGTTTCGGCCACATGGACTACTTTCTTGGTTTCTTGAATTAGTGCGGAATTGTGGTTGCCTTATGGCTTAGTTCGGCCGCACGTATTGTTGTCTTGATTTGGAGATGATGACCAAATTTTGAATAGTGTCATCCTCATAATTATAGAGAAACTAATGACACATAATATCATGCTTAAAATAATAGAGATTAATTTAATGGCTAAACTTGATGTGTAACATGTTTATTTTATGTGATCATAAATGTGTTATATGCTATATGTTGAGAACCTTCATTAAAATTTAAGTTCCGTGCCAACCCATGATTAAAACACTTGGGATTACATGGGTAATTTCATGCGCGCTCTAACCATCGCGAGGTGCATTGACTTTATTCATGTATGAACAAGATGAGTGAAAGAGTGATTCCTATGCGTTTAAAGTGGGTTGACTTAATTAGGCTATCAAAAGAGTTTTGGGCCTAAGGCACAGATGAGATTAAAACATGCATGACTTATGATGTCTTGATATAATCTCATAAAAGATCTAAGAGTCATATATGATATGATTGATAAGGAGTTATCTACCTAAATAGTTTAATTTTATGCTTCTTGCCATCGCGGACGTAAAATTAAATGAAATATGGATCTTAGCCCAATTAAATTATATTATACATTGGATGTATATGAAGGTTATATAAATTGGTGGGAGTATTTGTGAAATACTAATATTTGTAATATCTTTAAAACTAAGTTGGTAGTTATATTTAATTATATGTTTGCATAATTGTAGGTAATGGCTCAAAGTACAAACTTATCATTGCGATCTATCCTTGAGAAGGAAAAACTTCAAGAAAATGGAGCTAACTACACGGATTGGATCTGTAGCCTTAGAATTTTTCTAAAGCATGAGGACAAGCTATATATTCTTGATGAGCCCGTACCTGAAGATGAACCTGCTTCTAATGCACCCAAGGATGAGAGAAACGCCTACAAGAAACACAAAAGTGATTCTCGTGAGGTGGGTTGTCTTATGCTTGCGGCCATGTGTCCAGAGCTTCAGAAGACTCTTGAACACTTGGAGGCATTTGACCTTGCTGCTTCGTTGAAAGATATGTTTCAAGAACAAGCAAGGCAAGAGAGGTTTGACACTATAGCTGCCTTGGTCTCATGCAAGATGAGCGAAGGGCAGTCTGTGGGCCCTCATGTTTTGAAGATGAAGGCTCACTTTGAGAACCTAGAGAGTCTTGGCCATCCCATTGATGTTGAGTTGGCCACTGATTTTATTCTTAATTCATTGCCCAAAAGCTATAATCAGTTCGTCATGAACTTTAATATGCATGGGATGGATAAGTCCCTGTCTGATTTGCATGGGATGCTTAAGACAGCGGAAAAGAAAATCGGTAAAGAGGCCGCTCCCATGCTAATAGTGTCTAAGGAAAGAAAGGGCCAGAAAGGCAAAGGAAAGAGTAAGGCAAATGTTGTCAAACCCAAGATTGGCAAGGCAATTGTTGCTAATGCCAATGTGGCTAAACCTGCTTCCCAAAAGGATGCAATTTGTTTCCACTGCAATGAGATTGGTCATTGGAAACGAAATTGCAAGGTTTACAAGGAAGAGATGAAGAAGAAGAAGAGCAGTGGGACTGGCTCTACTTCAGGTATCTATGTTATAGATGTTCTTCTTTCTACTTCTAGCTCCTGGATATTAGATACCGGATGTGGATCTCACATTTGTTTAAATGTGCAGGGACTAAGGAATAGAAGGCTACTTAAAGATGGCGAAGTGGACCTACGCGTGGGGAATGGAGCAAGAGTTGCTGCATTAGCCGTAGGAACATATGATGTCATTTTACCTAGCGGATTAATTCTTGTTTTGAACAATTGTTATTACGTTTCAGATTTAAGTAGAAATATTATTTCATTTTCTTTTTTGGATAATGAAGGTTATAGTTTTCTTATTAAGAATAAGAAGTTTTCTATTTATTTAAATGAGATGCTTTATTGTACTGCATGTTTATTTAATGGCCTTTATGTTCTTGATGTTGAAAATAGGAATAGTAAGAATATTTATAATGTAAATAAGAAATTCATACCTAATGATGTAAATCATACATATTTGTGGCATTGCCGTCTTGGTCATATTAATGAGAAGCGTATCTCAAAACTCCATGGGGGCGGACTTTTAGATTCACATGATTTTGAATCATATGAAACTTGTGAGTCATGTTTACTTGGAAAGATGACAAAGACACCTTTCACTAAGAGTAGTGAAAGGGCTAGTGACTTATTGGGACTCATACATACTGATGTGTGTGGACCAATGAGCAGCAGTGCTAGGGGAGGATATCAATATTTCATAACTTTTACTGGTGATTTTAGTAGATATGGCTATGTCTACTTAATGAAACATAAAAGTGAATCTTTTGAGATATTTAGAATATTTAAAAATGAAGTACAAAATCAACTTGGCAAAACTATTAAAGCACTTCAATCCGATCGTGGTGGAAAATATTTAAGCCAAGAATTTGACAATCATCTTAAAGATTGTGGAATTGTTTCACAATTAACTCCACCCAGAACACCACAATGGAATGGTGTGTCTAAGCGGAGAAATATGACTTTATTAGATATGGTCCGCTCAATGATGAGTCAAGTTGATCTTCCTTTACCCTTTTGGGGACATGTACTAGAAACTGCCGCTCTTACACTAAATAATGTTCCAACAAAATCTGTTTCAAAGACACCATATGAGATGTGGAAAGGAAAGAAGCCTAATCTTTCTTTTATGAAGATTTGGGGTTGTGAAGCTTATGTCAAGAGAATGATCTCTGACAAACTCGCACACAAGTTTGATAAATGTAATTTCGTGGGATATCCTAAAGAAACTAAAGGATACTACTTTTACAACCGCACGGACAACAAAGTGTTTGTTGCACGAGATGGTGCTTTTCTAGAGAAAGAGTTTCTCTCTAAAAGAACTAGTGGGAGTAAAATTAGTCTTGAAGAGGTTCAAGAACCTGAAAGTTACATGGAACAGAATGTTGGGTCTGATCAAGTTTCACAAGGAGTTATGGAACCTAATCAGAATACACAAGTTCCTCGCAGAACTGGTAGGGTGCGATCCGAAACTGAGAGATATGGATTTCTCATGACGGATAGCAATGAAGTGGAAGTCATAGTTGATGATGAACCTACTTCCTACCAAGAAGCGATGTCCGCTCCTGATTCAGAAAAATGGCTTGGAGCCATAGAATCTGAAATTAAGTCCATGTATGATAATCAAGTTTGGAACTTGATTGATGCGCCCGAAGGTGTAAAAACCATAGGATGCAAGTGGGTTTTCAAAAATAAAACTGACATGGATGGAAAGGTGCATACTTATAAAGCTAGACTTGTAGCGAAAGGCTATAGGAAAATTCATGGAATCGACTATGATGAAACCTTTTAGCCCGTAGCAATGATCAAGTCTATAAGAATTTTACTTGCCATAGCCGCATATTTTGACTATGAGATATGGCAAATGGATGTCAAAACAGCGTTCCTTAACGGGAACTTACTTGAGGATGTTTATATGACACAACCTAAAGGTTTTGTAATTCTAGAAAATTCTAACAAAGTATGCAAGTTGCAAAGATCCATTTATGGATTAAAGCAAGCTTCAAGGAGTTGGAATCTTCGATTTGATGAATCGGTCAAAGAGTTTGGCTTCATCAAGAACGAAGATGAGCCTTGTGTATACAAGAAGATTAGTGGGACATAGTATTATTTCTAGTACTATATGTTGATGACATATTACTCATTGGAAACGACATTCCTACACTACAGTCTGTAAAGACTTGGTTAGGAAAGTGTTTCTCAATGAAAGATATGGGAGAAGCCGTGTATATCCTTGACATTAGAATCTATCGTGATAGATCTAAGAAATTGATTGGTTTAAGTCAAGATACATATATTGACAAAGTTCTTAAGAGATTTCGCATGAAAAACTCTAAAAGAGGAAATTTACCAGTAGGCCATGGCATAACTCTAAGCAAGAATCAGTGTCCTAAGACGACTAATGAGCTTGAGAGAATGATTGGGATTCCATATGCCTCCGCAATTGGATCAATCATGTATGCCATGATATGTACTAAACCCGATGTATCGTATGCTTTGAGCATGACAAGTAGATACTAATCAGATCCTGGTGAGAGTCACTGGATTGCAGTCAAGACGATTCTTAAGTACTTGAGAAAGACTAAAGATTAGTTCTTGGTATATGGAGGAATGGAAGATGATCTAGTTGTAAGGGTTACACAGATGCAAGCTTCCAAACCGACAAGGATGATTCAAGATCGCAATATGTATTTGTATTTGTGCTAAATGGAGGTGCTGTTAGCTAGAAGAGTTCTAAGCAAAGTACCATCGCAGATTCTACAATGGAAGCTGAGTATATTGCTGCATCCGATGCTGCAAAGGAGGCTGTTTGGATCAAGAAGTTCATTGGTGAATTAGAAGTGGTTCCTAGCATTGCTAACCCAATAGACCTTTATTGTGACAATAATGGTGCTATTGCTCAAGCAAAGGAACCAAGATCACATCATAAATCCAAACACATACTTAGGCGTTTTTACATCATTCGAGAGATCGTTGATAGAGGAGACGTAAATATATGCATAGTACCGACTGATGATAACATTGCCGACCCATTGACAAAGGGTCTTCCACAAGCAAAGCATGAAGGTCATGTTAGGTCTATGGGTATTCGATACATTAATTAGGCCTAGTGCAAGTGGGAGATTGTTGGTGTTGTATGCTCTAGGCACGTTAAGAGAACGATTAATGTTATCTATTGATTATGTTTTAATAAAGATATTAAATGTTGATTATTATATCCTTTGCATGTTTATTATAATAATCCCCGTCCCTGATAATTATGTATTAATTGTTATTATAAGTTTAATAGATAATCATATGATGATTATGGTGTATGGGATACAATTAAACTTATGGGTATTTGTTGGAGACCAAATACTGGACTGACCCGTATGAGATTTATGTCATTGTCACAATGTCATAATTAAGCCTCATATAGTTATATTACTGGAATCTTTAGAGTTGAGGTTATTACAGCCTTCCACTTGATGAACATTATGTTTGACATATTCAAACGTTACCCCTAACCGGGTAGTTATAAAGAATATGATTGGCATAATCGGAATCATGTAGGGAAGAGTAATAAGCCAAGAAAGGATTTGTTCCTCATCAAGAGAGATGTCAAGCTTTGGCCACTCGATGAATGGTATTGATGAAATGCATGGCCGTGCTCAAATATGATTTGATGTATCAATACATTCGGGATCGAGAAAGCATTGAACAATGTAAGTTGACCATTGACCATGGCTTACGTTCAATAGACATCGAGAATAAGGAGATTGTAATATGTTCTATAAAGGATACGAACTTATACAGTTATACTAATTGGGTAGGTATGACGGTTTGCTAGAACCTAATCATATCTTATGGGTTCACACCCATTGCCAACTTGGTATGATCCTAAAGGGTCACACACATTAGAACGAATCTTATAAAGGACTTAAATGGAACTAAGGGTAGAAGGGCATTTGAGGAATATTAGGAGTTAGAGGGACAAAGCTGGAAAACAGGAGGGTTCGGCCGGACCAGGTAAAGGACCCGGTCGGACCTCCAGGTGATCCGGGCGGACCAAGGTAAGGACCCGGTCGGACCAGTCAGTTTCGGCTGGGAATTTCCTAAGTCCGTACTGTCTCGGGTTTGGACACTTGTTACCTATTTGGAATAGGTCTAGTGAGTATAAAACCGAGCTCTAACATCCCTAATCAAACTAATGCAATTGTGAAAGCCTCCAAAGAGTTTGAGAGAGTTTATTCTTGTTCTAAGATCTCTAAAGTGAAGAACAAGAACACATATATTATTCCATATAGTTCTTTGTAGTCTAGAAACCAAGATCAAGTGGTTCTTGATATTCGTTCGTGGTGTGGATACCGTTAGAGGGTGACGCTTATCATCTTCAAGTTCGTGATCTTGTTCGTATCGTGTTCGTGATCAAGTTTCGAAATGCTCCAACGAATTCAAGGTTTCTAAGGAGACGCTTCAAGGGTTAGTATTCTAGTATTCATTGTAGATGTATTTGCTATAATCATATGAATGGATCTATAGGCTTTAGGTTTCATTAAATTTTAAATGCTATATTCCGCTGCGCATGTTACTACGAAACCCAACAATCAATCCCTCCACGATGGAATCCGAAGTAGGGATGGACACCCAATCCCGATTGGAAACCCGATTGAAAATTTTGGAGAAGACGGTTAGCGTAATGGAAGACCGGGTTCAAAGATCAGAAGCTAGCCGTAACGGACTAATCAATGTCGTCCAAAAACTCCAGGAGGAAATCACAGAAATCCTTCGTGAGAGGGTCGAGGAAGCATGGGAGAAACACAGTAAGAGGCTCAAAGAGGAGGAATGCAACCGTAAGTATGAGCTCATGCACAGTCGAGCCGAGTTAACCAATGAAATGGAAAGGTACAACTCGAGGCATACCAAAGAATGCCTTCATAAGATCGTGCAATCCATCAAGGAGATTAAGGGGTCCTCACAAGGGCCATCACCCCCACCAAGAGTTACCCCCAGTGACCCAATCCAAGGCGAGCCAAGGCCCCATGAGCAAGTCCAACCCATCACGATGTGCCAAGGAAAACCCTCGGCTGTCATAGGAGGTTTTTACCCCCAAGGTAAAGGAGCATATTACCGTTGGTTCCATGATTTAGGAATACCTAGAGATCAAATGCTATACCATTTGCTGGAAATTGGGAAGATCGAGTTGCTCAGCCGCCATGTGATTTGGAATGAACCTTCCTCCCAACGCCATGATCAGAAACAACATTACAAGTATCACCAAGCCCTAGGTCATTCCACGGAGACCTGCCCGACCTTGAGGAACAAAATCCAAGAGCTCATTGACGAAGGGGTGATCACCAAGCAGGGGAAACCATTGGGTTTGAGCTCGAGTGAAGGGCGAGGAAGTAGAATTTGAGGATGTGAGCGAGAAAGGAATGAAGAGGAAAGAGAGAGTGAATAGGAGTGGTCTAGTCTCGTAGGATCTAGATATATCAAAAGTCCATCTTGGACATTGATTTTTATTTTCCCCTAAGCCCTACGAGGCAAGGTTTGTGTAAAAGGCACTAAGGTTGTGTGTAATCAAGTTAAGTCATCGAGTCTTGTAAGGATCCCGCCCCGCGCGGAAACGCGACGTGTTTTGGGGCGAAAAAGCCGAACACGGTTATCTCACAAAACATAACGGAGTCGCCACTTGTAAGGATCCGTACGGCTCGTTTGGCCGTCCCAGGTTTTTTACAGATTTATCAGAAACAATCCAGTTCCAGGCAGAAACAGAGCATTCTGCTGAAACTGGACTTAAACAGTTCTGATTCCAGTTTTATTTCAACACAACAAACTTAAACAAAATCATTCCTATGCCTAATGATCATCAATTGAACCCCAAAACGTGTATTTAGGTGTGATCAAAGCAATCATTGGAGAAAATCACACAAAGGTGATGAACATGGCCAAATGAGACAAAATGACCATTTGATGATTAAAGATGGAAACTTTATCATCAAGATGATATTTTTATACATTATTAACCTCTTAGGGACCAAATTATTGCATAAAGATTCAATCTTTATGACCCAAAATGGGATTTCAAAGCTAAATCAAAAGGGTAAGATGATAAACACTAAGGTTTTATCATCCCACATGATTATCATTGCCAAATCAAAACAAAATCAACATAAAGATTTGGACTTTCACCTCTAGAGTGGATCCTTAAGCCAAATACAACCTTGGGAAAACATTATTTGACATAAAGATTTGATCTTTATGACCCCAAAGGGGATTTTGAAGCTAGATCAATGTTTGGATGATAAAGATTGAAACTTTATCATCCAAATGACCATCCTTGCTACCAATGAATAACATAATCAACCAAAACATGTGCCTTTTTCATTAAAATAGATCATTAATTTGTTATAAGTGAGAAATTCAACAAACCATGATCATCCTTAGGTTAGAACCACTTTCACACAAAGTGTGAAGGGCACCTTGAATCATCCATGGTTTGGACCATAATGTATAATAATATATATATATATAGTGCTTGAAGGACAAGACTTGCAATAAGATTAAGATTAAAGTGCTTGAAGGACAAGACTTGCAATAAGATTAAGATTAAAGTGCTTGAAGGACAAGGCTTGCAATGAAATTAAGTTGCTTGAATGGACAAGACTTGCAAGAATTAAGAGATGAACAACAATAATATGAACAAACAAAAGAGATAAGATGAAGAGAAGGATGGGGGAGAAGGTGGCTTCACCTATGTTTAGTTAGGCCAATCTTCCTTTCTCTTTCACTCTCAAAACACTCTCTGGAGCAATTTTAGCAGAGTAACACTAACAATAATCGTTTCTCCCCCCTCTGGAATGATCAGCAAGGGCTTCAATTTATAGGCCCTGTGACCTCCCAAAGTAGTCGTACGGCTAGGGATGGTGCCTTCTGGATATTTCCAATTTTTAATTCCAGAAAGGTCCTTGTGTTCCAAATTTATCCTAGTGAGGTCTTGGCCTATCAGTTTATTCCTGAATGGTGCCTAGAATTCCTCTAAGTTGGTCAAATTCAGATTGGGGTACTTACAGAGCCCCTCGGCAACGTAGCTTTTGAAGAAAGCGGGGTTGTCGATAAATGCATCCCAATCTGATGGGAGGACGGCAAAGGCCGATTTGGTTCCAATGGCTGGACCTAGAGGTATAGGATTCCTACGTATCCCTTTTGTGGGGAATCAAGCCTATCGTAGTTCGAAAGAAGGGTGAGAGATTTTAAGGCTACTCAATCTTATGGGCAACCGTCGAGGTCGGGTGGAGAACTTAGCGTCTCAAGCCTAAGGGTTTGGTCAACTTGGCTCTATGGGAGAGGGTTGACTAAATGGATGGACTTACGAAGGACTGCCGGTTTATGGTCAACTTGGCTCTATGGGAGAGGGTTGACTAAATGGCTGGACTTACAAAGGACTGCCGGGGAATGGTCAACTTGGCTCTATGGGAGAGGGTTGACTAAATGGCTGGACTTACGAAGGAATACCGGGGCATGGTCAACTTGGATCTATGGGAGAGGGTTGACTAAATGGCTGGACTTATGAAGGACTGCCGGGGCAACAACAGATTTGACTCTCAATGGTCAATCCTAAAGGTTTGGTCAATACTAACTACGAGATGGTTGACTAACAAGGGTGGTCTTACATCCATTTGGACTGCCAGGAATAAATTCTTCATCCTAACATGGCTATTCTGGGCCAAGGCAAACTTGGGTCAACTCCATCTTTGGGGAGATTGACGGGACAAACTGGTCTTACGTCCGACTAAGGACTGCCGGGACATATTGATAGGTTTTCTCTAACCTGGCCACTCTCGGGGACAAAGGTTTTCTTAACCTAATCATGACTATATTGGTCTTACACCCTACCAAGGCCTGCCGAGACAACAACGGATTTGACTTTCACTTGGTCAATCCTAAAGGTTTGGTCAACACTAACTACGAGATGGTTGACTAACAAGGATGGTCTTACGTTATTTTGGACTGCAGGGACACCAACGGATTTGACTTTCACTTGGTCAATCCTAAAGGTTTGGTCAACACTAACTACGAGATGGTTGACTAACAAGGATGGTCTTACGTCATTTTGGACTGCCGGGACAACGGATTTGACTTTTACTTGGTCAATCCTAAAGGTTTGGTCAACACTAACTACGAGATGGTTGACTAACAAGGATGGTCTTACGTCATTTTGGACTACCGGGACAACAATGGATTTGACTTTCACTTGGTCAATCCTAAAGGTTTGGTCAACACTAACTACGAGATGGTTGACTAACAAGGATGGTCTTACGTCATTTTGAACTGCCGGGACAACAACGGATTTGAATTTTACTTGGTCAATCCTAAAGGTTTGGTCAACACTAACTACGAGATGGTTGACTAACAAGGATGGTCTTACGTCATTTTGGACTGCCGGGACGACAACGGATTTGACTTTCACTTAGTCAATCCTAAAGGTTTGGTCAACACTAACTACGAGATGGTTGACTAACAAGGATGGTCTTACGTCATTTTGGACTGCCGGGACAAACACTTTATCCTAAAATGACCATTCTGGGTCAAGGCTTGACTTGGGTCAACTCCATCTTTGGGGAGTTTGACCGGGAAAATTTTAACTTGACCTCTTTGGTCAAAGTTTGAACTTTGGTCAAATCAACTCTACGGGAAGGTTGACACACTTTCTTGACACCGGGGGAAGCCTATGGGTGACCTTTTAGACACATTGTGGATGAAAAAATCCAATCATTTTGAGAGGAGATCAAAAGCATTTTGCTTGAAACATTGTTTTTTGATAAATGAGGCCAAAAGGGAAAGCTTAAAAATGCTTATTCCTAAAGGCAAATCTTTTAACAAAGCATGTTAGTCAAATTTTTTATTTTAACTTAACCATGAGGTTTGTCGTGCATAAAGTCCCTTTGGAGCTTTGTCCATTTCTTAGCAGTGGTCAGGTATAGAGAACCCTTTTGTCATTGATGTTGGGGTAGCCCCATGTTCTTCTCGCTGTTGATGTTGGAGGTAGCCCCATGTCCTTATTGGTGTCGGTGGCGGCATAGCCCCACGTCCACATTGTCATCGATGTCGGGGCAGCCCCATGTCTTTGTGGAAGTAGCCCCATGTCTTTGTGGAAGTAGCCCCATGTCTTTGTGGAAGTAGCCCCATGCCCTTGTGGTCGTTGGTGTGGAGGTAGCCCCAATGTCGTCCTTCGACCTTTGATGCTGGCGTAGACCCAACATGACCTTTGAAGTGAGGTTAGGAACCCATCCCTTTTTCATGACGCACCCTTTCTTTTGCCTAGGCCGCCCTTGCGGGTTTTCAACCTAGCGGGTTACTTTTTTGCGTTTTTTATGGCACACCCTGTCTTTTGCCTAGGCCTCCCTTATGGGTTTTCAACCTAGCGGGCTACTCTTTTGGTGCCTTTTTTTTATGAGTGATCCAGCCGACTCGATGGGACGGGGACTTAAGATGTATTTTGGAGAAAACATACAGGGGTATTTATTTAGGCGGGAGAGAGTCCCTCAATTGTATCATGAAATAGGAGGAAGCCCCTGCTTGACAGAACATAAGTGTTTAGCTCTTTCCTAAGATGTAGAGAAGAAGACTTGTCGAGACATTTGAAATTTGTCTTGGTTAAAATTATCAAAATGATTGCTTGGATGGACCATGTTCATTATTAAGTCAAGATTATAACAAGCAATTAGCCTTAACATGTATAAATGTTGTGATCAATTAGGATGAAGATTCGATCAATGGCAAGATCAAAAGGTGTTTATGGGGAATTGGTCCTTGTCTGGTAAATTGGTCATTGATGGGACCAAGGGGGAGAGGTTTGGCTACTTTGGGAAAGCCATGGTTTGACCGTTCTTTCTCATGCTGTGACCGGACCTGAAGGTTGCCTACGTCCCCCTCAGTTTGAGGAGCTCAGGTCGTCGTAGTTCGGCCATTTGTGTCATTTTGTAGTGGACTCCTTGGGATGGACTCTCTTTCGGATGAACGGGCCTTCTGAAGTGAGTTCCTTCTTGGTTGTCTTTTGACATGGACTCCCTTTCTTGCTAACCATTGGGGGTGGACTTTGCGGTGCGCTTTTGAGGCAAACTTCCTTTTCACATGCATTCATTTCATTTCCTTATTTCCACATATTCATCCTCTCCCTCTTCTCATTTTTTTTTTGAGGGAGAGGGGAAACATTAGCCCCAACTCCCTGTCTTGGGATTTGGCTCCTTTTAGCCCTTTGGTGGAACGTCCTTACTTCCGGCTTTGACTTTGAAGATCTGGGGAGCCCTTTGTTGCGCACGCGCGATCATGGTTGAATTTGAGCAACAACGTCCTTGTATTTTCATCGTCTCGGGATGCCTTTGATGTGCATCAAGAATTTGTATTGGGTTGTGTATCGGGGATGTGTATAGGGGGTGTGTATAGAGGAAGGTTTGCCATTAGTGGTCTCTTCGTGCCAATTGATCACAACATTTATTCACATCAAGATTAACTGTTTGCATTTAGCATTTTTCATTTGTGTTAGGTCCATTGGTCCTTAATGAGTCGTCATTGACTAGTATGCTTAGAAGTCAATTCATCATTTTAGGGACGTAGCAATCAATTGATAATAACAAGCAAGACAATTTGAAGAGTAAGTGTATATTGCAAATAATGTCTCAAGTCTAGAGAGAAGAGAAGGAAAATGACTCTTTTATATAGATAACTTTGTACAAACATGTCTGAGTACGGACCTTGGCAAAAATAAAAAAGACACAGTCCAAGACGGACTTTTGGTGAAAGTCTAGAACCTACGAGGCTGGAAGACTCATTTTGTTTTCTTTTTCGGGATGGGCTCCCATGAAGCATGATGATCCATTTTCTTCCTCAATTGTTGGAGGGGTCGTCGGCGGCATATTCCATGTCTTCTACGGGGAACTCGGGTTCCATATCGTCGGAAAAGATGTCGCGAGGTCTCCATTTGGCTTGGCGTTGTCATTGCCGGATTCGTCTACTACTCATGAGTTGGGAGTTTGCTCTGGCCATCTCCTTTTGGTAATTTCCTTTCAAGGCGCGAAACCTTTGTGCATGACACTCGACGAGGGTACAGACCTCCATTTGATGTAGCCGCCTTTGGGCTTCCGAAGCACGGGCTTCTCCTTGTTGTTCACGTGATGGTTGTCTCGGATGCCAATTCAGGTGCGGGCTCCTTGGTCGATGTTTCCGATGGACAGAACCGCGAAGGACTTTTAGCATATTAATCCTCAAGGTGAAATCATAACCATGATTTGAGAAAAATGCTTCATTATCGGATTAGCCTTTTGGGAAAAACTTGATCTTTTTTTTTTTTTTTTTTTTTTATTTCTTGAAGACATACTTTTGCTTCGAATGAAAGACTCACACACATTTTTGCAAACTTTTGACAAGGAAATAATAATAATAATTTTATTAAGAAAACTGACAATGGACTCAGAATGGTCACCACATGGCATCAACCGGGGAGTCAAGATTCTAACTAAACCTAACAGACACCTTAACTGACTCTTCTTAAGGGCTTACCACACATCCTAAAAGCAGCTGACTCTTCCTAAGGATAAAAACAGACGTTTCCTAAGGGGAGATTTGTCACGACCCGAAATCTAGGCTCTATTTTATTAGTAATAAATAATAATTATTTATTTATTTGCTTATTTATTTATTTAAATTATTATTTATTTAAATATTATGTGTGCATTTTATGTTTCATAATATTTATGCTTAAGCATTTTATTTGGGTCATTTGGGAGTGTAGTATTGTGTTAGTAGTTGGGGAAGGGGCCCGAGTGTAACATTTTGAATAATTTCCCCTACTCCCTCCCTACTCCTTCTCTTCTCCCTCACTCTTCCCCTTTACCCCACTCCATCTCCCAGCAAACTCTCTCTCTCTCTCTCCTTGTTGTGGTAAGTTTTCTTTCTCTTCCTTCTCTCTTCATTTTCTTCCTCTTCCTCTCATAATCTCTCATTTCTTAAAACGTGAAATGTGTTTAGATCATCGATAGGATCGCGTAGAGCCAAAAAGTATTGAATTCCGTCATCTTTGAGAATTTTCAAGTAAGTTACTTTTCCCCCATTTTGATGCTAAAATGTTCATATCATGTTTATATAATGCTTGATGTGTTATATTTGAAGTTTGGTTGAGTTTAGAATTTATTTGGAATTTATTTGGGTTTTGGTCAAAAAATGGTGATTTTATGAATGTTGGTTTTGATTCTTGGTTTTGGTTGATAAATGGTGTATTTGGATTCCCATTCTAGTTATAAGTGGTTTTGGTACATTTTGGAACTTGTTGAAGGAGTTGATTTTGAGTATTTGGTGTTTTGGGAGAATTTGGGTCGAAATTTGGTAGTGCCCAGCTCTGTTTCCCGACCTTGAAACCAGACCAGGCGCCCGCCCGCCTTGACCCAGGCGCCCGCCTGCCCCCCTTTTTCCAGCGGCTAGACTTTCTGGCCAAACAAGCGCGCGCCTGACCCCGCCCGAGCGCCCGCCCGCCCGCCTGTTTGGGATTCTGTCCCTTTTGCTTGGTTTAAGACTTAGGGATTAACTAGTTTAGGTTTATTTCTTCTAATTAACTTAAGATAACACCGTGGAACATTTTATTAAGTGGAATTGATTCTTTTGTGAATAAATATGTTATGGAATTTGATTAAGTGTTATTTTGGGAATGTGGTCCATCCTTGATGTGCGGTTTATATTGGTTTACCTTTGTGGTGATTTAATTGGAATGGTTCCCTACTTTGGAACCTTAAGTTGTTTATTTAAGCTAGTATTTATTACTTAGCAGTTATTTGAAATTCCATCTGGTATTTTGTGTGTGTTTGGGCGATGCGAAACATTATGATGGCACGGCCAAGTCCATTGTGATGTTGACCATTGTTTTGCCCCATTATTACCCTCCTCCAGATTGGCCTTGGATGTGAGAAGAGCTAGCTCCTTTGTGTGCATTTTAGCTTTACTTGGAGCATGACTTTGTGGCATGTCTCCCGTCCCTTGTGACACTTCATTGGTTATTGGTTCCGGTACCGGGGATTTCTCTTCAGCTTTCATGCTATTATGAAGATATTGATGGTTGATTATTGAAGCTGCGCTGCGACCTTTATTTGGTTCTTTGGTTTGGAAAACCTTGGCTATATCCTTTGTTATGTGTTTATTTCCGCTGCTATCTGTTATGTGATAAATGCTATGTGCTAACTATGATTTATTATTGTATATTGCATCATAGCATGTAGTTGCATTAGTAACTTATTGAGATTTATCTCACCCCCTTTCTTTTTATCTTTGTTTTTCCTTAACCCCCCCCCCCAGGTGCTAAGGATTAGTCTCGCTGATCACGAGAAAGAGGACGTCGAGTGTGGATACATTCTTTTGGGGAAAGTTGTTATAGGTTGGTTTACATTATATCAATGTGTAACCTTTTGGGGATATTTGTACCAAACATTGACGTCACTAGGATTTGTGTATTTTGTAACTTTGGTGTATAAGCTGTTGGTAGTGGTGCCCTAGGCACGTTTAATAAACGTTGTAATTGTTATCATTTATTTCATATCAATAAAGAGATGTTTTGATTATTATTGTTGTTCATGTTTACTTATAATAATCTCCGTCCCTAGTACTTGTTAAGCACTAGTATAAAGGCTAAATGATCATGGGATGATCATGTTAGATTTATGGGTACTTGTTTGGAACAAGGTACTGGACATGACCCGCTGTATGAGATTTATGTCATGGTCTATGTCGTACATATATCTCATATTAGTTATGTTATTTGAATCCTTAGACATGAAGTTATTATAGTCTTCCACTTGATGAACATTATGTTTGACATATTCAAACGCTACCTTAACACGGTAGTTATAAAGGGTATGATTGGCATAATCGGATTCCCGTTCGGAAGAATAATAAGCTAAATGGATTTGTCCCTCCTCGGAGAGATGTCAAGCTTGGGCCTCTCGTAGGAATGATGTTGATGAAATGTTCGGCCGGACTCAAATGAATTGATTGGATCAATGTCATTTGGATTATCAACATATTCGGAATCGAGAAAGTATTGAACAAAACAAGTTGACTGTTTGACCATGACTTGTGTTCAATGACATCGTGGACAAAAGGATTATGACATATTCTAAAGGAATGTGAACTTGTATCTAGTTATACTATTTGGGTAGGTATGACGGTTTGCTAGAACCTAATCATATCTTATGGGATCATGTTTGAGCTCATTGCCAACTTAGTATAATCCTAGAGGGTCACACACAATAGAACGAATCTTTAAAAAGGACTACATTGGAATTTTGGAAATTCTGGACTTTCTGGGAAGTGGGCGACCGCACATTCTAGACTGGGCGGCCGCACACTTAGCCAAATTTTGTATCAGTTTTGTTTCAGATAGTTGTGCGACCGCACAGAGGGTTTTGGGCGGCCGCACAGTACTGTCGGGTGGCAGATTCCTAATTTGATTAGGAAACGAATTTTGGACGGATTTTGACACAAGTTTCCTATTTGGAATAGGTCATACTTGTGTATAAAAGACCAAATTCGGCCAGCACTCAATACCATTGATTTTGTGAGTCTCAAAGAGTTTGAGAGAGGGTTTATTTTGTTCCAAGACATTCTTGGTTGAGGAACAAAATAATACACAAAATAAATTCAATATAGTTCTTTTGATTGTGAAAAATTGTTTCACAAGTTGGTCTAGCAACCAAGATCAAAGAAGCTCCTTTGATATTCGTTCGAAGTGTGGATACCGCTAGAGGGTGAAAATCATCATCTTCAAAGTTTGTGTTCAAGCTTTGTGACCGTGATCAAGTCTTCAAACCTCCACCAAAGACCAAGAGAATTTGATAGCCATCAAGGGTTAGTTTATTCCTTTATTCTTATGTTGTATTTGATTTAATCATATGAACGGATCCATGGCTCTGGGTTTCAAGATTTTAAATGCTAAATTCCGCTGCGCATGTTTGATCGAAACCCAACAGTGGTATCAGAGCCCCGTTCATGTTGATTATTTCAATACTTTGATCATGTTATGTGTATATAAATTGTTTATGTGCCTTGCATGATTAGAATATTGGAATATATGTTGTTTATGTGTTTTGTGATTTTATGTGGTTTATCATTTTGCAACTTTAATCGCACGATTCAATCGCAATAAATAAATTATGGTGGATTTAGAATTGTTGATTATTAATTTTTGATTGGATCAAAGTTTTAATAATCAGGGAAAAACGATTTTGAGACAAAATTTTCGAACTTGAAAATTCTGCACATTCTGATGGCACTGGACGACAGCACAAAACGACTTGGGCGGCCGCACAGTTTTGGGCGACCGCACAATGGTTTTTGGGCGGCCGCACAAGGGGATCAGAAGGTCTGATTTTGGTTGAAAAACAGAATCTGGAATTTTTCGAAAAATTCAACAAAACCAGTAACAGAACCAGTCCAGACTTGCTGATCTGGAATGGGTTTTGGGTAGTTGGTTTGTGTGTGGATTTTGGGGTTTGATTTTCCTATTTGTTTTAGTCTTGTGATTCCTAGATTGGTTCAAGTTTTGGATGGCTAATCTGCGTTCATCGAGATTGTGTTTCCCAAAATTGATCGCAATCAAAGTTTCAAAGATAAAACAAAGTTAGAATTATGAAGAGTTCATAATTGCTAAAATTGAGAAACAAAGTTCTTGATTCAATGATTGAAGATCCATGTGGAATTGTGAATGCAATTGGCCTACGTTCATCGAGACCATCTATTGCTTAGTTTCGGCCACATGGACTACTTTCTTAGTTTCTTGAATTAGTGCGGGATTGTGGTTGCCTAATGGCTTAGTTCGACCGCACTTCTTGTTGTCTTGATTTGGAGATAATAACCAAAGTTGAAATAGTCTCATCCTCATAATTATAGAGAAACTAATGACACATAAATACCATGCTTAAATTAATGGAGATTAATTTAGTGGCTAAACTTGATGTGTAACATGTTTATATTATGTGCTCATAAATGTGTTATATGCTATATGTGATGAACCTTCAAAGAAAGTTTTAAGTCTTTTATTGCCATGCCATGATTAAAACACTTGTTAGTACATGAGTGATTTTAATGTAGATTCGCCCTAGCGAGATGCATTAAATTTGTTTATGTATGAGCAAGATAGATAGTGTGGGCACGCCCTAGCGGGACACATTAACTATGCGTTTAAAATGGTTAGACTTAAATGGGCGTCAAAACAGTTTTGGGCCTAGGCAAAGATGAGGTTTAACATGTTTTTTGAAATTTGATTTCTTAAAGAATCTCATAAAAGGAACTAAGAGTCATATGAGATATGATTGACAAGAGTTGTCTACCTAATTAATTTGATTTTGTGTAATCCGCCTTAGCGGACTTGAAATTAAATTAAAGTTGGATCTTAACCCATTTAAATTATATTATACATTGGATGTATATGAAGGTTATATAATTTAGTGGGAGTATTTTGTTTGAAAAATACATTATTTATCTCTTTAATGAAAATCGGTACTTATTAAATTTTGGAAATTTTGTATATTTGTAGATAATGACTAATAACACTCAATCAATGTCGTTGCGATCGATCCTTGAGAAGGATAAGCTCGAAGAGAATGGTACCAACTTTATGGATTGGATCCGTAGCATAAGAATCGTTCTTAGGCAATAAGATAAGTTGTACATTCTCGATGGGCCTCTCCCTGCTGAACCACCGCCTACTGCCCCTAGGGTAGAAAGAGACAATTACAAGAAACATCGTAATGATTCTAGAGATGTAAGTTGTCTCATGCTTGCTGCTATGTGCTCAAAACTCCAACAAAGTTTGGAACATTTGGAAGCCTATGAGATAGGCGTGGAGTTGAGAACCATGTTTCAAGAGCAAGCTAGGCAAGAGAGGTACAAGACCATTGTTGCATTCACTACTAGTAAAATGAATGAAGGGCAACAAGTGAGTCCTCACTTTCTTAAAATGAAAAGTTATGTAGAGCACCTTGAGAAACTTGGCTATCCAATCCCATTGGAGCTAGCCACGGATCTCATTCTTAATTCATTGCCTAAAAGTTATAATCAGTTTGTAATGAATTATAACATGCATGGAATGGATAAGAATCTCTCTGAGTTGCATGGGATGCTCAAAACTGCAGAGATGAATATTGTAGAGAAAGGTTCTCCCGTGCTCTTGGTTCATGATGGGAAGAAGCCTGGTGCCAAAGGCAAGGGTAAGGCAAAAGTTGTCAAACCCAAGATAAGCAAGGCAAAGGTTGCCAAGGCTTCTGAGGCAAAACCCGATACACAAAAGGATGCAATTTGTTTCCATTGTCAAGAAATTGGTCATTGGAAACGTAATTGCAAGGCTTTCTTGGAAGAGCAAAAGAAGAAGAAGAGCAGGAAGGCTGCGTCGACTTCAGGTATCTATATGATAGATATTCTCCTTTCTACCACTGATTCTTGGGTATTGGATACCGGATGTGGTTCTCACATTTGTCTAAATGTGCAGGGACTAAAGAATAGGAGACTGCTTAAAGAAGGTGAAGTAGATCTACGCGTGGGGAATGGAGCAAGAGTTGCTGCATTAGCCGTAGGGACTTATGAAGTCACTTTACCTTCCGGATTAATTCTTGTTTTGAACAATTGTTATTATGTTCCGGATTTAAGCAGAAATATTATTTCAATTTCTTGTTTGGATAATGAAGGTTTTAAGTTTCTTATTGAGAATAAGAAATTTTCTATTTATTTAAATGATGTGCTTTATGGTATTGCTAATTCATTTAATGGCCTTTATATCTTGGATGTCAAGAATGAAAATAATGTCTATCATGTAAATAAGAAATCTAAACCTAATGATATAAATCATACTTATTTGTGGCATTGCCGTCTTGGTCATATTAATGAGAAGCGTATCTCAAAACTCCATGGGGACGGACTTTTGGGTTCATGTGATTTAGAGTCATATGACACTTGTGAGTCGTGTCTTCTTGGAAAAATGACTAAGACACCTTTTACCAAGTTGGGTGAAAGGGCAAGCGACTTATTGGGGTTGATACATTCCGATGTATGCGGACCAATAAGTAGCAATGCTAGGGGAGGATTTCAATACTTCATAACCTTCACTGATGATTATAGTAGATTTGGGTATGTTTACCTAATGAAAAATAAAAGTGAAGCATTTGAGATATTTAGAATATTTCAAAATGAAGTAGAAAACCAACTTGGCAAAAGTATAAAGGCACTTCGATCAGATTGAGGTGGTGAATACTTAAGTCAAGAATTTGATGATCATCTAAAGAATTGTGGAATAGTTTCACAATTGACTCCAGCTGGAACACCACAATGGAATGGTGTGTCCGAGAGGAGGAATCGGACTTTGTTAGACATGGTTCGATCAATGATGAGTCAAGTTGATCTTCCAATATCCTTTTGGGGTTACGCCCTAGAAACCGCTGCTTTCACACTAAATCAAGTTCCAACTAAATCGGTTCCAAAGACTCCATATGAGATGTGGAGTGGAAAGAAACCTAGTTTATCCTTCATGAGGATTTGGGGTTGCGAAGTTTATGTCAAGAGACTTATCTCTGACAAACTAGCACACAAATCTGATAAATGTATTTTCGTGGGATATCCTAAGGAAACTAAAGGATATTACTTTTACAACCGAGAGGACAACAAAGTGTTTGTTGCCCGAACTGGTGTCTTTCTAGAGAAAGAGTTTCTCTCCAAAGAAATCAGTGGGAGTAAAATAAATCTTGAAGAAATTCGAGACCCAGAAAATAACATTGAACCAATAGTGGAACAAGAACAAGAACCACAAGGAGTTGTGGAACCTGTTCAAAATACACAAGCATCTCGCAGATCTAGTAGGTTACGATCCGAACCCGAGAGATATGGATTTCTCGTAACGGATAGTAATGAGGTAGAAATCATTGAGAATGATGAACCGTCAACCTACCAAGAGGCGATGTCTTCTCCTGATTCGGACAAGTGGCTTGGAGCCATGGAATCCGAATTGCAATCCATGCAAGACAATCAAGTTTGGAATTTGATTGATGCGCCCGAAGGTGTAAAAACCATAGGATGCAAATGGGTCTTCAAGAAGAAGACTGACATGGATGGGAAGGTGCATACTTACAAAGCTAGGCTTGTAGCGAAGAGTTATAGGCAAGTTCATGGTATTGACTATGATGAGACCTTTTCACCCGTAGCAATGATCAAGTCTATAAGAATTTTGCTTGCCATTGCCGCATATCACGACTATGAAATATGGCAGATGGACGTCAAAACCGCTTTCCTGAATGGAAAACTCCAAGAGGATGTGTATATGACACAACCAGAAGGTTTTGAACGAGATTCTAAGGTATGAAAATTGCAAAGATCCATCTATGGATTGAAGCAAGCTTCAAGGAGTTGGAATCTCCGTTTTGATGAATCGGTCAAAGAGTTTGGTTTCATCAAGAACGAAGATGAGCCTTGTGTATACAAGAAGATTAGTGGGAGCATAGTGCTATTCCTTATTTTATACGTGGATGACATATTGCTCATTGGAAACGACATTCTTACACTTTAGTCTGTGAAGACTTGGTTAGGAAAGTGCTTCGCAATGAAAGATATGGGTGAAGCCGCATATATTCTTGGCATTAAGATCTATAGAGATAGATCAAGGAGGCTACTTGGTTTAGGCCAAAGTACATACATTGACAAGGTCATTTGAAGATTCCGTATGGAAAATTCTAAGAGAGGCACCTTTCCCGTGTACATGGAGTTTCTCTAAGCAAGACTCAATGTCCTAAGACAAAAGATGAGCGTGAGAAAATGAATGATGTTCCATATGCTTCGGCAATTGGGTCCATCATGTATGCCATGATTTGTACTAGACCGGATGTGTCCTATGCTTTGAGCATGACAAGTAGATAACAATCCGACCCTGGCGAAAATCACTGGATAGCTGTAAAAGCGATTCTTAAGTACTTGAGAAGAACTAAAGACTCGTTTTTGGTCTATGGAGGAATGGAAGATGATCTCGTTGTAAATGCTTACACGGATGCAAGCTTCCAAACTGACAAAGATGATAGCCGATCGCAATCGGGTTTTGTGTTTATGTTAAATGGTGGAGCTGTAAGCTGGAAGAGTTCCAAGCAAAGTACAACCGCTGATTCTACAACAGAAGCTGAGTATATTGCTGCATCGGATGCTGCAAAGGAAGCTGTTTGGATTAAGAAGTTCATAACTGTGGTTCCTAGTATTGCTAATCCAATAGACCTTTATTGTGATAATAATGGTGCTATTGCTCAAGCAAAGGAACCAAGAGCACATCAGAAATCCAACACATACTTAGGCATTTTCATATCATTCGAGAGATCGTTGATAGGGGAGACGTAAATATATGCAGAGTACCTACTGATGACAATGTTGCGGACCCGCTAACAAAGGGACTTCCACAAGCTAAACATGATGGTCATGTTAGGTCCATGGGTATTAGATACATGGGAGATTGGGCCTAGGGCAAGTGGGAGATTGTTGGTAGTGGTGCCCTAGGCACGTTTAATAAACGTTGTAATTGTTATCATTTATTTCATATCAATAAAGAGATGTTTTGATTATTATTGTTGTTCATGTTTACTTATAATAATCTCCGTCCCTAGTACTTGTTAAGCACTAGTATAAAGGCTAAATGATCATGGGATGATCATGTTAGATTTATGGGTACTTGTTTGGAACAAGGTACTGGACATGACCCGCTGTATGAGATTTATGTCATGGTCTATGTCGTACATATATCTCATATTAGTTATGTTATTTGAATCTTTAGACATGAAGTTATTATAGTCTTCCACTTGATGAACATTGTGTTTGACATATTCAAACGCTACCTTAACACGGTAGTTATAAAGGGTATGATTGGCATAATCGGATTCCCGTTGGGAAGAATAATAAGCTAAATGAATTTGTCCCTCCTCGGAGAGATGTCAAGCTTGGGCCTCTCGTAGGAATGATGTTGATGAAATGTTCGGCCGGACTCAAATGAATTGATTGGATCAATGTCATTTGGATTATCAACATATTCGGAATCGAGAAAGTATTGAACAAAACAAGTTGACTGTTTGACCATGACTTGTGTTCAATGACATCGTGGACAAAAGGATTATGACATATTCTAAAGGAATGCGAACTTGTATCTAGTTATACTATTTGGGTAGGTATGACGGTTTGCTAGAACCTAATCATATCTTATGGGATCATGTTTGAGCTCATTACCAACTTAGTATAATCCTAGAGGGTCACACACAATAGAACGAATCTTTAAAAAGGACTACATTGGAATTTTGGAAATTCTGGACTTTCTGGGAAGTGGGCGACCGCACATTCTGGGCTGGGCGGCCGCACACTTAGCCAAATTTTGTACCAGTTTTGTTTCAGATAGTTGTGCGACCGCACAGAGGGTTTTGGGCGGCCGTACAGTACTGTCGGGTGGCAGATTCCTAATTTGATTAGGAAACGAATTTTGGACGGATTTTGACACAAGTTTCCTATTTGGAATAGGTCATACTTGTGTATAAAAGACCAAATTCGGCCAGCACTCAATACCATTGATTTTGTGAGTCTCAAAGAGTTTGAGAGAGGGTTTATTTTGTTCCAAGACATTCTTGGTTGAGGAACAAAATAATACACAAAATAAATTCCATATAGTTCTTTTGATTGTGAAAAAGTGTTTCACAATTTGGTCTAGCAACCAAGATCAAAGAAGCTCCTTTGATATTCGTTCGAAGTGTGGATACCGCTAGAGGGTGAAAATCATCATCTTCAAAGTTCGTGTTCAAGCTTTGTGACCGTGATCAAGTCTTCAAACCTCCACCAAAGACCAAGAGAATTTGATAGCCATCAAGGGTTAGTTTATTCCTTTATTCTTATGTTGTATTTGATTTAATCATATGAACGGATCCATGGCTCTGGGTTTCAAGATTTTAAATGCTAAATTCCGCTGCGCATGTTTGATCGAAACCCAACATAAGCTTATGGAGTTTATACTAGTTTTATCTTTGTTGTTCAAGTTGATTTACAAAACCTTGTGTTATCACCTTTTGGCATCAAATGGAATTTTTAACTTCAGTATTTCACAGTTTTGGTTTTAAGTCGACGTCCAGATCGCGGTCTCGGGCCCGCGGGGTTCGGGGTCGCGACAAGATTGATGGAAGGGGTTTCGAAACTCCGTCCTCTGCTGTGGCAGCCGCAGCACCATTCATTTCCCAACCCGGGGCATTCAGCCCTTCAGACATTTTCTATGCCGCTGATGCTTTACAAACTCCTTCTGTTATTTCGGCTTTACTGAGTTTAGGAACCATCATTTGGGACACTGATTTTGTCAACTCTTCCAAAACAGGCTCTCCCACTTTGGGATTGACAACTTTGTCAACCGCGGGCTCCTTTTCCTTGGGACGGACATCACTCCATTTACCGACCATCGGGGAAGTCACAAATTCGAGCATTTTGACGCTCGGGTCATTGGATGTGTCGGGGGCGTGGGGGCGTCCAAGCTTTCCCTTCTCGATTAGCTTCGAGATGATGCGTTTTATGGTGGTGCAATCATTGGTATCATGGCCATGGTAGTTGTGAAAGGCACACCTTTTGGTCTTGTCGCGATGTTTTTCAAGATTCTTTGGCCGGAAATCTTCGAGGGGCCACATGAGGCCTTGTTTGACCAATCCTTCAAACACTTTGCTTATGGGCATTCCGAAATCCTCAAACTTTGTGAAATGGAGCTTGGCTCGGCCTTTGGCTTTTATTTCATTGTTGACCGGAGCGTGGTGGGGATGAGAATCACCGTTACTCAATGCAAAGAGGTGCCCCTCGAGGGTCCTTTCAAATTTAGCTTCCATTTGTTTTCTCTTTCCCAACAACGTACCCGACTAAGGTGCAACATGAGTATTTTGTGGAAGTGCGTGGGTGTAGGCATACCCATAACCTTGGTTGCTTGCAGGAATATACATTGGAGGCATGCAATGAGATCGTGGTCCAAGAGGTCTCCGATTGCAGAAATGATACGGGTCACCATGGAATCTTATCGGGAAATCTGGTGGAAATCGGTTAGTGATGCATGGTTGGGTATCCACATATGGTCTAAACAGTGACTGAGCTCCGGTGACTTGGTTGATGGCATTAAACCGAAGGGTATGGTATTGTGAGTATGATGCTCGAGGCGTAACCGGTGTGAACAGTGGTTTGTGGGCCTTTTGAGTGGATTGTGTTTGGGGTTTTATAGGAAGTGTCTCATGGGAGATGTTGGATTTGGGATGAGGCGGAGTGAGTAAGATTTGAGTGAGAGGCTCGTTATGGATGACGGCGTGTTGGGGCGAAGAAATGGAGGCCTCGGTATTTTGGTGAGATGGAGGGGGCAATCTTCTGTTACAATCCGGAGGTTGGGTAGCTTCCACCCTTTCATTGTGGTTGGTCACTTTGGTGAAGGGCCCATCAGTTGTGACATCTCTTTGTCTCATCGACTCATTGAACGGGTTCCGTGTTTCCTTGTGGCTCTTCGTGATGACTTCCTCCGTAGCCCCGGAGGCTTTTAGAGTTTGGAGCGGCTCTCCTTTCGTCAGGATATCCGGGTTGTCTGCAACATCATTTCCCAAACTACTATCCATCAAAGCGGTCTTTCTGAGGTACTGGATCGGAGAAGTTGTAGTGACAGGGGAACTTTCTAACTCCACACGCACTAGGTGGCGACACGATGCTCTCTTCCACTTCATCTGAGCTACGGGGAAGACAAAAGGTATTTAGGCTTGGGTAAACACTGAGTGAATGCTCATGCTACTGATGGGGAATGACCGCTAGGCTTAGACCAATGGGGTAAAAAGGTGGACAGGGTCAAATGGGATCTTAAATCCATCCGAGATTCAAATGGGGGTCTACTTACAAGGTTGTAATAGACTTCTTGGATGGCAACGGGGGATCCATTCAAAAACTTGACTTCCTAGGGGACTATTCCTAGGGGTTTAGCGGGGACCTAGGGGACAACGCCTAAGGTCGTGACGGGAATCTTAACGGGGACCTAAGGGACAACGCCTAAGGTCTTGACGGGAATCTTAAAGGGGACCTAGGGGACGATGCCTAAGGTCTTGACGGGAATCTTAACGGGGACCTAGGGGACAACGCCTAAGGTCTTGACGGGAATCTTAATGGGGACCTAAGCGACAACGCCTAAGGTCTTGACGGGAATCTTAACGGGGTCTCGGAGGACAACGGGGATCCATCCAAAGACTCAACTAAATCACATAACGAAGGTCTTGGAGGACAACGGAGGTCCGTCCAAAGACTTAACGAAATCCCATAACGGAGGTCTCGGAGGACAACGGGGGTCTGTCCAAAGACTTAACGAAATCACATAACGGAGGTCTTGGAGGACAACGGGCGTCTATCCAAAGACTTAACGAAATCCCATAACGGAGGTCTCGGAGGACAACGGGGATCCGTCCAAAGACTTAACGAAATCACATAACGGAGGTCTTGGAGGACAACGGGGGTCTGTCCAAAGACTTAAAGAAATCACATAACGGGGGTCTATCCAAAGACTTAACAAAGTGGCATTTATTAACGCAAGAATGTGTCGAAGACACGAAACAAAGAACGGAGCAAGCTAATGCCACGTGCAATTATTTATTCGTTCAACTTTACTTAAAACACATTTTTATTCCTAAATGGTTGGAAAAGATTCCTCTTCTTTTTCGCAACTATTCTATATCCTGGATCAGTGGAGGCCATCACTACGCTTATAGACCCCTCGTTTTTCACCTGCCTTGCACACTCCCAAGAATGGACTGTCCCGGGCGAGGGTCCTATAGGGCAAGAGGCTTCCACCGGCCGAAATTAATGAACCTAGTGTCTAGTGCGTCGCAAGATTCCCAATGCGTGAACCATTCCAATCATGATTAAGCCCCGGTTAAGGTCGAGATTCGTCTTAGGGACTTAAGGGACTTCCGGCATAACCTCATCTTTGATGAGGGCTCTCGAACCTTATCCTTGGGATTAAGGATGATTAGTATGGACCATTCATTAGGGCTTGACAACACGGTGTCACCCTATCCTTAATACATGACTTAGGTTAATTACGGTCAACATTAACGCGTAAGTCAAGGACCGGGTCAAAATTGACCATGGTCACACTTGCTTTCACAAGGAGTCATGACTCGGGCACTAACTTGGCCATGATTAACCTTAGACACGCATTAAGGATGTGGCAACTTGAGCTAGACCAAAAACCAACCGAAGTCACGGTATTTGTGTGTCACGGACATGTGTGGTTGACTCGGCTCGGAAGGGGAGGTGGAATGGACCCGTGCGCGCTCGAAGGGAACAAGAGCGCCAATCGAGCTGCATCTAGCATCCATCCCGTGTTTAAAGGGTATTTGGAACGTGCAAGGTCAAGTGCGCGTTGTGTGAAGTCATTCTATATTCCCTTTTGAGTCAAAATATAAATTTTCAATCCATTTTTCAATATTATGAACAAGACATGAGCAAGATATGAACAAATATGGACAAGCATGGAATAAACAATTTATACAAGCAATCAATCAAAGAATATGAACAAGTGAGGACCAAAACTTTGTACATGTAACAATCTTACACAACCAAGAATTTTTGAAAGCCAAACATTTTTACAAGAAGAGCAATTCATTTGAAAGCCATTTGTACAAATCAAGTTGTGCACAACAAAAAGAGGGTTTTGAAAACAAAGAAATTTTTCAAGAAGGGTTATGCACAATGAGGCTTTGAAAACCTATTTTATTTTCCCAAAAGATTGTGCATAAGATTGTGCATAACCAAGCTTTAAGAACCAAGTTTTGGCCAAAGAAAAGGAGATAATGTGCACAAATAAGACTGTAAATTTGGAACCTGGACAAGCAGAAGCAAAGGGGCTGTTCAGAGTGTTGCTTCCTGCACAAAATGGTTAAATTGCAACATTCTGACCCCTACCCAAAGTAGCCGTACGGCTAAGACAAGAGGGTTGAGATTTTTACCAGTTTTTCCAACTTCTGGTCACCAAGCCCCAGATTATTGCATCTCCAGAACAGATCCACCCAAAAAAGTTCAAACAGAAACATGAAACACACAAAAGCATGCACAAGGTCAACTAACGGGGGCGGAGTTTGACCCACACAAGAATGCCCCCGGGTCTTCTAGAAAGAAGTCCGGAAACAAACTTTTCCCCAGCGGAGTCACCACTGTAAGGATCCCGCCCCGCGCGGAAACGTGACGTGTTTTGGGGCGAAAAAGCCGAACACGGTTATCTCACAAAACATAACGGAGTCGCCACTTTTGTTAATTATTTAACCCAACAAAAGAAAAGGTTAGAGATTCTATTAGTTAGGAGGTCAGGTTACGTCTTGGGAAGAGTTTCACGTCACCCAAGCCGCCTCGGACAAAGCCGAGTCTCCCTTGTGTTTGTTGACCAAAATGTGCAAGTGTGTGTGTGTGTTTGTTTGGAAAATGGGAGAAATTGACTTTTAACATAAATCAGTTAGAAACTTAACAAGGAAGGTTTATTTTGCAATCAGTTTAACAAAAAGGGGTAAAACTGGAAAAAAGTGCTTCCTGCCCAAACTAGCCGTATGGCTGGTTTAAACCATCCGTACGGCTCGTTTGGCCGTCCCAGGTTTTTTTTACAGATTTATCAGAAACAATCCAGTTCCAGGCAGAAACAGAGCATTCTGTTGAAACTGGACTTAAACAGTTCTGATTCCAGTTTTATTTCAACACAACAAACTTAAACAAAATCATTCCTATGCCTAATGGTCATCAATTGAACCCCAAAACGAGTATTTAGGTGTGATCAAAGCAATCATTTGAGAAAATCACACAAAGGTGATGAACATGGCCAAATGAGACAAAATGACCATTTGATGATTAAAGATGGAAACTTTATCATCAAAATGACATTTTTATACATTATTAACCTCTTAGGGACCAAATTATTGCATAAAGATTCAATCTTTATGACCCAAAATGGGATTTCAAAGCTAAATCAAAAGGGTAAGATGATAAACACTAAGGTTTTATCATCCCACATGATTATCGTTGCCAAATCAAAACAAAATCAACATAAAGATTTGGACTTTCACCACTAGAGTGGATCCTTAAGCCAAATACAACCTTGGGACAACATTATTTGACATAAAGATTTGATCTTTATGACCCTAAAGAGGATTTTGAAGCTAGATCAATGTTTGGATGATAAAGATTGAAACTTTATCATCCAAATGACCATCCTTGCTACCAATGAACAACATAATCAACCAAAACATGTGTCTTTTTCATTAAAATAGATAATTAATTTGTTATAAGTGAGAAATTCAACAAACCATTATCATCCTTAGGTTAGAACCACTTTCACACAAAGTGTGAAGGGCACCTTGAATCATCCATGGTTTGGACCATAATGTATAATATATATATATATATATATATATATATATATATATATATATATATAGTGCTTGAAGGACAAGACTTGCAATAAGATTAAGATTAAAGTGCTTGAAGGACAAGACTTGCAATAAGATTAAGATTAAAGTGCTTGAAGGACAAGGCTTGCAATGAAATTAAGTTGCTTGAATGGAAAAGACTTGCAAGAATTAAGAGATGAACAAAAATAATATGAACAAACAAAAGAGATAAGATGAAGAGAAGGATGGGGGAGAAGGTGGCTTCACCTATGTTTAGTTAGGTCAATCTTCCTTTCTCTTTCACTCTCAAAACACTCTCTGGAGCAATTTTAGCAGAGTAACACTAACAATAATCGTTTCTCCCCCCTCTGGAATGATCAGCAAGGGCTTCAATTTATAGGCCCTGTGACCTCCCAAAGTAGCTGTACGGCTAGGGATGGTGCCTTCTGGATTTTTCCAATTTTTAATTCCAGAAAGGTCCTTGTGTTCCAAATTTATCCTAGTGAGGTCTTGGCCTATCAGTTTATCCCTGAATGGTGCCTAGAATTCCTTTAAGTTGGTCAAATTCAGATTGGGGTGCTTATAAGTCTGTTAAAATTGAGTCATGAAATGAAATAGTCATTTTCTTTCTATTCTCTCTAGACTTGAGGCATTATTCGCAAAGTACATTAACTCTTGAAACAGCCTTGCTTAGCTTTATCAAATGATTGCTACGTCCCCAAAATGATGAGCTGACTTCTAAGCATACTAGTCAACGACAACTCATTAAGGACGAATGGACCTAACACAGAAAAAAAAAACGCTAAAGGCAAACAATTAATCTTGATATGAATTAATATTGTGATCAATTGGCATGAAGAAACCATTAATGGCAAGTTTCCCCTCGATACACATCCTCGATACATTTTCCCGATACACCTTCCCTATACAAGTTCCTGATGCACATCAAAGGCATCCCGATGCCACAAAGAGGCAAGAATGTTGTTTCTCAATCACCAAGATCCAACCGTGATCGCGCATGTGCAAGCGAGCAAAGAACTTCGAGTGTCCATCAAAGAGGACAAAAAGCAGGACGTATTGGATGTCCTACCAAAGGCCATTGCTCAAAGGTTATCAAAGGCAAATCTTCCCCGTTCCTTCCAAAAAAAAAAAAAAAAAAGAAAGAGACAAAAAAAAAGGGAAATGAATATACAGAAAAAGAGAAAGAAAATGGAAAGAGGGAAAGGAAATGAACACATGGAAAGAGGGAAAGGAAATGAATATGGAAGAAAAGGAATTCATCCCGAAAGAAAGCCACCTCCAAGGCTCATCCCCCGAGAAGCCCACCTCAGAAAAGTCCACCACAGAAAGGCAGCAACATTCTTCCAAGAGATGCCAACCCCGGCAAAAGGCGATGCATAGCCGAACTACGGCGACCTGAGCTCCTCAAACTGAGGGGAACGTAGGCAACCTTCGGGTCCGGTCATAACATGAAACAAAACCATCAAACCTTGGTCCTATCAAAATGACTAAGTCCTTTTCCCTTGGTCCCATCAGTGACCAACTTCCCAGACAGTACCTTCTTTGGTCGCATCAAAGACCAATCTCACAAACACACTCCCTTTCTTGATCCTGACATTGATCGAATCTTAATCTCAATTGATCACAATATTTATACATGTTAAGGCTAATTGCTTCTAATAATCCTAACTTAATGATAAATATGGTCCCTTCCCAGCAATCATTTTGATGATCTCAACAAAGGAAAATTTCACATATCTCGACAAGTTTTCTTTTCTACATCTTAGGGAAGAGCCAAACACTAAATGCTGTCCATAGGCTTCCTTCCTCACAAAAGGGACTCACTCCCGCAAATGCATATGTCTGTTTTGGTACAAACAAGCATAATTTGCTCACGTCCGTGTCTTGAGTCGACTAGACCACTCCTAGAGAGAGAAAGCAAGGAATATAGAAAAGAAGGTCGGTAAGGTTGAGAACCCGAAAAGATGACTCACGCAAGGGACGGATTGAATTCCAAACAAAGGAAGGTTTACTCCCAAGGAATGGCCGAGGCCCAAAGAGCAGTTCCCGATTAAAGGATTGAACCGGGGCTATCAAGCCGTAACAGCACATTGAAGGGATTAACGAAAAGGTCATGCTTTGGTAAGCCCAGTCTAGGCCAAAACCCAGAGTCACAATCTCCCAATAAAATCCCCAGCTTTTCAAAATTCCCTAGAGGTCCTCAGAAGAATTTTGGTAAAAAAAAGTCAACCCTCTGCGCCAGCCGTACAGATACTTAGTCCTCTGTAAAAATTCATATCAGCAGCTTATGCCAGCAGACTGCCCACAAGTGAAACTCACTTTCACCTGTTCAAAATCTGTCAATACGTGTCCCAGTCGTACATAATCGGGTCTAAACACTTTCTTGGGAATTCCCCAACGAGTCATAATACCGAAAAGTCCTCTTATGGCCCGAGCTATGCATTTAAGTGAGTTTATAAATAAAAAACATTTTGAGCATTAATAAAACTACAATTTATACACATTGTTTTCAAACAAAACGAAACATAAAGATGTTTAAATAGGTACATCTACTCGGAATCTGGGTCCAAGTCAAGCGGAGGCGAATAGGAAATGCATTGCCCCCGAGGTAGATAAGTGCTGGGGTCAAAATGGAAAAGTGACTCCGCTAAGCTCAAGCCCTCGCCCGGAAGTGGCTGAAGGGAACGCCCAGCAAACTGGGAAGAAGTACCCGGGCGATCAGCAGAAGGTGGCTCGGGTCGCTCTAGAGTTAAGTGAGCAAAAGGGTCCGGAGCGATCTCATGGGTGCCCGTACTCTAGAGTGAACCTCGAAAGGATGAGATATCTGCAGCACTCATGGAATGACTGCGAACATAGGAGGGAGGCAGCTCCACGCTCGACACCCTCTTGCGAGGCCTCTCCTCGCCACTCATCGAACTCCTACCCGGTACAAAGTTGTGCTCCATCTGAGTTCCCTTATATGAATGGCCTGTGAGCTTCCTAAACCATCTCTTGGCCCATCAGCTAGGCCGCCTCAGCAACACTCGCCCTGCGATCTGTACATGGAAATAAAAATGGCTCAGCAAAAGAGACAACAATGAAAGGTATGTGTGTGCAAAGAAAAGAGAAAACGCACCGCCTCGGCTGGGATCTCCTCAGCCAGAATCCCCTCTCTGACAGCAGACACGTCCACCATGTGAACCTTTCCATCCACACAAATAAAAGAGTTGTCCGTCCAAACTAGAGGGGCTACCCCAGAGGCCACCACATGTGGCAACCTGAGCCGAGTAGCCACGAACCTCCCATACGGCTCATCAGTAATCAAATAAGCTGCATCCTCCCCCATAAGATAAGGGTTATCCCAATGGTCAGAAAGGAACATGCCCTCAGGAGGATCCACTGGTGTCCTCTGCGCGAGCTCCAACCCATGCTGTCATAGGACGCTCTCCCCCAGGTAGAAAGACTCACCTCGGAACCCCACCAGCAGCCTCCTCTGCCTCGTCACCCTCTGGATCTCTCTCAAATCGAACACGATCTCGAGTCTCTCATACCTCGACTATGGGTAAATATTAAGCCCCGCTGGCGTAGGTCCCCTCAGCACCGCTTTTACATCGGCGTATCTAACAGAAGTTTGTCCCTAAGACCCCCGCGGATCTCGAGCACTCCTTGCCCAATAGATCATGGCCGTAAAATTAAGGTCCCGGTCCAAAGATGGCTTCCACAAATAGCCCCCCGAAGACCTCGTAGTACCAAGCCTGACAAGGAAGAACAAGAAAAAAGGTATTAGTACGCTAGAATGAGATAAAAGCCAAAGCGGAGAGTAAAGAAAAGGCAGAAAAGGGGATAAAGGTATACCTCAAGAACAAACTGGAAGTAGGCCAAAGATTTGCTCGCTTTCTGGCTGTATTTATCGAGCTCCATATATAGTTCGGCAAGGCCCGCCTCGCCCCATCAAAGAGCCGAGAAGGGGAAACATGCACGTAGTATCAGCGTTGGAAAAAATGGTGTTGCTAAGAAGAAGCCACACGTAAGAGTCCCCTATCTGCTCAGCCGTCACTCTGCCAGCCGGATACTCCAAATAGTTGGCCCGGATGGCCCTCTCCACACTCTGAACCAAGACGCCTAAGCCTTGGTAGGGCCCGCGAAGCTGATAAGCGCCCCAATCTCCTCAACAGGGATCCTATCCCTCCACACAACCGGTCGCCCATCAAAAGAAAGCCCGGTGATCACCGAAAAGTCAACGGGAGTCACAGTCACCTCCCCCCAGCTCAAATGAAATGTGTGGGTTGAGTCCCACCAATACTCGCAAAGGGCATTGAGAAGCCCCATACTCTTGTTGGTGTTCACCAACATACCCAAACTCTCGATAAATGGTACCAAGCCGGTGCGCTCCACCCACTCCCTCGGACCGGGCTCACCATCAACAGACTCTGTCATAGCCTGCCATAAGGAGAAGCAAGCATTCAGAGACCCCCGTGATTTGACATCCTTGCCCTGCAGGTAAACACAGCAAATGTATGAATAACTTCGGTCCAAAATACCAAAACATATCGTGAATGCAAGTCATAAAATGAAAAATGTTAAGCAAATGTGCATCCGTCCCCTTTTAAATTGCATAGACATTTGAGGGCCATGTTGAAAATCATGTTCCGTCCCCTTTCAAATTGCATAGACATTTGAGGGTCATTTTGAAAAATCATGTTCCGTCCCCTTTCAAATTGCATAGACATTTGAGGGTCATTTTGAAAAATCATGTTCCGTCCCCTTTCAAATTTCATAGACATTTGAGGGTCATTTGAAAAATCATACTCCATCCCCTTTCAAATTGCATAGACATTTGAGGGTCATTTGAAAAATCATACTATGTCCCCTTTCAAATTGCATAGACATTTAAGGGCCATGTTGAAAATCATGTTCCGTCCTCTTTCAAATTGCATAGACATTTGAGGGTCATTTGAAAAATCATGTTCCGTCCCTTTCAAATTGCATAGGCATTTGAGGGCCATGTTGAAAATCATTTTTCGTCCCCTTTCAAATTGCATAGTCATTTAAAAGTCATTTTCAAAAAGTAATCATCTTGAAAATCATTTTTCATCCCTTTTTCGAATTGCATAGTCATTTTGAAAAACACTAAAGTTCGTCCCCATTGTAGGACCAATCCCCCTCATTGTAAACAATTTCTCATGGCATGCATGCACACAAGCAACAACGCCCGAAAGAGTCAAATAACTAACCAAGAATGCTAAGTACAAGCACTTTATGCAAAAACTTAGCGTAACACACTTTAATTTTCAAAAGCGTAGCTAGGCATGTTCAATGGAAAAAATAAACACATGCCCATAATCCTCATAACTTCAATTTCATGAAAATCAAGTCAATTTCGCAAAATTGCACCAAAAAGCACAAAAGTCCCAATTCCATGCACATGAACCCTAGGTTTAAAGAATGCACAAAATGCTTGAAGTGTGACACAATAGTTTGAAGATGCTTACTCCTCCCTCATGGCACAAATGCACGGTAGGAGATTTGTAGAAACCCGCTCCCGCATCCATGAGATCGACGGTGTAGCCTCGAAAATTCCGAACCATGTCGAGCCTTCTATCCGCTCCTCTAGGATAACCCGCGGGTGCCCGTCCCGCCATGAGTGATCCTTGAACAATTTAGGGAAGAAATTCGAAAATTGATGGAGTTTCCTTCTCAAATTTCTCTCTGTTTCACTCCTGGACTTGGTAAACTGGAAGAGCAGCCGTAAGGCTGCTGCATTTTTGAAAAAAAGGGGAGACGACCTACCAGCCGTACGGATGGTTTAGGTAAGAAAAATTCCTGCCCAAAATTTACACTTTGGCCCCTGGCGCCTTGAACCATATTTTCCCTAGGTTTCTAAATTAGAACTTAGGCCGCCCTTTTGAAGAGTTTCTCAAAAACTTCTCCATTTGAAATTAAAAGATCTCCGGCGGTCTTCGACGTAAGCCCATTGAAAATTGTGAAAAAGCCCAGGCGGTCTTTGACGTAAGCCCATTGAATATTGGAAAAATGCTCAGGCGATCCCAGTGCGACGTAAGCCCATTGTTGATAAAAATCCCCGGCAGTCTATGACGTAAGCCCGATTGCTTTAAGAAAATTTCCCGGTAGTCCTTAGTCGGACGTAAGACCAGTTTCTCCGTCAAACTCCCCAAAGATGGAGTTGACCCAAGCCTTGATCCAAAGTGGTCATTTTAGGTTGAAGCCTTTGTCCCCGGCGGTCCCAGTGTGACGTAAGCCCATTTTCCTTTGACCAAATGAGAGTCAAGTCTGTCCTTTAGTCAACCCTCCCCGTAGAGTCGAGTTGACCAAATCCCGACTTTGACCAAATGAGAGTCAAGTCCATCCTTTAGTCAACCCTCCCCGTAGAGTCGAGTTGACCAAGTCCCGACTTTGACTAAATGAGAGTCAAGTCCAAGTAAAATCAATTCTATGAGAGGATGACAGATATCTGTTGGGTTTCGATCAAACATGCGCAGCGGAATTTAGCATTTAAAATTTTGAAACCCAAAGCCATGGATCCGTTCATATGATTAAATCAAATACAATAACATGAATATAGGATAAAACTAACCCTTGATGGCTATCAAATTCTCTTGGTCTTTGGTGGAGGTTTGAAGACTTGATCACGATCACAAAGCTTTGAACACGAACTTTGAAGATGATGATTTTCACCCTCTAGCGGTATCCACACTTCGAACGAACATCAAAGGAGCTTCTTTGATCTTGGTTGCTAGACCAAATTGTGAAACACTTTTTCACAATCAAAAGAACTATATGGAATTTATTTTGTGTTTTATTTTGTTCTTCAACCAAGAATGTCTTGGAACAAAATAAACCCTCTCTCAAACTCTTTGAGACTCATAAAATCATTAGCTTAGAGTGCTGGCCGAATTTTCTCTTTTATACACAAGCATGACCTATTCCAAATAGGAAACTTGTGTCAAAATCCATCCAAAATTCGTTTCCTAATCAAATTAGGAATCTGCCACCCGACAGTACTGTGCGGCCGCCCAAAAACCTCTGTGCGGTCGCACAACTATCTGAAACAAAACTGGTACATTTCTGAGCTAAGTGTGCGGCCGCCCAGTCCATTATGTGCGGTCGCCCACTTCCCAGAAAGTCCAGAATTTCCAAAATTCCAATGTAGTCCTTTTAAAGATTCGTTCTATTGTGTGTGACCCTCTAGGATTATACTAAGTTGGCAATGGGTTCAAACATGAAACCATAAGATATGATTAGGTTCTAGCAAACCGTCATACCTAACCAAATAGTATAACTAGATACAAGTTCGCATTCCTTTAGAATATGTCACAATCCCTTTGTCCACGATGTCATTGAACACAAGTCATGGTCAAACAGTCAACTTGTTTTGTTCAATACTTTCTCGATTCCGAATATGTTGATAATTCAAATGCTATTGATCCAATCAATCCATTTGAGTCCGGCCGAACATTTCATCAACATCATTCCTACGAGTGGCCCAAGCTTGACATCTCTCCGAGGAGGGACAAATTCATTTAGCTTATTATTCTTCCCTACGTGAATCCGATTATGCCAATCATACCCTTTATAACTTCCCGGTTAAAGGTAGCGTTTGAATATGTCAAACATAATGTTCATCAAGTGGAAGACTATAATAACTTCATGTCTAAGGATTCAAATGACATAACTAATATGAGATATATGTATGACATAGACCATGACATAAATCTCATAGAGCGGGTCATGTCCAGTACCTTGTTCCAAACAAGTACCCATAAATCTAACATGATCATCCCATGATCATTTAGCCTTTATACTAGTGCTTAACAAGTACTAGGGACGGAGATTATTATAAGTAAACATGAACAATAATAATAATCAAAACATCTCTTTATTGATATGAAATAAATGATAACAATTACAACGTTTATTAAACGTGCCTAGGGCACCACTACCAACAATCTCCCACTTGCCCTAGGCCCAATCTCCCATGTATCTAATACCCATGGACCTAACATGACCATCATGTTTAGCTTGTGGAAGTCCCTTTGTTAGCGGGTCCGCAACATTGTCATCAGTAGGTACTCTGCATATATTTACGTCTCCCCTATCAACGATCTCTCGAATGATATGAAAACGCCTAAGTATGTGTTTGGATTTCTGATGTGCTCTTGGTTCCTTTGCTTGAGCAATAGCACCATTATTATCGCAATAAAGGTCTATTGGATTAGCAATACTAGGAACCACTTCAAGTTCAGTTATGAACTTCTTAATCCAAACAGCTTCCTTTGCAGCATCCGATGCAGCAATATACTCAGCTTCTGTTGTAGAATCAGCGGTTGTACTTTGCTTGGAACTCTTCCAGCTTACAGCTCCACCATTTAACATAAACACAAAACCCGATTGCGATCGGCTATCATCTTTGTCAGTTTGGAAGCTTGCATCCGTGTAAGCATTTACAACGAGATCATCTTCCATTCCTCCATAGACCAAAAACGAGTCTTTAGTTCTTCTCAAGTACTTAAGAATCGATTTTACAGCTATCCAGTGATTTTCGCCAGGGTCGGATTGGTATCTACTTGTCATGCTCAAAGCATAAGACACATCCGGCCTAGTACAAATCATGGCATACATGATGGACCCAATTGCCGAAGCATATGGAACATCATTCATTTTCTCACGCTCATCTTTTGTCTTAGGACATTGAGTCTTGCTTAGAGAAACTCCATGTAACACGGGCAAGGTGCCTCTCTTAGAATTTTCCATACGGAATCTTCTAATGACCTTGTCAATGTATGTACTTTGGCTTAAACCAAGTAGCCTCCTTGATCTATCTCTATAGATCTTAATGCCAAGTATATATGCGGCTTCACCCATATCTTTCATTGCGAAGCACTTTCCTAACCAAGTCTCCACAGACTGAAGTGTAGGAATGTCGTTTCCAATGAGCAATATGTCATCCACGTATAAAATAAGGAATAGCACTATGCTCCCACTAATCTTCTTGTATACACAAGGCTCATCTTCGTTCTTGATGAAACCAAACTCTTTGACCGATTCATCAAAACGGAGATTCCAACTCCTTGAAGCTTGCTTCAACCCATAGACGGATCTTTGCAATTTGCATACCTTAGAATCTTATTCAAAACCTTCTGGTTGTGTCATATACACATCCTCTTGGAGTTTTCCATTCAGGAAAGCGGTTTTGACGTCCATCTGCCAGATTTCATAGTCATGATATGCGGCAATGGCAAGCAAAATTCTTATAGACTTGATCATTGCTACGGGTGAAAAGGTCTCATCATAGTCAATACCATGAACTTGCCTATAACCCTTCGCTACAAGCCTAGCTTTGTAAGTATGCACCTTCCCATCCATGTCAGTCTTCTTCTTGAAGACCCATTTGCAACCTATGGTTTTTACACCTTCGGGTGCATCAATCAAATTCCAAACTTGATTGTCTTGCATGGATTGCAATTCGGATTCCATGGCTCCAAGCCACTTGTCCGAATCAGGAGAAGACATCGCCTCTTGGTAGGTTGACGGTTCATCATTCTCAATTATTTCTACCTCATTACTATCCGTTACGAGAAATCCATATCTCTCGGGCTCGGATCGTAACCTACTAGATCTGCGAGATGCTTGTGTATTATGAACAGGTTCCACAACTCCTTGTGGTTCTTGTTCTTGTTCCACTATTGGTTCAATGTTATTTTCTGGGTCTCGAATTTCTTCAAGATTTATTTTACTCCCACTGATTTCTTTGGAGAGAAACTCTTTTTCTAGAAAGACACCAGTTCGGGCAACAAACACTTTGTTGTCCTCTCGGTTGTAAAAGTAATATACTTTAGTTTCCTTAGGATATCCCACGAAAATACATTTATCAGATTTGTGTGCTAGTTTGTCAGAGATAAGTCTCTTGACATAAACTTCGCAACCCCAAATCCTCATGAAAGATAAACTAGGTTTCTTTCCACTCCACATTTCATATGGAGTCTTTGGAACCGATTTAGTTGGAACTTGATTTAGTGTGAAAGCAGCGGTTTCTAGGGCGTAACCCCAAAAGGATATTGGAAGATCAACTTGACTCATCATTGATCGAACCATGTCTAACAAAGTCCGATTTCTCCTCTCAGACACACCATTCCATTGTGGTGTTCCGGGCGGAGTCAATTGTGAAACTATTCCACAATTCTTTAGATGATCGTCAAATTCTTGACTTAAGTATTCACCACCTCGATCTGATCGAAGTGCCTTTATACTTTTGCCAAGTTGTTTTTCTACTTCATTTTGAAATATTCTAAATATCTCAAATGCTTCACTTTTATGTTTCATTAGGTAAACATACCCAAGTCTACTATAATCATCAGTGAAGGTTATGAAGTATTGAAATCCTCCCCTAGCATTGCTACTTAATGGTCCGCATACATCGGAATGTATCAACCCCAATAAGTCGCTTGCCCTTTCACCTAACTTGGTAAAAGGTGTCTTAGTCATTTTTCCAAGAAGACACGACTCACAAGTATCATATGACTCTAAGTCACATGAACCCAAAAGTCCGTCCCCATGGAGTTTTGAGATACGCTTCTCATTAATATGACCAAGACGGCAATGCCACAAATAAGTATGATTTACATCATTAGGTTTAGATTTATTATTTACATGATAGACATTATTTTCATTCTTGACATCCAAGATATAAAGGCCATTAAATGAATTAGCAATACCATAAAGCACATCATTTAAATAAATAGAAAATTTCTTATTCTCAATAAGAAACTTAAAACCTTCATTATCCAAACAAGAAATTGAAATAATATTTCTGCTTAAATCCGGAACATAATAACAATTGTTCAAAACAAGAATTAATCCGGAAGGTAAAGTGACTTCATAAGTCCCTACGGTTAATGCAGCAACTCTTGCTCCATTTCCCACACGTAGATCTACTTCACCTTCTTTAAGCAGTCTCCTATTCTTTAGTCCCTGCACATTTAGACAAATGTGAGAACCACATCCGGTATCCAATACCCAAGAATCAGTGGTAGAAAGGAGAATATCTATCATATAGATACCTGAAGTCGACGCAGCCTTGCTGCTCTTCTTCTTCTTTTGCTCTTCCAAGAAAGCCTTGCAATTACGTTTCCAATGACCAATTTCTTGACAATGGAAACAAATTGCATCCTTTTGTGTATCGGGTTTTGCCTCAGAAGCCTTGGCAACCTTTGCCTTGCTTATCTTGGGTTTGACAACTTTTGCCTTACCCTTGCCTTTGGCACCAGGCTTCTTCCCATCATGAACCAAGAGCACGGGAGAACCTTTCTCCACAATTTTCATCTCTGCAGTTTTGAGCATCCCATGCAACTCAGAGAGATTCTTATCCATTCCATGCATGTTATAATTCATCACAAACTGATTATAACTTTTAGGCAATGAATTAAGAATGAGATCCGTGGCTAGCTCCAATGGGATTGGATAGCCAAGTTTCTCAAGGTGCTCTACATAACCTTTCATTTTAAGAAAGTGAGGACTCACTTGTTGCCCTTCATTCATTTTACTAGTAGTGAATGCAACAATGGTCTTGTACCTCTCTTGCCTAGCTTGCTCTTGAAACATAGTTCTCAACTCCACGCCTATCTCATAGGCTTTCAAATGTTCCAAACTTTGTTGGAGTTTTGAACACATAGCAGCAAGCATGAGACAACTTACATCTCTAGAATCATTACGATGTTTCTTGTAATTGTCTCTTTCTACCCTAGGGGCAGTAGGCGGTGGTTCAGCAGGGAGAGGCCCATCGAGAATGTACAACTTATCTTCTTGCCTAAGAACGATTCTTATGCTACAGATCCAATCCATAAAGTTAGTACCATTCTCTTCGAGCTTATCCTTCTCAAGGATCGATCGCAACGACATTGATTGAGTGTTATTAGTCATTTTTCTACAAATATGCAAAATTTCCAAAATTTAATAAGTACCGATCTTCATTAAAGAGATAAATAATGTATTTTCAAACAAAAATACTCCCACTAAATTATATAACCTTCATATACATCCAATGTATAATATAATTTAAATGAGTTAAGATCCAACTTTAATTTAATTTCAAGTCCGCTAAGGCGGATTACACAAAATCAAATTAATTAGGTAGACAACTCTTGTCAATCATATCTCATATGACTCTTAGTTCCTTTTATGAGATTCTTTAAGAAATCCAATTTCAAAAAGCATGTTAAACCTCATCTTTGCCTAGGCCCAAAACTGTTTTGACGCCCAATTAAGTCTAACCATTTTAAACGCATAGTTAATGTGTCCCGCTAGGGCGTGCCCACATTATCTATCTTGCTCATACATAAATAAATTTAATGCACCTCGCTAGGGCGAATCTACATTAAAATCACTCATGTACTAACAAGTGTTTTAATCATGGCATGGCAATAAAAGACTTAAAACTTTCTTTGAAGGTTCATCACATGTAGCATATAACATATTTATGAGCACATAATATAAACATGTTACACATCAAGTTTAGCCACTAAATTAATCTTCATTAATTTAAGCATGATATTTATGTGTCATTAGTTTCTCTATAATTATGAGGATGAGACTATTTCAACTTTGGTTATTATCTCCAAATCAAGACAACAAGAAGTGCGGTCGAACTAAGCCATTAGGCAACCACAATCCCGCACTAATTCAAGAAACCAAGAAAGTAGTCCATGTGGCCGAAACTAAGCAATAGATGGTCTCGATGAACGTAGGCCAATTGCATTCACAATTCCACATGGATATCCAATCATTGAATCAAGAACTTTGTTTCTCAATTTTAGCAATTATGAACTCTTCATAATTCTAACTTCGTTTTATCTTTGAAACTTTGATTGCGATCAATTTTGGGAAACACAATCTCGATGAACGCAGATTAGCCATCCAAAACTTGAACCAATCTAGGAATCACAAGACTAAAACAAATAGGAAAATCAAACCCCAAAATCCACACACAAACCAACTACCCAAAACCCATTCCAGATCAGCAAGTCTGGACTGGTTCTGTTACTGGTTCTGTTGAATCTTTCGAAAAATTCCAGATTCTGTTTTTCAACCAAAATCAGACCTTCTGATCCCCTTGTGCGGCCGCCCAAAAACCCTTGTGCGGTCGCCCAAAACTGTGCGGCCGCCCAAGGCGTTTTGTGCGGTCGCCCAGTGCCATCAGAATGTGCAGAATTTTTAAGTTCGAAAATTTTGTCTCAAAATTGTTTTTCCCCGATTATTAAAACTTTGATCCAATCAAAATTAATAATCAACAATTCTGAATCCACCATAATTTATTTATTGCGATTGAATCGTGCGATTAAAGTTGCAAAACAATAAACCACATAAAATCACATAACACATAAACAACATATATTCCAATATTCAAATCATGCAAGGCACATAAACAATTTATATACACATAACATGATCCAAGTATTGAATTAATCAACATGAACGGGGCTCTGATACCACTGTTGGGTTTCGATCAAACATGCGCAGCGGAATTTAGCATTTAAAATTTTGAAACCCAAAGCCATGGATCCGTTCATATGATTAAATCAAATACAGTAACATGAATATAGGATAAAACTAACCCTTGATGGCTATCAAATTCTCTTGGTCTTTGGTGGAGGTTTGAAGACTTGATCACGATCACAAAGCTTTGAACACGAACTTTGAAGATGATGATTTTCACCCTCTAGCGGTATCCACACTTCGAACGAACATCAAAGGAGCTTCTTTGATCTTGGTTGCTAGACCAAATTGTGAAAGACTTTTTCACAATCAAAAGAACTATATGGAATTTATTTTGTGTTTTATTTTGTTCTTCAACCAAGAATGTCTTGGAACAAAATAAACCCTCTCTCAAACTCTTTGAGACTCACAAAATCATTAGCTTAGAGTGCTGGCCGAATTTTGTCTTTTATACACAAGCATGACCTATTCCAAATAGGAAACTTGTGTCAAAATCCATCCAAAATTCGTTTCCTAATCAAATTAGGAATCTGCCACCCGACAGTACTGTGCGGCCGCCCAAAAACCTCTGTGCGGTCGCACAACTATCTGAAACAAAACTGGTACATTTCTGAGCTAAGTGTGCGGCCGCCCAGTCCATTATGTGCGGTCGCCCACTTCCCAGAAGTCCAGAATTTCCAAAATTCCAATGTAGTCCTTTTAAAGATTCGTTCTATTGTGTGTGACCCTCTAGGATTATACTAAGTTGGCAATGGGTTCAAACATGAAACCATAAGATATGATTAGGTTCTAGCAAACCGTCATACCTACCCAAATAGTATAACTAGATACAAGTTCGCATTCCTTTAGAATATGTCACAATCCCTTTGTCCACGATGTCATTGAACACAAGTCATGGTCAAACAGTCAACTTGTTTTGTTCAATTCTTTCTCGATTCCGAATATGTTGATAATTCAAATGCTATTGATCCAATCAATCCATTTGAGTCCGGCCGAACATTTCATCAACATCATTCCTACGAGTGGCCCAAGCTTGACATCTCTCCGAGGAGGGACAAATTCATTTAGCTTATTATTCTTCCCTACGTGAATCCGATTATGCCAATCATACCCTTTATAACTTCCCGGTTAAAGGTAGCGTTTGAATATGTCAAACATAATGTTCATCAAGTGGAAGACTATAATAACTTCATGTCTAAGGATTCAAATGACATAACTAATATGAGATATATGTATGACATAGACCATGACATAAATCTCATAGAGCGGGTCATGTCCAGTACCTTGTTCCAAACAAGTACCCATAAATCTAACATGATCATCCCATGATCATTTAGCCTTTATACTAGTGCTTAACAAGTACTAGGGACGGAGATTATTATAAGTAAACATGAACAATAATAATAATCAAAACATCTCTTTATTGATATGAAATAAATGATAACAATTACAACGTTTATTAAACGTGCCTAGGGCACCACTACCAACAATATCCACCTAGGATGAAAGATATTCCCTTAGGTTTAGGAGAGGGTGACAGATATCCACATATCAAACCATTTCTAGGAGAGGATGATAGATATCTACCTAGGTTTAGGAGAGGATGACATATATCCCCCTATCAAAGCATCCAAGGAGAAGACGAAAGATGTCCCCCTTTTCCGGGTGAGCTCCCGCTAAGCAGCTCCCATGTCCCGAAAAACATCATTCTCTCGAACTACGTTTGGCTTGATTCCCCGCGAACGAGATACGTAGGAATCCTATACCCTTAGGTCTATCCCCATAACCAAATCGGCCAAGCCGTCCTCCCATCATAGGCAGTTTGGGATGCTTTTTAGGTCGACAACCCCGCTTTCCTATAGAGACGTTGCCGAGGGGCTGTGTAAGTACCCCAATCTGAACTTAAACCAACCTTAGAGGAATTCTTAGCACCATTCAGGGATAAACTGATAGGCTGGGACCTCCCTAAGATAAACTAAAAACTTTAGGACTGTTCTGGAATTAAACTTAGAAAAATCCAGAAGCTCGCCAGGCTGAGCCGTACGAATAGTTTGGGTACTAGAAGGCCCCAGCCGTACGGCTGGTTTGGGTGCCTTCAGTCCCTATAAATTGAGCTCTTTGCTGATCATTTCAGGGGGGAGAAAATAGTTTTGTATGCAGAAACTCTGCTGAAATACGAGCAGAAACACAAACATTGTTAGAATTGAGTGAAAGAGAGGAAGATAGGCTAGAATAAAACATTGGTGAGGCCTCCTTCTCCCCCATATCCTCTTCACTTCTCTTTATTTACTTGTTCATATTCTTATTTAGTTAATATCTTTATATTTCTTGTGATATTACTAATTGGAACCAAGCCTTGGAATGATTCATGGTGCCCTCATGCCTTGTGTATGATTAAGGGTTACAAACCAAAGATGATCATGGCTTGTTATGATTAATGAAATTTACTTTATGTCATTTACTTTCATGTCATTTATATTTATATCATTTAATTTAATGTCTTTACTTTTGGCTTGGTGATCCATTGCACATATGGAGAGAGCCCTTGCATATTTATGGCATTTATGTTTATGTTATGATGATCAAGTTTTAGTGGTAAAGTCTCAATCTTTACCATCCAAACTTTGATTTAAGCCTTAATAATGTCCCTTTGGATGATAAAGACTCAATCTTTATCCATCCAAAGGTTGATTTTTGATGTCTCAAAGCTTTGTCTTGGATGAATCATCCATTTGGGGGGTTAAAGTCTCCATCTTTAACCATCCAAATGGTTGTTTTGGCTTAAAAGCCATGTTCATCAACTTTGTTCTTATTTCCCCAATCATTGCCTTGATCATGCCCAAAACCACTTGTTTTTGGTGTCTAATTAATGATCAATGGTATAGGGATGTTGTTATAGGGATGTTGTTATGCATGTTTTTGTACCACAAAATAATCTGAAAAAGTCCCATTATGTTCAGTTTCAGCAGGATGTTTTGTTCCTGCCTGAAACTGGACTGTTTTCTGATAAATCTGTAAATTCTCAGGACAACCATCACCAGCCGTACGGATGGTTTGTTTAGGGAATTGTTTTTCCAGTTTTAACCCCATTCTGTTATGATCTTTGCAAATAAACCCCTATTGTTAAACTTTTTGACTGTTCTCTGTTAAAGTCAGTTTCTCCCCTTTTAAAAATACACACACACACTTGCACGTTTTTTGTCAACAAACTTAGGGAGACTCGGTTTTCCGAGGTGGATTGGGTGAACCGTCAAACGTTCTTCCCAAGACGTAACCTGACCTCCGAACTCATTTTCTCTCACCTTTTTCGTTAAAATTGGGTTTAAAATTAATTTAACGTGGCGACTCCGTTTTCTTGAACATATAGTGCCGTGTTTGATTCTCGAGGGGAACCCTTCCGTTTTCCCGTGGGTGTCTTACATGTTGGGAGAAAAACCTGAGTTGCTGTTAAGGGATAAAAGAGATACGGGTTCAGAGAAGTTGAGAGTGATGCGTAGATTTGAGGGGGATGATAACGTTGATGGGGTGCTACCAGATCTACGCAAGGGGAAGACAATTTGATGCATTGGTATACAAGGAGACTGGAATTGGATAGACGATAATTGACCATGGCCGGCGTGGAGAAGATACCAATAGAAAAAGATGGCAATACCACCGGGTTAGGGGTTTTCACCAACTCCATTTTTTTGAAAATACAAGAATGCCCTTTAAAATTGCCATGTGTGCACATATATATGATATATATGATTTGGGAAATAATAATGTTACAAAAGATGGCTACAAAATATGGTCTACAAAATGAGGTGTCATAATTGAATTGGTGTTTTTAATTGGAATGTGCCGGGTCCACTACCGATGTAGTCAATAAAATACCGCCACCACATCTTGTATCATTTATTTTGTAAACTTCTTTTGTAAGCCTATCATTGACCATATGATTTTTAGTTAGTTTTTTTAACACCCATCCATTTTCATAAACATTGCAACAAATTGTCAAAACCATGTAACTAACTGGTCGAAAAACAGATATCAGAATCAATTGAAACTTTATGTTGTTAACTTGTAATTTGTCTTTAAAAGAATCATACTATCTCCGTCCCAGTTTAAGGTTCTTAGTTTTTTTTTATGTTTATCTGAACGAACTTTGAGCATTAATTAAAGGTTGATCTAGTTATACTAATGAAAATCTAAAACTTGTTATTGGTACACCAATATAAATACTATTGATAATAAGTTTTAACTTTTCTTTAAGATGATTATATTAACCTTTAATTACTGCTCAAAATTCCTTCAGACGCCCACGGTAAACGCTGGGTAGCCAAGTGCGGAGCAGATAACTGCTAAAGCCTCTAAGTAGTAAGCAAAAAAAAACTAAAAACCTTAAACTGAGACGGAATGAGTATATTTTCTGTGTATTTAGAAGTGTTATGGGTGTTGAAAAAAAAATGTTTTCAAGGTTTAAACCAAATGGCGGTACGGGTATAAAATCAGGGGTGTTAATAGCGCCGCTAAAAAAAATAGAAGATGAAAAAACACACCTGAGAAAGAGAGAGAGAAGAAGTCCAGAGCGAGAGCGAGAAACGCCGGGAAGGGAAGGGAAGGGAAGGGAAGGTAAAGGCTACCGGCGATCTACACATGAAACTGCAACAGGTACACTCTACCCCTTTCTTCATTTTTTTTCTGGCTCGTGGCCTCATCTCAAGCCTGATTAAAATCAGTATTTATGCAGATTTTTTTATCTATGAATTTGGTGGGTATTTAACTTTCTTGTATGGAGAGATGATGCACTATTTTACTTTTGTTGATTGGTGTCAATTTGGTTTTGAAAAGGGGTTTTTTCTTGTTCATTAAAATGTATTTTTGTCACGTTTAGGCATTGTAAATTAAGCTTATGGTCTGTTTGGAAACCTCAATCAAGGCTAAGTATTGGAATTGTAAGAACAAAATGAATTCCGAGGAGTGGAAATTACTTTTCCAATTCTGTCATGGCTTGGTATTGAGGTTCTTATGTTTGGCACCCCATGACCAAGGCTATAAAACTGGAATTGGAAGAGTACAATTTAAATTAATCTTTCAATCCCTAATCCAAGACTCGGAATTGAGGTTCCCAAACATACCCTCAAAGGCACCTCATACTGGGTTTTTCTCTTCATTTCTAAATTGATGAAGCTGTGTAATTATGTTATAAAATCACAGTGAGCATAACGGGATTCCTTGATGTAGGTCAAGGTCTGATGGTCTCTGTTCAAGGTTAGATGCCAAAATTTGACGCTCAATATGCATAAAAACTAAGCTCGTTACGTGTTTTTGGAGTCTTGGAGATAGTTTGCGCTTGAAGGAATTTTTCTTTTTTTTAATATTCTACGGTCGAATTTTATTTGAAACAATAATTTTAATCATACAAGTAGAATCTAGCAGTTCTAATTCATGTAATTATGTCTTAACATAGATTATTTTCAACCGCAGTTAATCTTAGATGAGAGTGAGTTTCTTGGAAGCCTTGATCTCTTTATAGAATCTTAAGGGCATCATGGAGAATCCAAGTTTGTGCATATTTCATTCCTGCAATTCATTTGGTGCATTAGTTATACTGGTGTAACTTATGTGATCAAATACCCCTCTGAATTCATTCACATTCTCATTGTTGTCTTGCTATAAATTTGTCAAGCAATCAAAATTTTCTTTTACTTTGCTTGCGAGTTAAACAAATCAGATTTTTGTTAATAGACTTAAATGATCCACTTTGCAGTCTCAAACCTCTTTGGCCAGCACCCCCGTTTCAGAATGATAAAAAGGACGGTTGATATATTCAGGGGTATCCCTCCCTTCGAATGTCTACAAGGCAGGCAAAAATCTTCTTTTCTGTGTGATTTTTATTTTTTCAAAAAAAAAAAAAAATGTGATCGTTTTTGATTGATTCTTATGTCGTTCCCACCCATCCCAAAGTGTTCCACATGCATTAAAACTGGTCATGGATAACGACCTTGGACCAAATTATTTTGCATCATCTTTTACTTCAGCTGGATCCTAAGTTTGATGAAGCATGGTTACTGTCACAAGAGTGGTGAGAAGTTGGTTCATTGAGTCGGTGTCAGTCTGTTGCACACTGTTGGATTTTTTTTGGCCAATTGAACAAATGAGTGGCTATTCTTTGATTTGCCCAATACCCCTAAAAATAACACGCTTATGTTTCCACAAATGAAAGTACACGAAAATAAGATTGTGTCCATTATTATCAAACGATGAGGAATATCATTTGACCTACTGAAATTCCTCTTAATCTTTCAAAAAGGACGTATGTTGGCCAAAGGAGAATCCTGGTTTTACACCGCTTTAACTTGTTCATGGAAATGAGGTCGCCGTAACTTGTCGAGAAAAAGAAAATGAATCTGTTGAGAAAATAGATTGGAGAACAACAATGAATTGATTCAACTGTTTAGTAAAAGGACTTAATGACTACGGAGGTAAACATATATCTACAGGAATCAAAACATGCATTATATGGGTAACATAAAAGATCCATAGGTCATTTTATCTTGGAAGTAATGAATGCTAAGATCTACATATAACCCTATATTTGTAGGAGAGAAAGGTGCGGGGAAGTTTAAAGGAATTTAACTTATCTAAGATGTGAGTAATGCTAGATAGTGATACTCCTAACAAATGAGGACCTGGGTTAACATTGAAAAGAACTTGTCTTTTGTGTTTGGTGAGGCTTTTTTCAACAGTATGATTGCATCTATAACTGATTGAGAAGTAACCGATAAAAGCAATCTGTAGCTGTTGAATACCACTTTGACCACAACTTTAGGACATGGTGACTGCCACCTCATTTTATAACTGCACAGTTCTATTGTTCTGTTTTTGATGAGTCCCTCTTAGGGGAAGTTGCTTTTCTAGCTCTTTGGATATAGATTTATAAAGGGTTTTGTTAGGATACCCGCTATAGGAGTATACTAACAAGTGTCCCATATTTTTGTTAATCAAAATACCTGTTTTAGAGCAAAGCAAGTTAATCAAGAGGGCATAATTGTGATTTAACTTTATGAGATATACATATCTCTCACGTGTGTTATGCACATGTGCCTCGCGTGCTTCCCTCTACCACACGTGCTTCCTGCACGATTGGTCTTTTTATTAAGAGAATTCAAAGGAAACTACCAAGGACAAATGAATAATTTTTTTCACTTGCACCTCTGCATATGAATTGTTCAATCATACTTCACATATACATTCCCGTATATGCACTTCCTCTTATGTCACTTCCTGCAAATGCACTTTCGTATATGCTGCATCCTGTATATGTACTTCACATATGCATACCTAGCATATTCATTTTGCATCTGCAACCTGCATATGTGCTCCACATATGCATATCCCGCATATGCACTTTGCATCTACATCCTGCATATGTGCTTCATATTTGCATATGTACTTCCGCATATGCAGTGTACTCACTCCGCCCCTAAATTAATGTCCACTATTAAGATTATTTTTTGTCCCAAAATGAATGTCATTTGTAAAAAACTTTGTACCTAAATGTTTTTTTACTGATTTTTTTCACTAGTCATTTTACACTTGCAAAACTAAATGTTCAGAAAGTTGATAACAAGAATATTTATGCATTTTTGTCTTTTATTTGTACCAAGACATACATATCTCTCACGTGTGTTATGCACATGTGCCTCGCGTGCTTCCCTCTACCACACATGCTTCCTGCACGATTGGTCTTTTTATTAAGAGAATTCAAAGGAAACTACCAAGGACAAATGAATAATTTTTTTCACTTGCACCTCTGCATATGAATTGTTCAATCATACTTCACATATACATTCCCGTATATGCACTTCCTCTTATGTCACTTCCTGCAAATGCACTTTCGTATATGCTGCATCCTGCATATGTACTTCACATATGCATTTTGCATCTGCAACCTGCATATGTGCTCCACATATGCATATCCCGCATATGCATATCCCGCATATGCACTTTGCATCTACATCCTGCATATGTGCTTCATATTTGCATATGTACTTCCGCATATGCAGTGTACTCACTCCGCCCCTAAATTAATGTCCACTATTAAGATTATTTTTTGTCCCAAAATGAATGTCATTTGTAAAAAACTTTGTACCTAAATGTTTTTTTACTGATTTTTTTCACTAGTCATTTTACACTTGCAAAACTAAATGTTCAAAAAGTTGATAACAAGAATATTTATGCATTTTTGTCTTTTATTTGTACCAAGACATTTTAAGAATGAAGTTTGGACATTCATTTAGGGGATGAAGGGAGTACCATATATCAAGTACTTTTCATGATTAGACAAGGTCAAGGAAAGTTCCGTGTTCCGCATTTGGTATCACCGGGAAATAGATTGGACGATGGATGGAATTGCGAAGTGAGCCATTGGTCCAATCATGGGATTACATGTGGCCTAGCCAGGTTAAAAGGAGAATGGCGGGATGGTCCCCACAAGGACACGATGCTTCTGCCCTCCGTATGGACAAACCAATGTGAAAATGACACTGTTTGGTACGGACATAAGGTGCCTTGTCACGCAGGCTTGCTTTCAGCGTCTATAATTATCTCACGACTTTTACTCTTTGGTTGTTTGTATAGCGCCAAATATAAACCCATATGATCAAAACCTCGCAAATGATTACTCAAAAAAAAAAGATTCATTTGCAATGAATTATGTAATACTTCTTTTATATATAAACCAACAGTTTATTTAGTTGTCAATAGTGCTTCTGCTCTGCTTTCAGCACTCTGCCTCAGTATATTTCAATGCCTTTACTTTAGCTTAGCAAGGATACCCATTTAATAAGGTGATCGATGTATTTACTTGAAATGACATTTTTCTACCTTCTCCTTTTGCTAAAGTTCCCGTCAACTTGTTTTACGTAGACTTATATGGGTTTAATCCATGTGTCAGATGGAGGTAGTCTGTCTAAACAGCGAGCCTATGTTTGATGAAGGCGACGAATTTGAGGAGGAAGGAGACTATAGAACAGAAGACAATGACGATCTGCTGTCAAAAAAGGAACCCCCACGACCTACTGTTGGGTTGGAGTTTGACTCTTTTGATGAAGCCTATGACTTTTACAATAGATATGGCAAGGATCAAGGGTTCGGAATCAGAGTGACCAATTCATGGTTTAGATCGAAAAGGAAAGAGCGATATAGAGCAAAACTTAGCTGCAGTAGTGCTGGGTTCAAGAAGAAGAGTGAAGCAAACAACCCAAGGCCAGAAACAAGAACTGGCTGTCCCGCAATGATTATTATTAAGCTTGTTGACTCTAAAAGATGGAGAATTGTTGAAATCGAGCTTGAACATAACCATCAAGTGAGTCCAGAAATTAAACGTTTTTACAAGTCGCATAAGAGAATGATTCTTGCAGGCAAAAAATCTCAGCAGTCTGAACCTGTTAAAGAAGTGCATACAATCAGGCTGTACCGTACAACTACATTAGATGCTGGTTGTAATGGGCATTCAAATCATGATGAAAGGGCGGATAGAAATCATGTCAATCATTCTAAGCACTTGAAGCTTAAAGAAGGGGACGGACAGGCGGTCTATAATTACTTCTGCCGTATGAAACTGACTAATCCAAATTTCTTTTACCTGATGGATCTTGATGATGAAGGGCGATTACGGAACATATTCTGGGCTGATGCGAAATCCCGGGCTACTTATAGTTTCTTTTCTGACACAATTTCAATCGACACATCATGTTTGACAAACAAGTATGAAATACGCCTGATTTCATTTGTTGGAGTAAATCACCACGGACAATCTGTGTTGTTGGGATGTGGATTCCTTGGAGACGAGTCTGTGGAGTCTTATGTTTGGATCTTTAAAGCATGGCTTACATGTATGATAGGACGGGCCCCACAAGTCATTGTATCTGATTGGTCCAAGCCACTGCAAAATGCAGTTTTTACCGTCTTCCCACAATCACGCCACTGTTTTTGTTTGTGGTATATTATGCAACGAGTTCCCGAGAAATTGGGAGGGTTGAAGGGTTACGAGGCAATCAAAAAGCAAATATGTAAAGCTGTTTACGATTCTTTGAGAATAGTGGAATTTGAAACTTGTTGGTCTGACATGGTCAAAGGTCATGGGCTTTCTGACAACAAATGGCTCCAAGAACTCTATGAAGATCGAGAAAGATGGGTCCCGGTTTTCTTGAAGGACATATCTTTTGCAGGGATGATTCCTCTCGGTGAAAACGAGACAATGAATCCATTCTTTGATGGGTATGTACATAAACACACATCATTTAAGGAATTTGTTGAGAAGTATGATCTTGCTTTACAAAGAAAGCACATGCAAGAAGCTTTGGCAGATTTGGAGTCTAAAATTGGGAGCTTTGATTTGAAAACAAGATGCAGTTTTGAGTTTCAACTCTCCAAGTTTTATACAAAGGACATTTTCAAGAAGTTCCAGTCCGAGGTAGAAGGTATGTACTCTTGCTTTAATACAAGACAAGTGAATGTCAACGGTCCGATAATTACATATTTAGTCAAAGAACGGGTTGAAGTCAATGGAAACGAAAAACAGATAAAGAACTATGAGGTTTTGTATGAAAGGAGTCAATCAGAAGTGCGATGCATTTGCAGTTTGTTCAACTTCAACGGTTATTTATGCAGGCATGCATTGAATGTCTTAAATTATATTGGCATTGAAGAAATTCCATCAAAGTATATACTAACGCGTTGGTGTAAACATCATAAACAAAAGCTTCATCTTGACTATGGCGATGAAGATGTTGACTTTGATGACCCTTTGTATCGGTATAATCATTTGTATAAACGGGTAATTCAGGTTGTGGAAGTAGGGGCAGAATCGGAAGAACATTATAAGGTTGTAGTGAAAGAGTTGGAAGAATTGATGAAAAAGATCAGTCTTTTTAAATGACAATGTGGCTTTAATGGTGTTGTACAAATGCATTCTAATGGTTGATTTTTGTTACCATGTATATATAGGCAGTTCATGAAATCTGCTGCTTCTTCAACATTTTGTCTTCTGGAATTTGTTTATTGCATCATATTTTGGTCCATGTAGCTTTACATCAACAGACTTGACTCGTAGAATGGAAACGAGTTAAAGCTGTCAGTTTTACAAAAACTGACAAGTCAGATTGCTGGAAGCCTGAAATTGTCACATTCACTCCGTCCCAAAATTCGCTCTTGATCAAGAGCGATTTTGGACGTTTATTTTGGGACATTGGTACAACTAATTTGATAGTAAAACAGACCGTGTTTGTAGTAAAATGAGCAGTTTTAAAAGTCTTGAATCTGTTTTTTTCCACTGCAAGGAAAAATAGTCTAATCACAACATTTTGTGAATAAACTTAAGTGCAAGATTGTCAATGATAATGGAGTTAGAGATCACAATTTCCTTAAACAGGATTGCCATAGAGCTGCATCTGAAACAACAAATATATTATCCTGAACAGTTCATTCAGCGAAAAAAAAAAATCATCAACAAGCAATTTGCCAAGGTTAACATTATTGCATAACATGACCGAAGTAAAAGCGATTTTTCAAAACTGTTGAAGCCCTTCTAACACCCAAAAGAGCAAGGAAAGCTTTTTCACATACTCTATATATTATGTTTCATTCATTTATCAACCTTCCGTTCCAATCGTTTGATTAAACAATCAACATGAAAAAAAAATAAAAAAAACCTTTGCATATTTATATGCTACACACAAGAAAGAGTTTCTCGAGACGAGAATCTTCACTCCAAAAATTACTGAGAGATAAGGGATCCCATACACCCACGAAGGAGAGAGATGGGGATGGGAATATCAATGAAGCAATTCAACAAGTCTTTTACTTGAATCCGATTAATCACCTTAGACAAGTAGGAAGGGTAAGGCCATGGCAAACGAAAGCCAAAACAACGTACACAATCACCAGTAGAAGGAATATCAGAGCAATCCTGCATTAGGTTTAACATTATGTCAGTAGGCAACACAATATTCATTCCAATGTTGCATAAAGTGAGCTTGACAAGTACTCCCTCCGTCTTGAAATAAATGTCACACCTTGATTTTTTTGGTCAACTTCATTGAACTTTTGACCGACTTTTCATGAAAATTCATTTATCGTCATGAAATTCCAAGAATAGTTATTGACAGTGTTTCTAGAAGTGTACCAATAACCATTTTCAGAATAACATGAAGATAACTAAATTTTCATAACTTGGCTAAAGTTCAACCAAATTGACCAAAAAGTCGGGGTGTGACATTTATAATGGGAAGGAGAGAGTATCAAGTAAAATGACCTTGGAGTAAAAGGGTGCATTTGGGAAAGGATTTGGGAGTTAGGAAAGTATAGACATTAAGGGTTTCATTTTTCTTCTTCCCCAAGGTTCCTACTCCCTACGTCTCAAAATAGATGTCGTTATGAGCACTTGCACAATTCTTAAGAAATGCAATTAATGCAAGTGAAAAGTCTCATATACCCTTAAAGTAATCCAAATACATAGGCAATTAAATCATTGTGCAAGAGATAGTTCACTATCATTAATAATGGTATAATAGGTATACAACAACAAAAAATCCTTGACAATAGTAAAACGACAAGTATTTTGAGACAAAAATCAACTCCCAAAACGACATATATTTTGAGACGGAGGGGTATTTGTTACATATTATGCACCAAGTGCTGGGAGAACAACTGAAGGGGAGCACTAGCTAGTGCTATGAGTAACTTTCGAGGGATCTGATTATATTCTAGGAGAAATAACAAAATATCTCTCCTAAGAACTTTCATGTAAAAGATGTCCGGACATTTTTCTAATATCAAGAAGTCTAAAAAATATCTAACTAATACCCAGACGTCCAAAATTTAACATTAATAGGAATTATAATGACTTCCTACTTGCATACAACAAATTGAGTGGGACATCGGAAAACATAGTTAAACTGAATGGGGGCAATATCAATGTATTTCACATGAATTAATGGCATGTGAAGGACATGGGGTCTGATTGTCTCCTAGTTGAAAAGGATACCATTTTAAATGAAGCAATATGTTTGAGGATCCCAGGAGCTACAAGCGGGCTCTTCTCATGTAGACTTTCAAGGAGGATGTGCTACATTGCCCATTGCAAATACCACCATCCTACGCTGGTTATCTGTTTTAAATCATTCTATATCTTTTACAAAATCTGGGTTTAAATGCCCTTTTTCATCAGTATGTTTAGCTTAGCCGCCATTGATTACTAGAGATTTGCACTCCAATTTCACCACAGGTTTCTGCAAAACTAATGAAAACGCAGATTCTAAACACTACCTCTGTCCAAGAAAAGTGTCTAACCATAAAATTCAAACATCTAAATATACACTTTGACTTTCATATACGTCCTTTAGTTTGTACCAATATACTTCTTCTTTTTCTTTTATGGGCTGGAAGTAGTTATAATTATCCAGAAGATTCATTCTGGAAGATGCTAAAAGGGAAAGTGGGACACTATTATGGGCTGGAAGTAGTTATAATTATCCAAAAGAGACTAATAAATAATAATCCAGTTTAACAATGAATCAAATATTTGAAAGGTGTTTTCTGAGAACGTACGTGAGCTTGACATTTCTCCACCACACAGTGCTCCTGAAACGGCGAGCCTGTTTTCTGAATCGAAATGTGTTCCCTTGCATAGTAGCTGTTTTATCAACCAACAACTCCAAGCGATCACCCCTTTCCAAAACTTTGTCAATATTCTCTATAATCACATTGCGCACCTGTTAATGACACAACAACCAAAAATTATGGCATTATTAAAATACAACAGATAAACAACACAAAAGCAGCAGCAAATAAGCAGTAATATATGGATATCAGGAGACCTATCACATCAAATCCTATTCAAAGTTCAAGGTTTGATTACAGAATGATATTTTTCACCCCAACCCTCTTCGTGAATTCTGAAGCCAGTGCCATGAGCCTAATCTCAACTCAGTCTCATTTCTAGTCACCTGGGCTCAGTTACATAGTTCTATGCCCGACCCAATTCAGTCGAAAGCAAGCTCATAATATAGGCCGCACTCATTCATATCTTTCTTTATTACAAACGCTAGGAGCCTATAATTTCTCAAGAGCTTAAACAATGGACAAGAAACTAAACTATATACTCCGTCCCATTTGAAGTAGCAAAATTATCCATTTTGGGTGTCCCACTTAAAATTGCAAAATCCCAAAATGAAAACTTTATAATGTTTCTTAATCAATGGTACCTACTTGTCATACATACATCAACTAACACACTTACTATTCTCTACCCCACTAATAATTCTTACCTCACTATCTATACGCACAACACCTTAATATTTTATACTTCTCCTTAATTCCCGTGCATGACAAGTTTTTTGCTGTTTCAAATGGGGCGGAGGGAGTATATATTATTTAAATTTTACACAAGAGCATTTGTTTCTCTAGTCATGCTTAGTAAGAATCCAAGACATACCTGACTCATTTCACCTTTCAATCGGTTTATCCTATCTGCATTCGGATCATTCGAATAATAATCCATTTGTTGGCTGAGAACCCTTGAGAACTCATCATTCATACCATAAGCCTGCGCAGAAAGAACGGCACGACCATAGGTCCTCACAAATCTCTGATGAATGTCTTCAAGAAAAGCAAAGGGGATTCTTCCTGCACAGAATTAGCATTTGGGTAAGAAAAATGTATTGTTATCCAGCCGATAAACAATCAAAGGGTCCTGGTAAACACCAGACAGACAGCACAAAACTTTAAAAATCAGCATGTGTGGGCATGTTGTCTAGAGAGTGATTACACACTCAATTATAATGAAAAACTAAATTGCACAAAGGCATAAAAGTTCCGTATAACTCCTAGTTTCAGACCAGCATATATAATAAGGAGTTACAATCACCATCATCATCATAATAAATGTATCTGCCAACATGGCGATCGGAAATATACTGGAACCAATCTCAAGATAAATGGAGAAAATTTAGTCAAGCTGCATCACTTGTTCAAACTACAATGAACAGCAGCTACAGGAAACATGCAGCAGTCAAAATTAAAATGACACCCCAATTCGAAGTGGTAAATCATCATATAGAACCAGATTCCTGCAAAGACTCATCAACATGTGCCTATACAAATCCTTGGCTCCCTTAAAACTCCTGTTCACAAGGGCGCAATAAATCTTAAATATTAAAACTGAATTAAATATAACGACGTTCACAGGCAGCCAATCATTCTTGAATTTAGAACCTAACTCCAAACTGAGGACGTGGACGAGAATGGTTTAATTTACGTTAGTTGTTGATTTGATGTCTTCCGCCATATTTTTTTTTCATTATCATCTCTCCATTTTTATCATTGTTTTCTCATCTCTTCTTTGAGTGTCCATATGATGATTCATGTTAGTCGACCCCAAATCACTCTGGGACTTAGGCTTTGTTGTTGTTGATTTGAGCACTTGATTAGGTATCCACAAGTGGTCTACTTGTAGATCACACAAATGCAATTGAAGATATGGATATGTGCAGATGTGCGCGCGCGTAAACACTCCCACTTACAGAGACTGTGCAGAGGATCCATGAACAGTGTTAGATGAAGACGAGTGAAGTGGGGGTAACTTCTTGAAGAATTGCAGAAATTAAAAATAGGGCATCTAAAAGTAGCCCCGTTGTCTTTCTTTTCTTTATCTACACAAGCCCTCTTGTCTATCCTCAAGACTGGATACAGAGTCCTAGAGAATTAAGTATTGCATTAACAACACAACCAGTCACTAATATAAGCAGCATGCAATAGGCAGTGAGTTAAACTATGAGCTACAAAGGAAGTCCATCCCACAATTTAAGTATGGAGTTCACATTTACGAATCAGAAGCATCCCAACTCAACCATTTAATTCCTAAATAAGAATAATTTTCCAATCATGTTTATGAAGGTCAGCCTCCTCCATACCTGAGAGAAGGAACCTAAATCAAGTTTGAAGATGGATAGAATATCACGTTAAACATTTCAAAGATAATGCCAACAGCACATTAACGCATATAAATATCTACAATCCCAGATAACTTACACAATGGACATTTCAATCTTTAATGTATCCACACATGAGCTTAATTTTGTAGTTCTAAGATTCAATTATTTACCATAAATTAAATTGGGCCCTAGTTGCAACAAAACATGTGAGTTTTTCCTCTGCCCCTAACGGTTATCTTTAGTAAACCAGAAAAAAATGTTGTTTAGTATTGACCTACAAGCATAAAAGAAAGTCATTTGCCACATCTTCTCCAATAGTTGGTTGTTTTGCATGCAGAAGCGCTACATGCTTAGTTAAGTTCACTCAGTTGGCTACACGTGCAACCGAAATAAGTTAAAGACCCTTCGACATTGATGGATTTACACAAGGCGTACTCTTCCCAGATGCAAATAATGACTTATCTTCAGTTATTTTATTAAAGTTCATGATTTCATCCTCCGGAGTTCAATAATTTTTTGCTACCATCTTAGAAAATTGATATTGGAAATAAAAAGACAATCATAACTATTAAAACAATACCCTATTGGAGTTCGCTAACCAAACAAGAGAAAATTGAAATTTTTTCGGACATTCATTTTTGAAGAGGAGTTAGTACTTTCTATAAATCAAGCAACAATTCTAGGTCAAATTTTCTACACCCACAAAAATCCAAACATATATGCATACTCATCAATCTATAGCTGACGTAATTTAACGCAGGGAACAAACTAGCACAACATTCCCAAATAAGTCAACGATGTCGAAAACAAACAAATTAAACAAACAGACACACATAGCGCGGGAAAAGCTGGCTTACTTCCGGCACTTTCATCGGCCATACAAAGAACGGTGAGTCCATCGGTACGCTTAACATGAAAAATGTAGCGATCTTGAGAATAAGAAACGTTCATGTCATCATTCCCAGAAATCTTATCGAGGATTTGCCGAGCGATGGCGCTAGCATTTGTCGATGGGCCGCTGAATTCCGCCAACACCACCGATCCCCTCGCTACAAGCGTGTACAAAATCGCCATCCCTGGTTCTCTTTTTTTCTCAATCAATCAATGATTTGGATCGATGAACAAAAGGTGCTAGATCCAATAATATTGAATTGATTGATGAATTGGGGAAAAGGGAAACTAGGGTTTGGCAGAATTTTATGGTGGAATTCGATAAGAAGGGATTTGAAAATGGGAACGAGAGGGGATATTGAATTGAAGGTGGGAGACCAACCTGCTCTTGGCTGGCCGGTTCTTGCTTTTTTCGAATTGAGAACTTTTCTCCCACAGTAATTTTAAAATTTGACCAATAGAAAGTTTCCTGTAATCATGGAGCCAGCTCACATGTCGATGCATTATAGTCCACATTTTTCGTTGTTACTACAAGAGAACTTTGAGCAGTTATAAATGCTACTTATAATTATGTTAATGTGAATCTAAAAATTGATATTAATAGTATTTATAATGATGTATCAAGAACAATTTCAAAAATTTCATTAGAATAGTTAAAAGTATCCTTAATTATTACTCAAGGTTCTTTCGTAAAACTCACAAAAATAGGGGGCTATCATTCTAGGACAGAGGGACTAGTATTCAGCGGACATTAACATGCCTGTTGAGTTTTTTTTTTTTTTTTAATAAGTTCTAAATAAGTGTCTGCTCTGAATTATTTTGTGCCTCTTATAGCATTAGAAAATGCCTCTTGTATTATAACAAATGTAAAATTCAAAACAGACACTTCTTAAAATTCAAGCAGACACTTCTAAGTTCAAAGCATACACTTTTATAAGTGCATGCTGAGAGTTTTTTTTTTAACAAGGCCAAATAAATGCATGCTCTAATGTTAAAATAAATGCCTGTTATGGGCATTATTTGTGCCTGTTCTATGCATCAAAATGTCTAAACATGCTTTGGTAGTGTCAAAACATGTGCCTGCTCTAGTGTTAAAATTTGTCTGCTGTAATATTGAAAAATGCCTCCTACAGTTTCTAAAAGTGCCTGGTGAGTTTTCATGAGTTCCAGTTATTTACATCAATGCCACCGCGCCTTCTCACAGCGTTCCGCTTATTTTCAAATCTGTCACTCCGCTTTTTTAAAAACATGTTCTACACTAGCGTTAGTGTAGAACACGTTTTTCTCAAGATTTTCTGTTTAATCTAATCTAATCTAATCTATTCATATATATATATATATATATATATATATATATATATATATATATATATATATATATAAATCTGTCTCTCTCGGTTTTCTCACAAGTTCCTCTTCCTCAATTGTTTTGATAACTTGATTAATTTAGATCTCTAATTTTATATTTAGTAATTAGTAATATGTCAATTACTAAATGTAAAATTAGAGATTTTGTGTTTAGATTTGCTTTGTTTCTTCAATACAAGTTTTAAGTTAGGATTTTCTTTTGTTTGAAAACTAGTTTCAATTTCTTTCTTTTGGTATTTCTTTGTTTATAATTCAAATTTTATACTCCCTCCGTCCCGCCCGACTTAAGATTTTTGGTTCCGACACAGGGATTAAGGAAAACTATTATTTTAAGAGAAAAGAGAATGAGTGGAGGAAGTGTTGTGAGTATAAAAAGTAATGTATGAGCGAGAATGAGTGGGATGAATAGTAAAAAGATTGTTGTTGTGAGTAAGACAAGTGGGTCATATTAAATTAAAAAGTAGTATAACCTTTCCATTTTGGGCCGTCCTAACTCGAGTGGGACGCCCAAAATGGAAAAGACAAAGACTCAAGTGAGAACACACATACCCGTTTTATCTATGAGTCAGGTCATTTCGACCCAAAACCCAACCCATGACCCGGCCATTGAACCTGCTCCATGACCCAAGGGGCAACTCATGCCACGTGGCAACTTCTTATAGGCTCAAAAAAAAATTCTTTTTTTTTTTGGCTCCAGGACTCAAGGGCGACCCTGCCACGTGGCAGCCTCTCATAGGCCCAAAAAAAAATTATTTTTTTATGGTTTTTTTTAATTTTTATATTTTTTTTTGACAAAGACTCAAGTGAGAACACACATACCCGTCTCATGGATGAGACGGGTCATTTCGACCCCAAACCCATCCCATGACCCGGCCATTCTCCATGACCCAAGGGGCAACCCATGCCACGTGGCAACTTCTTATAGGACCAATTTTTTTTATTTTTTTTTTGGCTCTAGGACTCAAGGGCGACCCTACCACGTGGCAGCCTCTCATAGGCCCCAAAAAAAAAAAAAAAATTTGGTTTTTTTTTTATTTTTATATATTTTTTTCGGTTTGTCAAAAGTAATAGTTACTATAACATAATGTAATGACTGTATACATATAAAGTAACAGTTTGTATACATAAAAATAATACATATATATAGAAAAGTAACATTGTATTTTTTTATGTTTTCTTCGTTTGCCAAAAGTAATACTTATTACAACTAAAATGTAATGATCGTGTTACTTATATGTAATAATGTTTATACATAATTGTAACACATATGTATAGAAAAGTAATAATTCAACCATTTACATTTTTAGAGCTAAAAACACTTGATTAGTGTTACATGTAAAAGTATTACATTATATATAGAAATATGTTATAATTTCTTTTATTAAAGTGTTACATTTACTTGTACAAACAATTACATTCATATATATGAGTTGTTACTTTTCAAAAAATTAAATCAAAATACACACTATTTTACATTTTTACAAAAGCATTATTACATTTCAGTATAAATGATAATTACATTTAGATATTGCTTGGGTTACATGTAATTATAGTTAGTATTACATTTGAAAAAATGGGTAAAACGAGCTTTTGTTTTTGTAAAACAGGTGTTACGTTTACTTATGAACAATATTACTTTATATGTATTCAGTCATTACATTAAGTTATGGTAACTATTACTTTTGGTTAACGACGAAAAAGCCGAAAAAATAATATAAAAACTAAAAAAAAAAAAATTGGAGCTATGGGAGGCTGCCACGTGGCGTGTTCGGCCCATGGGTCATGGGGCGACCCGTCTCATACATGAGACGGATCCCCTTGTTCTCATGGGAGACCACCTCAATGGAAAATCGTCCTAAGTCGAGCGGGACAGAGGGAGTATTGATTAGGGTGGTCTATAAATCTTAAACTCTCTCTCCAAATTCAATCTTAGATCAGATTTTGAGATTTATATAACTCTAAGCACAAAATCTAAATTTTGTTTTTTTCATCTTTGATTTGAATAAGTCAAGAGGAATGATGGTTAATTCGTGTTTGAGTTTATTGCCTTCTCCCCTAGTTGGAAGCCTTTGCATTCTCCTCTTTATGGAGCCTTTGTATTCTCCCCTTGTTGGGAGCCTTGGTTTTCGTGCGATTGCTTGTGTTTCTTCATTCTAGTAGTGTTTGGGAACATTGGTTGGTGGTTAGCTAATTCAGATGCTTTAGAATATTGTGTTTTCAAAGCTAAATTTTTTTTACAGTGGGGATTTTGTAAATGTCAAGATTGGTCAGTGTCCAAGCTATGCTTGAAAAGGCAGCTACGTGTCCCAAGACATTGTGAAGAGAGATACGAGGTCGAAAGTTTGGATAAAACTAAGTGGAGGTCCGAACCGACTGGTGTTGAAGAATCAGCGGATGAGTTGTGGTTAGGGGTGAAATGCCACTCGTGTGAATGGTCATAAAATCCGCTTCCTGGGTGATACATGGCTTCACAATGGTACTAGTGCATTTGGTGGCATTGTAGTTTTATGCACAAACACCCTCGTTCGTTATCCTTCTTTTTATTTTTATGTAATTTGAATTGCCAATGTAATGATTGATAAAATTTGGGTTGAGCCTCTAAAATTTGTTGAGAGCCTACTCGAACTCTTATGCTTTTGCATCTAATTTAATGGTAACTAGTAGGTAACCCGTGCTCTGCACGAGAATCTATTCTGTTAATGTTTTTTGTATTTTCCTTTTTTGATGTTTTTAATTGATAAATTAACATAATAATTTTATTTGAAAATATATGTATATTTTAAATTAATCAAAATATTTTCATAGCTTTGGTTGTACATAGTTGTAATAAATATATTTTTTAATTAATTTAGAAGTACATTTAAGTCTGTTGTATGAATATTTCAAAAAACCTAATGGTATTAATAGTAATAATTAACATATATAGTAACTATTATGATAAAATAATATAATTAATAGTAATAGTTAATATATATTGTAACAATTATGATTAACTAATATTACTAATAATAATAATTAACTTATATAGTAACTATTATAGTTAACAATTATATTTAACTATTATAATTAACTAATACTATTAATAGTATTAGTTAGTTATAATAGTTAAATTTTACTCCTTACGTCCCGGAGTAAGAGTCCTATCTCCCATTTGCACGGAAATTAAAAAATGATGGTAGTAAGTAAATGTTGTGAGTGTAAAAGTAAATTAGGAGAGAGAATGAGTGGGAGTGAATAATAAGTTGATTGATTTTGTGAGTATAAAAGTAAAGTAGGAGAGAGAATGGCTGTGATGAATAGTAAATATTCTTTGTCATTTTAGGAAAAAGACTTTTACTCTGTGACGTATCAAAATAGAAAGTAGGACTCTTACTCTGGGACGTAGGTAGTAATAGTTAACTATAATAGTTAACTATTACTATTATAAGTATTAGTTACTATAGTATTTACCTATATTAGTTACCTATTATAGTGCCTATTACTATTATAAGTATTAGTTACTATAGTAGTTAACTATAATAGTTACTTATTATAGTAACTATTACTATTATAAGTATATAGTTAACTATTATTATAGTTAATTATTATAGTAACTATTACTATTATAAGTATTAGTTGCTATAGTAGTTAGCTATATTAGTTACTTATTATAGTAACTATTACTATTATAAGTATTAGTTACTATAGTAGTTAACTATAATAGTTACTTATTATAGTAACTATTACTATTATAAGTATTAGTTACTATAGTAGTTAACTATATTAGTTACCTATTATAGTAATTATTACTATTATAAGTATTAGTTAACTATAACATTTAACTATAATAGTTACCCTATATAGTAACTAATACTATTAGCTAATACTATTAGCTAAGAAAAAGAATTTGAAAAGTCTCTTAGACTACCCACAATGGGGGTATGAAATGGTGTATGAAAATGGGGGGAGGTGTATAAAACCATTGTGGGGGGGGGGGGGGGTGTATGAAACTTGGGGGTTGAATTTTGGGTATGAATTCTTTCATACCGGTTGAAATGGGGAGGAAGGCTGCACACATGGCACGTGGCGGCAGCTCTTTGACCGGTCTGTGGCGCGTGTACCACACGGCCCGACAGGGCGCGTGTGGTACCGCCCAGGCGGGTTTTTTTTTTTTTCCTGTGTTGCCACGTGTCTCTCTATGATTGGTCAGTTTATAAAAAATAAAAATGATATAAAAGTAGTGGGGTATAGAATGATGAGTGGGAGGGAGATGAATTTTTTTTTCCAACTAACCATTGTAAGGGGGTTGTATGAAAGGGGTGTATGAAAGATGAGGTGGATAGGATAAAGTGTTAAAGTTTGTGTGGAATTTGGGGAGGTTGTATGAAACCATTGTACATAGCCTTATTTATAAGAGTGGTAATGATGTGGCAACACCAAATGCAACCTTTCTCTAAGACTTGTCTATGTGGCAACACCATGGCTCTCCTCACCAACTTTATATATATATATATATATATATATATATATATATATATATATAGATTTGAATTTCAAAAAAAAAAATATGATTAATCTATTCGACCAAAAAAAACCTAATCTAATCAAAATTAATTTAGTCCAAATCTATATATATATATATATATATATATATATATATATATATATATATATATATTTGAATTTCAAAAATAAAAAATATGATTAATCTATTCGACCAAAAAAAAACCTAATCTAATCAAAATTAATTTAGTCCAAATCTATATATACATATATATATATATATATATATATATATATATATTAAAGTTGGTGAGGAGAGCTGAGGTGTTGCCATGTGGACAAATCATGGAAGAAGCTTGAATTTGGTGATGCAACATCAACACTACCCTCTTAACTAAGTGACTTTTCATTTTTTTTTCTATTAGCTAATAGTATTAGTTAATAATATTAGTTACTATATAAGGTAATTATTATAGTTAACTATAATAGTTACCCTATATAGTAATTATTACTATTATTAGTAATAGTTACTATAATAATTAATAATTACTTTATATAGTAATTAATATAATTAGTTAATATTGTTAAACAAATAACAATTGACTATTAATAGTTAACTATCATTATAGTTAACATTTATATTTAACTATTATAATTAACTATTAAATAAATTAAAAATTACTATTAATACTATTAGTTAATCATAATATTTAGTGAAAATCTAGTAAAAAACGCGTTTTTCCTAACCAATTGGAAAAACGGGTTTTTGCTGCGTCGACGCTTTGCCCCTTTCTTCGCACGACTGCGCCTTCTTCTTGCACCACCGAGTCGCCGACCAGTACCCATCTGAAATCCGGCCATCCCAAGCTCCGATCGTCTTCTCCGGCCATCCCAAGCTCCGATCGTCCTCCTATTTTTCTTTCTCTGGCAACGACAATAAAGAGTGGATCTCATGCTTAATTTACCCAAATTTCCAACCCAGGTAAGAACCCTAACCACATTGAGCAGTAGTAACAAAAGGATCTGAAATTAGGACATATTTTTGAAGTAATTTTGATTTGGGAATAAAAAAGTGTAAGAACAATCTTGGATTTGGGGATAAAAAGTGCCAGTATATGTCAAAAAAAAAGTCTCAGTTTATGTAAAAAAAAAGTGCTAGTGTGTGTTTTAAAAAGTGCCGGTGTTAAGTTAAAAAAGTGCCAGCGTTAGGTTTAAAAAGTTCCAGTGATAGTGTAAAAAAGTGTCAGCACATGTACACTGGCACTTATTGACACTACCACGGGCACTTTTATAAGTGCCAGTATCAATGTTAACTAGTGCCAGTGTAATGGCTGACAGTTATTAACACTACCACTGGCACTTTTAATAAGTGTCAGTATCAATGTTAAAAAGTGCCAGTGTAATCACTGGCAATTTTTAACATAACCACTGGCACTTAAGAAAAGTGTCAGTTTCATGTTTATAGACGCCAGTATGAAATCACTGGCTTTTTGTAATATTAACACTGCATTTACTATGGTTGCCAGTATTTACGAAAATGCCACCGCTTGTTTTGAAGAATAATGCCCAGCGTCTTTGAAAAGCACGTTTTTCCTTTGCTTAAGGAAAAACACGTTTTTCACAAGACTCACTCTAATATTTACTATACGGAGTATATATACTATTAATAGTATTATTAATTAATCATAATAGTTTGTATATAAGTTAACTATTATTATTAATAGTATTAGTCAATCATTATACAATAAATGTTAATATTTAATATTAATAGTACTCGCTCCGTTCGGGAGTAAGAGTCCTACTTTCTATTTTTGTACGTCCCACTAAAAGTCTATTTCCTAAAAGGACAAATGATGAGAAAGAATGAATAGTGCTTTGGACAATTATACCCTCAACACACTTGAAATGTTTACCAATTTTCTATTGTGTCTTTAATAAGTGTGTGCACAAATAAGGTAGGACTCTTACTCTAGGGCGTAGAGAGGAGTAATTAATTATAATATTTAATATATAGGTTAATTATAACTATTAGTATTATTAGTGAATAATAATAGTTATTATATATGTTAATAAGTACAATTTATAATATTATTTAATTATAATAATTATTTTAATTATTACTAAAAAATTAACACAATTTTGTTAAATTTATATGCAAACATTTTAATTCATATACAATATAGTTATATTGAAAAAGTTATTATGTTACATTACTAAATAAAATCATAAAAAAAAATACGAAAAAATAGTAAATTAGTTACGGGTTACCCACTAGTTAAATGAATAAGAAGAGGAGATTTTTTTTGTGAGGGACGTTCTAACACATGATACGGATTTCGACCAGAAAAGAATGCATTGCATAGATAAAATGGAAACCAAATATTTTGAACAATCATTTTTTTTTTTTACCAAATATTGTTACGAATTTGGCTAATATCATTGTATTATAATGTAGTAAATACGGAGTAATACATAACCATTGGAATAATGATGGTATACAGTTTTTCTTAAAACCAGTTTTAGGTGGATTCTTTTTAAAAAATAAGAAAACAAAAATTGGCTGATGGAGAACGATGTTTTAATTAAAAGTAAGTACTTTTGACAAACAAATTTTGTGTTCATTTCTTGTTTATTACTTTCATATGGATTCTTTCATGTTTGTTATTTCTCTCATCTACTACTAGTATGGGCTAGATATTGTTAGGGTTAGAGGTGTAAGTCGTTCAGTCCAAATCGTGGTTCGAGATCAAACTAAATCAAACCATGTGGTCTAGTTCAATTTCCTAGCATAAGGGGCCATGTTTAATCTAATAAATAACATACCACATGGTTAAGTTTAGTTTGGTATGTGGTCTGACTCCTCCAAACCAAATTAGACGAAATCGAACCAAATCAGACCGCATCTGTTAACAATATATTTGTATATTAAGTAATATCCGCGGTCTGATTATTAAAAAAAATCTAGAATGCATCAGGCTAATCCTTACCATTGTTTTGTATCTTATTCATTATTCAAACAACTAGTAATTTAGCCCGTGCTCCGCACGGTAATGGATTGGAAGCACATAAGGGAATGAGATGACAACGATTAGTAAACTAATTTTCCTTAGATATCGAGTTTAAAAAGAAAATGAGATACACCTAACAAATGACAACTTAAAATTCATAGTAGGAGAAGCTTCTCCCTTTTACCCATGTCTTTGAGAAGTTATCTATTTGAATTTCATTATAAGAAATGGGGATAACTTGCAAACCAATAACGTTGAAGTATGAGGAGAGTGAACAATCAAAAGTCTTTTCGATAACGTTTAAGCCGTTAATCAAAAATCAATGAGACCATTCATTTTATGTGTAGAGATTCAACTTAATATACCATATTTGGTTTATTTTTAGATGAACGTAGACTCTAATGGTTCATTCATTGAAGATTTTGTTATACATTCAATGTAAATTTCATGATCCTTAACATGTTCCCAACCTTTGAAATTTTATAACCTATAATTGTAACTGAAGTGGTAATTGCTTAAGTCATAATAATTTGATTTTGTTAATTTGGTGTTATCGATTATCAATATGACTATTGGAATTCCTTCAAAATTTAATAATATATGAAAATTAATTATTAATGAATAAATGATTGCTCACAATAAATTTAGTATTAACTTTTGACTTTTCAATTATCTATTCTAGATTATATATATGAGTATTGCATCTATAGAAGATGCCTATAAGTAGAATTAGTATTTTAAAATAATAAATTAAAGATAATAGTATCCTATATAGTTACTAATAAGATTAACTAATACTATTAGCTAAAAATGAGAAAAATGAATAACCTCTTAGTTGTAGGGCCAATGCTGACATGACTTCATGAGACGTAAGATTTGATTAATTAATATTATTAATAGTAATAGTTAATATATATATAACAACTATTGTAATCAACTAATAATATTAATAATAAAAGTTAACTTATATAGTAACTATTATGGTTAACTAATGTTATACATAGTACTTGTTAACTTATATATATAGTAACTATAATAGTTAACTAACACTATTACTGGTAATAGTTAACTAATATAGTAACTATTATTGTTAACTAATACTATTAATAGTAATAGTTAACTTATATAGTAACTATTATTGTTAACTAATACTATTAATAGTAATAGTTAACTTATATTGTAACTATTATGGTTAAGTAATACTATTAATAGTAATAGTTGATCTATATAATAACTAATATCTTTAACTAATACTATTAGCTAATAAAAAGAATACCAAAAGTTATTTAAAATTTAGGGTGTTGATGACATGTCTTTACCAAAAACAAGCATTAGTCAAGACATGTCCACGTGGCAATTCCACAACCCTCCGCCTCGGTTTTTAATATATATATATAGATTTTTGTTCTCTTTACTGCCACACATGATATTGTGTAATGCGTTATCTTCCTTCGGGTCTGTCTCCTTCTCTAGTATCTCTCTTCATACGAATTTACACTTTGACTCTTCCTTTCCCAAGTAAACCACCAAAATAATTTGCATACTATTCGAGATTATCATATTTATTTCCGTACTATTGAATCAACCAATTTAACATACGTATTATTTATAAAATAACTAAAGTAACCAAATTCATTAACCATCGTCAGTGAAAGTTAATAGACGTTAGTTTTATAACATACTCCCTCCGTCCCAGCTCACTTGACACTTATTTTTATTTTGGTTCGTCTCAGCTCAGTTGACACTTCCCAAAATAGCCTACTTTTTATAATTTTATATTCACTCTACCCCACCACTCATTCTCTTTCTTTATTTTTCACCACTCAATTTATTCAACCAACACTACTATTTATCCCACTCATTCTCTCTCTTCATTGTCTACCACACATTTTCCTTATTTTATTCTTTTTCCTTAGTTATTGTGCCCACCTCTTGAGTGTCAAGTGAGGTGAGACGGAGGGAGTATATTACTATCACACTTTTTAAATTCCCCCCCCCACCCAATAAATTTTTTCCTAGGATGTTAAACCATTTAAGTGTCATTTAATCCAACAAAAACTTCTAATTCTTCACCAACATTCAACTCCATGACCACCACCACCGAACCTTCACCATCACCACTGAACCGGCACCAGCACCGCCACCGCTACTACTGAACGGGCACCAGCAAACACCACCATCATAACTAAATCAGATAACAAACCACATCCAGATAAAATCACACCTCAAATCAAAAAACAAATTTGGGTTTTTTCGTTTTTTTCATGGTTTTCTTCAAAGATTAAGATAAAAATACAAAAAGACCAAGATATGGGTTTTAGTGTAAATCATCAATCTGCAATTTTGCACAAACCTTAGATTGAAATAATTCAAAATCGTCAATATGCGCTTCTTCATATCGTCGGCCTACTATTTAATATGATTGCGGGAACTTGAAAGGCAAGCTAATGTTCTTGTTTGTTTCCACTTGTTTAGAGGGGCTTTTGACTTATGACTTTAAATAAGTCATTTTTATAGTGTTTGTTTTAACTTATAAGTGATAAGTGTAAGAACATGGCTTGCAACACAAGTCATTTAGTAATTCCATACATGAAATCAAACCTATAATGTTAATATAAAGTGTAGTGAATTAATATAATGTGTAGAATTCTTGGATGTAATATTACCTATTTTTGATGGGCAAAGTGGTAATTTAACATCACTAAAGGTTGAAAGGGTGTAGTCCCTAAATGAGGTGCATTTTGATTTCATATATAAAGGGTTCTCCATCAACCCTAGAAATCACTCCATTCATTTATTTTCTCTCCTAAATAATCTTCATATTGCTAGAGACATTAGAGAGAAAAGGCACAATCATTTAGAAGAACTCCGTCCCCTTAATTCTTCTTCTTCTTCTTATTCTCCCTACAACACCTGTAATGAATTCAACAGGTATTATTTCGCTTCCGCCTTCATCTTCTTCCTCATTCTTATTCTGAATATGAGTATGGCATTCGGGGATCTTAAATTGTTCCAACAATTGGTATCAGAGCCCGCTCATATTTGGTTTGAGTTTGAGTTCTTTTAAGAAAGCTTTTGTGCTTTACTTTGATTCATTTTCCCTGTTGAATCATAAAGATTTGATGTTGATTAGGAATTCTAATGCATTCATAGAGTACTGATGATCTTCATCTGAATTTAAGAAAATGGTTTGAAAGTTTTGTTCATTAAACTCAATGGTTCAAGTTTGACTATCCCTTCATAACATGGTTTTATGTCTAGTGCATACCGTATGGATCTACTCACTTGATTCCATTAATTTTAAAACAAGATTATCCCTAAATAACATGGTTTTATGTTGTAGAGAACATACCATGTGGATCTACTTGTTAATTTTTGTTTTGGGAAAGTTTTAAACAAAATTCAGAAAGTGCATAAAATCGGGATGCTCGGCCGAGTCTTATGATTTGCTCGGCCGAGCACATGAAAAGGCGCCAAAATGACATAAACCGGTTGGATCTTTGGTGAAGTCCGGTCGGTTCTCTTGGATAACCCGGTCGGGTCGTTGGTTATGCCCGGTCGGACCAAGACTTGCACGGCCGAGCATTAGGTTTTGCACGGTCGTGCATTGTATGTCGAAAAAGGCAAATGTTTCTGATTAAGGTGCTCGGCCGTGTCCTTTTCTATGCTCGGCCGAGCAGCACGGTCATGCGTTTAGTTTAGCGCGGCCGTGCACAACATGTCGAATTGACCAAAATAATCTGTATTTGGTGCTCGGCCGTGCACTTCTCTATGCTCGGCCGAGCAGTTACTGTTCACAGGTTTTGGAAAATTTTAAGTTTTTTTTGCACAATTTTGTTTTTCCCCTTTGATCAAAACATACATTTTTCTAACCTTAAAGCCTTGATTAATTATATGCTTAAACAATTTTATTCATTGTTTAAATGATATTATCGCCTAAGTGATTAACGTTATTTAAACCCAAAATTGTTAAAGTGTTGATTGTGTAAGTTGATATGTGAATGACATGAATTTTCCAAAGAAGATCTTTACATTTGACTAAACTTGGGCATTCATGTGGTAACAAATGAAATGAACATTAAGCCGGTTTTGTTAGATGCTTATGTCGGCCCAAAGGAAGATTAAGCATTTGATTAAAACATTGTTCAAATTGTTTGTTATCTAAGGCAATTATTTATGAGTCAATTCGCAATCCAAAGATTAGTTTTGATGTCATGTTAATTACCTTGTTGATGGTTTTCATTTGATATAATTAATCATTCATTCATTATGTAGTTTCTTATTATGTTTTGTTTTCATTCTTTTGTTCTCAAAAACCAACAAATTTACTTATTGCTTCATCCGTAATTACTGCTATGAGTACCGTACCGATGCTAAATGGGACTAATTTTAAAACTTGGAAAAATAAGTTGATAATGATCTTAGGCTATATGGACATAGATCACGCATTAAGGGAACCGTTTCCTCTTCCTCTCAAGGATATAAGCACTCAAGAAGATTGCTTAAATACTGAGAAGTGGAAACGCTCCAACCGTGTGAGCCTAATGATCATGAATATTGTTGTCCCGGAGACCATTTTGAACGGTGTCTCCAAGGATCTTAATGCTAAGACATTCTTTGATATTCTTGAGGAACGTTTGACATCTACCTCTTCTCATGGGATAAAAGAAGAGGGAAGGAAATTGTGGTTGCAAGTAATAAGAAGCCTAAAGGATCATCTAATGATCATAAGGAAAAGAAATGCTTCTTTTGCAAGGACCTCACTCACATGAAGTACGACTGCCCTAAGTATCACGCTTGGCGTGCTAAGAAAGGTATGTCATTTGGTCTTGTTTGTATTGAGGCTAAATTGGTTTCAATTCCTACATAAACATGATGGTTGATTTTGGTGCAACAACTCACATAAGTATGTCTATGTAGGATTGCCTGAGTTACCGAAGAACCAGTGAAGATGAGAGATTCATCTATATGGGAGCTGGGAATCCGGTTGAAGTAATAGGCATAATAACTTTTCAGTTATTTTTGAGTACTAGGTATTATTTTGTATTTAATAATACATTTCTTGTACCGTCATTTGAACGGAATTTAATATATATCACAATATTGAACAAGGAAGGTTAATTTTGTTCATTTGATAATAATAAGTGTGATCTTTATTTAATTCCAAGGTTATTCGTACTAGTACTTTTTCAAGTATTCTTTATTTACTTGACACTATTCAAACAATAAATGAGTTCCATAATAATGAAATCAAACTAGAAAGTAAATGTTATCAAGTGAAAATTCTTATACCTTATGGCATAAGCATTTAGGTCGTATCTCCTTAAGGAGAATTGACAAGCTTGTGTCAAAAGGGATCTTTTTAAAACACTTGATATTTTGGAAAAGACCTTTGCATTAAATGCCTTAAAATTTACAAACACTAAAGGAAAAGGTATCCTCGAGAGCATTAAGCGTTCTAGAACTAATATATATGGATAATTGTGGACCATTCACTACCCCTTCATAGAATGGTCAACAATAATTTATTACGTTCATAGAGAACTACTCTGATTATGGGTATATTTATTTACTTCATGAAAAGTTTCAATTTTGGACGTTTTTTAAGTCTTATAAGGCAGAAGTTGAAAGTCAACTTAGGAAGACTATTAAGAACGTTAAGTCTGATCATAGTGATGAATACTATGATTGGAATAACGGTTTTGGGGAACAACGTCCGGGTCCTTTTTGCTCGCTATCTAGAAGAGTGTGGAATTGTCCCTCACTACACTATGTCGGATACGGCTTGCATAAATGGTGTAGATAAGAGACGTGATAGAATCCTTAAGGTTATGGTAAGAAGTATGATTTCTTATACTTCCTTACCTCACTCATTATGAGGCGATACATTGAAAACCGCAACTTAAATTCTCATTAGAGCTTCCTTTAAAGACTACTAATAAAACCCTTATGAATTATGGACAATTTAGAAACCGTCCTTAAATCATCTTCATATATGGGGTTGTCTAGCAGAAGCTAGGCCTTATAAGACTAATAAGGTCTAGTTGGACATAAAACTGTTAGTAGTTATTTGTGGGGTATGCCGAGAGATCTATGGGGCTATAAATTTTACAACCCGAAAACTAGAACATTTTAAAACGAGAAATTTTAGGTTCTTTGAGGATGTTGAATTTAGTGGGAGATTAGGAGTAATATTTTGAATTTGAAAACGAAGAGGCATTGGCATTCATTTCATTACCTCTTCCCATAAGTTCCAATTGGATATCATGGTTTTGTACTTGATATTTAAGAAGAACATACAATTCAAAATAATGATTTCCCTATAAATATTGAACAACATGAAAATGTTGATTATAAGGATGAAATTCAACAACCTCAAAATCAGGTAGAACCGGTGCTCTTAAGGAGATCCAATAGAGTTAAAAGGAATGCAATTCCGGATAATTATAAAGTGTATCTTGCCGAGAATGAAGGACACTTAGGTTTAGTGGGAGATGAGCCTCTCACCTTCCATAAAACCATTAATAGTCCTAATTCTCATAAAGTGAATTAATGTCATAAATGAAGAGTTAAAATCTATAAGGATAGCATCGTTTGGGATCTTGTCCTATTACCTAAAGATGTGAAACCTATTGGGATTAAATTAGTCTTTAATACCAAAAGGATTCACAAAGTAATATGGGAAGATATTAAGCCCGTCTAAGTTGCTAAAGATTTTACTCAAAAGGAAGACATTGATTATAAAGAAAACACTTTTTCGGTATCTTTTAAAAACTCTTTTAGATCATTAAGGCACATATGGCATATTATGATCTTGAGTTTTCATCAAATGGATATAAAGACAAGCTTTCTCAATGGAGATATTGAGGAAACTATTTATAAGCCAGAAATGGTGACTGATTTATTTAAGAAATCCATTTATGAGCTTAAGCCAACTTCTCGTTAATGGTACTTAAAACTTAATCAAGTTATTCTTTCATTTGGTTTTGAAACGAATCTTAATGAAAATTAAGTTATTCTTCCATTTGGTTTTGAAATGAATCTTGGTGAAGATTTTGTATACCATAAGTTCAGTGGGAGTAAATTTATAATTTTAGTCTTATATGTGGATGATATTTTGCTTGCTAATATGATATGAACCTTCTTAAGGAAACTAAGAAATTTCTTATTTGAAATGAAAGATCTTGGTGAGGCATCTTTTGTATTAGAAATCCAAATTCACTGTGATCGCTCACAAGGTGTTTTAGGATTATCACAAAGAGGCCTATATAGAAAAAGGTATTACAAAAGGTTTAGCATGCAAAACTGTAAACCACTTGACACCCCTATTTTTAAAGGAGACAAGTTTAGTCTCAAACAGTGTCCTAAAAGTAAATTTTGAAATCCAAGTATATGGAAAATATCCCTTCTTTGCATCAGCAGTAAGAAGCTTAATGTATGCATAAGTCTTACATTTAATGTTGGGATCCTTGGTCAATACCAAAGCAATCCGGGAGAGAACATTAAGTAGCAGCCAAAAGAATGATAAAAGTATTTACAAAACACTAAAGAACTACTTGCCTATATTTTAAAGTCGGATCATCTTGAGATCATTAGGTATTCCGACATTAGTTAAATTATATGGCTGCATAAGTTTATTAAAAGGACTGCGAATTGTCAATAAGTGTCGAAAGAACGCTTAAGTTTTATGGTGACAATCGGATGGTAGTCTTATAACAACAAGAGTTCATCAAAGTCTAAAGGATATAGACATTAAGTTTCTTGTTGTAAAGGAAAATGAACAAATAGAAATACAACATATAGAAACAAACTCCATTTTAGACGATCCATTTATGAAAGTGTTATCATCTTCAGTGTTTCACGAGCATGTTGCTCATATGGGTGTAACAATTTTGATAACATTTAATATAGTGGGAGTTTGTATTGTTATTTCATTAATTGTTCTCTTATTTAAAGTTTTGATCTCATTTGGTTAAGTTGGACTAGTTCGAAGAATATGTATATATTCATTATTCTATGCTACACATCTACACTTTTGATCTATGTCATTTAGTTGGATTTGTATACGTGATTACTGTGGGTTTAGTTGCGAATCAATTACAACGACTGCCCCTTTAGTCCTTATACTTGGATGACTAATGGAAGAGATTGTTATAGATGACAATAAAGTGCGCACATAAGGGTTGTCATTTGTGTTATATTTATGGTTTTAAAGGAAAAACTTTGTTGTGCAACCCAAGTGGGAGATTGTAAGAACATGGCTTGCAACATAAGTCATTTAGTAATTCCATACATGAAATCATACCTATAATGTTAATATAAAGTGTAGTGAATTAATATAATGTGTAGAATTCCTGGATGTAATATTACCTATTTTTGATGGGCAAAGTGGTAATTTAACATCACTAAAGGTTGAAAGGGTGTAGTCCCTAAATGAGGTGCCTTTTGGTTTTATATATAAAGGGTTCTCCATCAACCCTAGAAATCACTCCATTCATTTATTTTCTCTCCTAAATAATCTTCATAATGCTAGAGACATTAGAGAGAAAATGCACAATCATTTAGAAGAACTCCGTCCCCTTAATTCTTCTTATTCTTCTTATTCTCCCTACAACATCTGTAATGGATTCAACATGTATTATTTCGCTTCCGCCTTCATCTTCTTCCTCATTCTTATTCTGAATATGAGTATGGCATTCGGGGATCTTAAATTGTTCCAACAATAAGCTCATATTTATTGTACAACCCATCTAAAGCATAAAGAAGTAAAAGCCATAAAAATGCTGCTTCTCGCCTCTTATTTGAAAACACAGAATTTGTATCATTGAGGTATCGACCTCGATTCCTCCCACCTGCAATCACTTAAAATTTTATCTTTTTCTCCTTGTTTTGATTCCTCTAGTGCTTTCTCTTTTTCATTTTCTTTTCATTCAACAGTATAAAATTACTTTTCTTTGTTTTATCTTTCTTTTTTATTATCTTTTTTTGATAAATTTTTATAAATTCAAAAATATTAATTTGACAATTTGAAAAAAAAATGTTAATAATATTTTTTAGTTTCCTTATTTTTCACTCATTTTTAATCTTCTCAGGTAGTATCTCTCTTACCGTTCCAGAATGATAGTCTCATTTTTGTTTATTTTTATGCTTATCTTTCTAACAATATATTAAGTTAATTTATTTTATTTAAAAAATATAAAATAATATTTATAAGTGTATTTGTTTATTTAATTTTTTCATATTTTCCAAATTTTATATTTTTTGGTTCCTCTTAGAAAATAATTGATTATGAGTTTTTTTTTTCAAATTTATTTTTACCAAAATAAACATTTTATATTCGGTAAATCACTTTTAATTTGATAAGTCATTAACCATAGCTATAAGTCATCAGCAATCAGCCACGACAAACGAGTTTTTAGTCCACCAGCTATAAGCTGGTAAGTCATCAGAGGGAGGAGAGGAAGAGGGAGGGGGAAGGGGAGGTGAAGAGGGAGGATGAGCGGAAATGGGATGGATGGACTGGGGGAGCAAATTTAGAGAAATAAAAGGGATGGTGGCGGAGCCATGGCAGTCGGAATGGCTGGTATTACTATGGCCATGAAAGGAGGGAGCTTTTTGTGGAAGGGTAGAAATAGGACCAGACGTTGATGGCCTGGTAGGTTTGTAGACTTGTGACTTTTTACTTTTTAACTATTCTTTCCTTTTCTTCCTTTTTTCTTTCCCTGGTGCTAATTAGTTACTACTTTATTATTACTTATTTTATATTTTGACATAAATATAATAGTTGAAACCATATGGGGCAATTTGAATTTTTTTGATAGTAGCATCGGTTAAAAAACTAATGTCCATTAACTTTCATAAACACTGCTAACGATTTAGGTTACTTTTGATATTTTATAAATAGTACGCAGGTTAGATTGATTGTTTCAATAGTACATATGTAAATATGATAATCTAGAGTAGTACGCGGGTCAGTTTGGTAGTTTACTCTTCCTTTCCCTTCCTTGCTCTTCTTATGTGATCACTTAAAGTTTTAAACAAAAAAAAAGGTTATGAGTTGCGGACTGAAGCGTGCTTTGAACCATGTCATAAATCTTTGTTTGAATCATAGTCTGAATTGCAGTCTAAATCATGGTCTAAACCATAATCCGAACCGCATAAATAAATCGTAGTTTGAACCAAACCGAACTAAAGTCACTACTAGAAAAACTAAGATTAAGAACGGACAAGTCCGTCCCCAATCAGCCAAATCCGTCACTAAATTTAAAATTAGCAACGATTTTGGTCGTCCCTATTTTTTTCGTCCCTAAACGTGACCAAACACGGTCGTTGCCATTTAGGAACGACTAAGTCGTCTCCAATTTGGTCGCCGCCAATTTTGGTCATTTTCTTTTACCAAAAAAAGGCAACTGACTTGCTCGTCCCTAATTTGAAAAAATGTTCGATACTAAAAAAAAATCATTGAAAAAAAAATCGGTTTCATTGTTCATTATTTAAATAATTTGTTTTAAATTTAAATAAATGATAATGAGATAAAATAAGTGGAATTAAGATTAGGATGATTAATTTCAAAATAAATAAAAAATAATTAATAACAAAATAGTCTTTTATCTCCACCATTAATTTTCACCACCATTACCCAACACCAACCACCACCGTTCATCAGACCCCAATGTCAACCACCATTACCGTCCACCAATACAGTCGACCACCACAACCACCATTCACCACCGTTGATGTTTGATGAGATATACGACTAAAATTAAGTGGTTTGGTAAATTGTGTAATGAGTTAGTGGGTTGGAAAATTATGAGCCATTGATGTTTGATGAGATAGACGGCTAAGATTGAGTAGACGAGTTTTTTTTTATGATCCATGTGAAACTTTTGAATCAATGACCGGTTGACACCTCATATGGAAGGCACTTCACAAAGTCGAAGGCTCAACTCATATATGAACGTTATCGTAAAAACAAGTTTCAACGAGATACAATCAGTCCCTCTATTGGCGAATCGATTTTCCGGTGCTTCATCTTCAAGAACCCATAGTTGGCCATGGTTTATACTCCAAATGTACACCTGGTTACCATTTTAAATCTTCCAACATACTCCCAATCGAACGATATCTTGCGACAAACGAATCCCTATCCAGATGTAATTTAGAAACTGCGTGAGTTCAAAATTTAAAAACTCACTTCTCAAAGAATATTTTGTGTTAAGTACACAAAAAATTGAGAATTTTGGATCAACGATATCACAACCCAAATATCCCAAGTATCGAAAGATTAAAAAGATGGAGATCGAATTGGTCCCAGTTAAACCAATTAACAGTTATAATCCTTTCCAAGTATATATCCGACACATTGTTATCCGGAGAAAATGCAACCAAATCGGCAACTATTTTTTCATCCTCACCGGTTAGTAGATTGAGATTAGCAAAAAAAAAAATGTCATTGTAACAACAAAGAAAATACACAAAGCCCTCAATAAAGGAGGGAAATCAAAGGCCCTCAACAATGGAGTGGAAACAAAGCCCCTCACATACAGAGAGAAAACCAAATTCAAAACTAAGAAAATGAACATCTTTATTATTGAAAAGCAAAAAGTTACTCCTAAATTAAACATTAATCATTTATGTTTTTATTTAAGAGATTGATATGAACCTAATTAGATATTGAAGGGTCTGAGAGTGGAAGAGAGCAGTTCTTTTTGTAGGAACACTTTGTAAATTACTATTATATCTTTTCCTTTTAGAAAACAAAGAATTGTTATCAACATAATTATTGGCCATATAATATAACAGTAATAATAATAATAATACTTTCAAAACAAAATAAATATTTAGTAATAGCAATGAAAATAATAAAATATTTAATAATAAAAATATATAATGATGACTACTAATAAAAATAATATTTAATAACAAAATAATAATGATTGGACATTTGACGATAAAACGTTGCAAACACTCACTAATAATTAATAATGATAATAATTAAATAATTACAAATAAAATAATAATAATTGTATATTTACTAACAAAAACAAGATAATAGTCACTAACCACTGCTACCATCACCTCATAACCATCCCAATAGAATTACCAACACAACTGCCACCAATAACGACAACACCACCATTATCACCATCATTAATTATGCCACCACCACTACTACCACCATCACCGCTTCATCACCATTTCACCGCAACCCCACTACCATTACCACCACTTAACTACCATCACTGCTATTTACAACTACCAACAACACCGCCTCCACGTTTGCTACAACACCTACTACTAACCACCGCCATCATTACCACCATCTCACCACCATCCCATTACCACTATCAACAGAAGCGTCACCAACAACGACAATAACACCATTACCATCATCGCCACCCCATATACCACCACCACTACAACCACAAGAAACAACAATTCATTACCGATTCATCGAAGCACCACTACCATTACCACCCAACTACTACTACAACCAACACCACTTCATCACCATTTATCCACACAACCACAACCTTTACTATTAACCACCACCACCAACTCCATGCCCATAAATTTTAGCAACGACCAAACTGTTGTCCTCTTTCTAAAAAAATTAGTATCAATCAAGTCGTTGGCAAAGTGGCAGTGAATGTGGTGTTGAGGGTAGTGGTGCGTAGCGTTGATGGTAAACCGCTATTATCTAATAAATTTCAATATCTCATCTCTCCTAATATAAATTTTCATATTTTTTTCGTATAAAATATATACAAACATATATATATATATATATATATATATATATATATATATATATATATATATATAAATATCGTGAGAACCGTGAGAACTTGGATACATTAGGTTTTTACCTAATGTATCCAATGGTTCACTTGGATACATTGGATACATTACTTGGATACATTAGGTAAAAACTAATGTATCCAATGGTTCACTTGGATACATTAGGTTCTTACCTAATGTATCAAAGTTCTCACGGTTCTCACGATATTTAGGTTCTCACGATATTTAGGTTCTTACCTAATGTATCCAAGTTCTCACGGTTCTCACGATATTTGGGTACTCACGGTTCTTATGGTTTTTACCTAATATATATATATATATATATATATATATATATATATATATATATATATATATATATAAATATAGAAACAATAAAATAAAAAAATACCTGATATGTTAAAATTATTTTATTAAACATGAAACGTTTTATAGTGATTGTTGGGTTAATGCCTTTGAATTTGGGACGCCAAGTTAGAGGATTAAGCAACAGGAAAATTTTGTAGTTCCGAGACGGAGCAAATTAATTGGCCCGAATGGGCCTAATGATCTTTTTGGTATTTTGGGCAGAGGATTCAGTATCAAATAGGAATTGAATTCCTTTCCTAATAGATTTGGTAAACTTGGAGTAAGAACCAAGTTTTTCCATATGCTGGTGTAATTAGATTACGAATCTCAGAGTATATGAAATATACTCCCTCTGGCCAAAATTTACAGCAAGAAAAAAAGTTAGAGACAGTTTTAGGGCTTGTTTGGTAACTCAATTAATCTCTTAATTTAGAACATTTTAAGAGATTAGAAAATTAAGCTTGTTTGATAAGGTAAATTTGAATCACTTAAATTGTTAAGATTGTCTTAAAATAAACTATTAATTTTAAGCTAGTATGACAAGTCTTAACAAGGTAAGAGGCGGTAAGATTAAAAAAGGGAATGGGTTCAAACCCACTCATCAACATATTTGTTTATTTAATGTTACTTTATTTTGTTGAAATATTTTATTTTTTCTATAGATTAAATATGATAAAATTAAAATAAAATTATTTTTATATTATAAATTTTGATAATGTTTTACTTGAGTATCATAATTAAATTTTATCATTTTTTTTTGTCAAGGTTTAGTAAAATTGATCAAAATAGTGAAGATGAACTTTATTAATGTGGGACAAATGAAAGTACCAATAAAAAACTGTTCAAATATTATTACTATCGGTCTAAATAAAAGATAATTTGATAAATAATAATTTGAATTATAATTATTCATTTAAAAAATATGACTATTTTTGTTTGAGGATAAACAAAAAAAAATAATCAAATTAAATAGATGAAACTAATTTTTAAGTGTTTGTTTACAATTTTGATTAAATTCAGATGTATGTAGTTTGTCAGTACCAAACAAACTGAAGTCTTACAAAATTCAGCAACTTAATGATTTCAGCTCTACTTTTTCAGCTCTACATTTTCAGAGCTTAATTTTCAGCTTTACCAAACAGGCCCTTACTAGTTTGCTCAGTTTTACACAGAAGAGAGAGATCAATAATTCTAGATCTAGGGTTTGCACACTCAGAATTTTGTGATCAAAATTCATGCAAAGTAGATTAGTGTGATCTTGTGTAATTGTTTCTCTAGTGATAATAATATTCTCTCCCCTCCCCGTGGACGTAGCCAAGTTGGTGAACCACGTAAATATGTGTTCTTGTGATTGCTTGTTTTTCTTATCAAGTCTTGTTTAATTGCTCTAACAAGTGGCACCAGAGCTTTGGTTCATGGTTAGAGATTCAGGGATTCTGCTGCAGAGAACGAGAAGATGGGTCAAGGAGCAGATTCGATCGACAAGTTCAATGGGAAGAATAGTTTTTCTCTCTCGCAGATCAAGATGAAGGCTTTGTTGATAGACAAAGATTTATGGGAACCGTTGGAGATTGCAATCAGGGATCGCAAGGATCCCAAGGGTAAGGCAATCACCACAGAAGCTACCGCAGAACAGTCAAAGAAGGACAAGCAAGCAGCCGCGAAGGAGGAAGCAGCGTTGAAGAAGTTAGATCAGAAGGCTCATGCCAAGATCATCAGACAGTTGGATGATGAGATTCTAACCAATGTTGCAGGAACGGACTCCAAAAACGATCTTTGGTTAAAGTTGGAAGATATGTACATGACAAGTTCATTGACCAACAAGTTATACCTGAAGAAGAAGCTGTATGATTTTTGTATGACAGAAGGTGCGCCCATTAATGATCATCTTGATAGATTTACTTCTACATTACTTGAACTGCGTAATATAGGAGTTGTTGTGGATGATGAGGATGCAGCCTTACAGCTTTTAGTATCTTTACCTATGTCTCATGAACATTATGTCGATTCGTGCATAAATCGTAAATATGGTATCACTCTAGAGGAAGTGAAAACTTCTCTCAAGATGAGGGAGTTACGCCGAAAGGCGAGTGGGAATGGGGCAGATACCCAGTCATCAGGTTTGGTTGCTAGTAGTAGTAATAAGGGTTCTAGTGGTAAGAAGAACAATAAAGGTAATTCTTCACACAAGAGGGGTCCGAAACCTGGGGATGTCTGTAATTTCTGCAAGGAGAAAGGCATTGGAAATTCGATTGTCCCAGAAAGAAGTGAGGCGAGGCACCAGTCAGAGCAGAGGCCATGGTGGCCAGGGGTAGCAGTTCAGATGAGGATTATGCTCTAGTTACATCAGAATCAGCACGCGCATCCAATGCGTGGATTCTTGATTCAGGAGCTTCTTACCATATCAGCCCTAGGAGAGAGTGATTTACTGATTACAGGTAGGTGGATGGCGGTGATATAAGAATGCCCACAGTGCAGTCTGTAAGGTTGTCGGTATTGGTTCGATCAAGGTCAGGACTCATGATGGTAGGTTTGTCAATTTGAACGAGGTTCGACACGTTCCGCTTATGATAAAGAATCTGATTTCTCTTAGTCAACTAGACAGCAAAGGGTTCAATTTCAAAGGTAAAGGTGGAACAGTCAGTGTGTGTAACGGTTCAGAAGTGGTGTTGAGAGGCCTTAAGCGGGGCTCCTTGTATTTCCTCCAAGGAAGGACGCTTGCAGGGTCAGCTATGGTTGCATCATCAGAAGTGAACGAGGGAGATATGTCTAAGCTGTGGCACATCAGGCTCGGGCACATGAGCATTCGAGGGATGCAAGAGTTGGCTAAAAGGGATCTTCTATGTGGCCATAAGATCAATTATCTTAAATTTTGTGAGCATTGTGTGCTAGGGAAGATGAAGCGTAATAGTTTTCCCAAGGGCATACATAAGACAAAAGGCGTTCTGGATTACATCCACTCAGATTGTTAGGGACCTTCACGTCAGGAATCACTAAGGGAGCACGGATACTTCTTGTCTATGGTTGATGATTATTCAAGGAAGACTTGGGTGATTATTATGAAGTACAAGATTGAGGCTCTAAGGAATTTCAAGGACTGGAAGACGTTAGTGGAGAATCAGACAGGAAAGAAGATCAAGAAGCTCTGGACAGATAATGGTTTGGAGTTCTGCAGTACTGAGTTCGATGCGTTGTGCAGAGAGGTGGGGATTTCTAGACATCTCACCATTAGAGGTACGCCAGAGCAGAATGGTGTAGCAGAGCGCATGAATCAGACATTTCTTGCGAGGGCGAGGTGCATGCTCTCCAATGCAGGGTTGTCTAAGCGGTTTTGGGCAGAAGCGGTTAGTACAACATGTTACTTGATTAATCGTGGACCTCACGCCGGTATTGGCCTCAAAGTTCCCCATGAGGTATGGACCGGTAAGCCTGTTGATTATTCTATTTTAAGATCTTTTGGGTGTACTGCTTATTGTCATGTGGATGATGAGAAGTTAAAACCTAGAGCTAGAAAGAGAGTATTTATGGGGTATGGGGACGGTGTCAAGGGATACTGTATTTGGTCTCCATCAGAAAATAGGGTAATTATCATTAGGAACGTCGTGTTTGATGAGAATTATGTTATTAACCCTATAATGAGATCTACGATTGTTTCGAGTGTTGGCGGTGTTGATAAACAGGTGGATCAACAAGATACTGAAGAGTTAGTTGTCCCACAGTCAGATGTTGATCAGGATCCACGAACAGAGATAGAGACTAAAACACCAGAAAGTTCAAGTTAAGTTCCCGAAGAATATGGGTTAGCACAAGGAAGGTCTAGAAGAGCTAATTTCGGGAAGCCTCCGGAGAGGTTTGGATTTGAAGACATGGTGTGTTATGCACTACAGGTTGCCGAGGAAGTGGAGCCCGATCTTATGGAACCTTCTACTTTCAAGGAAGCAGTTACATGTTCAGAGTCATCTCAGTGGTATGCGGCTATGGGTGATGAGATGAAGTCTCTTCAAAAGAATCAGACTTGGGAGTTGACCAAAAGGCCAGAAGGCAGAAATATTGTGACTTGAAAGTGGATCTTCAAGAAAAAGGAAGGGATGTCACCGGTAGAAGGGGTTAAGTATAAAGCTCACGTTGTTGCAAGGGGTTTCACACAGAGAGAGGGAGTGGACTACAATGAGATCTTCTCACCAGTGGTCAGACACACTTCGATCAGAGTGTTGCTAGCAATAGTAGCACAAAGGGATTTAGAGCTTGAGCAACTAGACTTCAAGACAACTTTCTTGCATGGAGAGTTGGAGGAAGAGATATACATGACACAACCGGAAGGATTCCAAGTTCCTGGTAAGGAAGATTATGTTTGTAGGTTGAAGAAGTCCTTGTATGGACTTAAGCAGTCGCCTAGTCAGTAGTACAAGAGGTTTGACAGCTATATGACAGAGATTGGATACACGAGGAGCCCGTATGATTGTTGTGTGTATCACAATAAGTTGGTAGATGGGTCGTACATCTATTTGGTGCTCTATGTAGATGATATGTTGATAGCAGCAGTAAAGAAGTCAGAGATTCAGAAGCTGAAAGGCTTATTATCCGCAGAGTTTGAGATGAAGGATTTGGGTAGTGCGAAGAAAATTCTGGGTATGGAGATTTATAGAGACAGAGCCAAACGAAAATTGTTCTTATCCCAGAAAGGTTATATCAAGAAAGTTTTAGAGAGGTTTGGTATGTCGATAGCTAAGGCTATAGATACTCCGAGTGCAGCGAATGCACGGTTGTCAGTCGCGTTTGGGCCCAAGTCGGTTGAGGAGAAAGAGTATATGGCTCGAGTACCCTATGCTAGTGCAGTTGGTAGTTTGATGTATGCTATAGTGTGCACTAGGCCGGATATTGCACATGCAGTTAGTGTTGTTAGTCGATTCATGGGCAATCCGGGTAAGGAACATTGGCAGGCTGTGAAGCGTATCTTTAGGTATCTTAGAGGTACCAGTGATGGCGGTCTAATTTATGGAGGTGGAGCAGAGTGTGCAGTAGAGGGGTTCTCAGATTCGGACTATTCGGGTGATGTTGACACAAGAAGATCGATGACCGGATATGTATTCACGCTTGGTGGGTCAGTTGTTAGTTGGAAGGCTACATTGCAGGCGACAGTGACGTTGTCTACAGCAGAGGCAGAATACATGGCACTGACAGAGTCCGCTAAGGAAGGAATATGGTTGAAGGGATTGATCAGCGATCTTGGGATACATCAGGATCAGGCTATTATTTATTGCGATAGTTTGAGCGCGATTTGCTTGGCCAAGGATCAAGTTCATCATGAGAGGACCAAGCACATCGATGTCAGATATCATTTCCTAAGAGATGAGAAACGGGTAAAGGTGACGAAGGTAGGGACGGCGGACAACCCTGCAGATATGTTCACAAAATCCGTGACGGGGAGCAAGATCCAACATTGTTTGGACTTGCTTAATGTTCGCAGCTATTAGATAGCAGAAGAGGCGAGGGGGGAGGAAAGATTTGTTATGTGGGGATTCAAAGTCGAGGTGGAGATTGTTGGGTTAATGCCCTTGAATTTGGGACACCAAGTTAGATGATTAAGCAACAGGAAAATTTTGTAATTCCAGGACGGAGCAATTTAATTGGCCCGAATTGTAGCGACCCCAAAACCCGTCCCTATTTATTTTATATTTTGGGAATTTTTATTTGACTTATATGTGCATTTTATGTGTTGCATCACATTTTATGATTTGCATATCATACTTGATTATTTGTGTTATTTACTTCGTTAGTAAAAATAATGATTAAAGGAGTTAAATGATTAAGTTGAAACTTTAGGGTCCTTGTTGAAAATGTAAGTTTAGGGGCTAAAGTGTTAACTTTAAAAGTTGGGTGACCAAAATGTAAAAAATTGGTAAAAGGTGGATATAACTAGTTGCTTCCTTCCTTCTCTGTATCATTTTGTTTCTGCAACTTTCTTTCTCGTTCCTTCGTAGGGTTACAGAGAAAAAGGTAAGTTCGACCCATTTCGATTTAATTCTTTTTAATTACTTACCCGTTTTAAAAAACTAATTATATAAAAATGATCAGGGCGTCGAGTAGGTCATTTCTAGCCGAACAAAACTTATTTCAGCGATACTTTTTCCGGAACTAGGTAAGTTACTAATTCCCCTTTAAATGTTAAAATAGTCATATATGCTATATATGATACTCCTACTTGTTAATTTTGTGTTTTGGGTAATAATTGCTATACTTGTAATTTTGGGACAAAAGGAGTATATGAATTTGGTTGTAGTTGAGTATGGGAAATGGTTTAGAAGCATGTTGTAGTCTAATGGAAGTTGTTAATGAGAGTTGCTAATGTTGTGTATTAAATTGTGCAGTATATGTTATGCTTGTGAAACAAAAGGAGTAAGCTTTGGTTAAGTTTTTAGGCCTGCCGGGTGATGTGGGCGGCCGCCCAAAAATGGGTGTGCGGCCGCACATCTATCTGAAGGTTTTTGTTCTTGGGACAGAGCATTTTGGGCGGCCGCACAGCCCTGTTTGGGCGACCGCCCAGTTGTCTGGAAAAGTATAGAGTTTTCAAACTAAGGGATGTAGAGGTAAATTTTGATCTAGTTTTTGGGTAGTGTCCTAAAGTACTTAGATGATTGTTGTGGATCACTAAAGTGGTAGAATTGGTTCCTTCATGAGCCCAAGTGTTGTTGACTGTTAGTAATGGATTAAATGTCCTTTTTATGGACTCTTTATACGGATTCTTTGTGTGCATCTTGTGATGTATTTGGCTTAGTTCCTTCTTGGATTAAATGCCCCGGGTTTTGTTTAGCAAGTATTTATTACTGTGCTTCTTGTTAAAAGTCCAGCTGGTCTTGTTGTGGAGTCAGCCAATGGAAGAATTATAGTGGTACAGGTAAGTCCACTATAAGGTTTTCCATTGGAGCTTGTGAGTCAGGCGGTGGAAGAATTATAGTGGCACACAAGCCAAGTTCACTATAAGATGTCCACTGTGCCTTCTAGTTTCCCCAGTCCAGATTGGCCTTGGATGGGATGAATTGCTCCCTTTGGTGAGTATTTGGGTTATGACTTTGTGTCATATTTCCCTCTCTGGTTACTTGGTTCTATTGGTTATGATTTGGTTTTCGGGATCCCGACGGCTTCAGCTATTTATGCTGCTCAGATGGTTTTCTCTGATGGGTTTCTCAGTTGGTATCCTCATCAGTTATGGTTATTGGTTAAACCTTGGCTTTGGTATCCACCGGAGTGTGGGCAATGTGATATATAACTTGATGTTATGTGCTATATGCTATATGTTTACTTGTTGATATTGTTTCCTTATGATCATCATATCAGCATGTAACGTAGTTGCATTTTAGTAGCTTACTGAGATTTATTCTCACCCTTATTTGTTTACTGTTTTAGATAAAGGCGGGTCCAGGGAATAGGACACTCGGCACGGGAGGACGTTGGTTTGGTTGGTAAGAGTTGGGACTTGTTTTGTTGAAGGTTACATTATGTAAATGTAAACCCTTTGGGGTAGAGTACCCGTACTTTCTTATGATTCCATCTATTTTGGTAAAGGTTGATGTATGTATATTTGTTTAAAAGTTGTAAGCCTTTGGGCTAATTACTTCCGCTGTGAAAGTATTTGTTTAAAAGTTTGTTTCAAGTTAAGTGAAGTCTTTGAACTTTAAGGGTGTTTTGTTTAACTTTCTAAAAGTATATTTTGAAAAAAATTTCTAGAAAGGTTTTATAACGTCTTCCGTTCGTGTCCCAAGCGTGGGGCCAAGTAGGACCACGGGTCTGGGGCGCGACAGTTGGTATCAGAGCTAGGTTGTAGATGGTCTAGAATGACTAAATGACCTAGGAGGGTAGTAGAGTATAGAGTGAGTAACGTTGAGTGTTTGATGCAGGTATTCATTAAAAATGGGTGAAACTGACGGAGATCAGGCCGGCTCTTCGGGGCAAGGGGATGCCAGAGAAGAGGCTCGAATTATGTTTCAGGGAATGTTTGAAGCAGCGATGAAAACTTTAAGTGATCAGAGGCAAGAAAGGGAACAGGTACCACCAAGATATGGCCTAGAACAGTTTCTGAAAATGAAGCCTATGGAATATGATGGAGAGCCCGATGTATCTAAAACTGAAAGGTGGATTGAATCAATGGAAAATATCTTTGATGCTTTGAGATGTTCGGAGGAAGATCAAGTCAGGTTTGCTACCTATAAACTGAATGGAGCGGCTGAGTATTGGTGGAAAGCTTTGAAAACTAAATGGGATGAGACTCATGTACCTTATACTTGGGAGAATTTTCTGGGGAAGTTCAAAGAACACTTCATTCCTCGAGTAGATCAAGACAGGAAGGAGATGGAATTTCTTAACTTGGAGCAAGGTTCTATGTCAATTGCTCAATATTCAGCTAAATTTTCAGAGTTGTCCAGGTATTGTACTCACCTAGTGGCAACTGAGGAGAGGAAGGCTACAAGGTTTGTGAAAGGTTTGAAAACTGTGATTAGAACTCAGCTAGTATCCCATAAGTTGCAAGATTTTCAGGATGCAGTGGATCGAGCTTACCAGGTGGAGCATGACATTGAGGAACATAAAAGGAAAATGGAATTGTTAGGCGCTGGGAAGCAAGTTAGGCAACAACCACGTGGTGAGAGTAGAGGAAATCAAGGTGGATCTTCACAATTCAAAGGGTCTTCTCAAAGACAGTCAGGTAATAGAAATCAAAGTAACACTTCAGGGAGTCAAAGCAGAGGAGTTTGTAATTATTGTCAGAAAGAAGGGCATTCAGAAGAGAGATGTTGGAAGAAGCAGGGCAAGTGTTTGAACTGTGGTCAGTTAGGACATTTTCAGAGGGATTGCCCTAAATATAGGATGCAAGCATCGGGAAGTGTGGTTGGGTCCTCTCAGGGTTAGAAGCGAGATTCCTCAGGCAAGCCTAAGGTTCAGGGTCGTGTTTTTGCTATTTCTCAGCAGCAGGCTTCGGAGTCCTCTAATGTGATAGGAGGTATTATTTCTGTGTCTAGTTTGAGGGCACGTACACTTATAGACCCTGGCTCATCGCATTCTTATGTGTCTTTGCATTTTGCTTCTCGATTGCATAAGTCTTCTGAATCTCTGCCTTATGTGTTAGAGGTGTCAACTCCTATAGGGGAGTGTTTGGTGACCAATGAGGTGTTGCATTCTTGTGATGTGCATATACGTGAGCATGTTTTACCTGCTGATTTAGTTATCTTACCATTACAAGATTTTGATGTTATCTTGGGTATGGATTGGTTGGGTAAATATCATGCGTCTGTTGATTGTGCTAATAAAGTGGTCACATTTTCTATCCCAAATGTTCCTAAATTTTCTTTTGAAACTGTTCCCTGGGGTAGAGAGATTCGAATTATTTCTTATATGAAGGCTAGAAAGTTGTTGAACCGTGGTTGTGCGGGGTATTTGGCTAGTGTTTTGGATACTACTAAAAGGGTTCCTGATATTGGGGATGTGCCTATTGTTAAAGAATTTTCAGATGTATTTTCTTCTGAGTATGCTATGCCTCCTGACCGGGAAATAGAGTTCTGTATTGACTTACTTCCAGGTACGGCTCCTATATCTGAGGCACCTTACAGAATGGCCCCAGCTGAATTGAAAGAGTTGAAGGTTCAGTTGCAAGAGTTACTTGATCGAGGATTCATTCGTCCTAGTGTATCCCCGTGGGGAGCTCCAGTATTGTTTGTTAAAAAGAAAGATGGGTCCTTGAGACTGTGTATTGACTACAGAAAGCTGAATCAGGTAACTATAAAGAATAAATATCCGCTTCCTCATATTGATGATTTATTTGATCAACTTCAAGGGTCAGTTGTCTTTTCAAAACTTGACTTGAGGAGTGGGTACCATCAGTTGAAAATCCGTTCTGAAGACATTTCTAAAACTGCTTTTCGTAGTAGATATGGCCATTATGAGTTTCTTGTTATGCCTTTCGGGTTGACTAATGCTCCGGCAGTTTTTATGGATATGATGAACAGAGTCTTTAAACCTTATCTTGATACCTTCGTGGTTGTATTTATTGATGATATTCTGGTTTATTCCAAGTCTCGGGAAGAGCATGAGCAACATTTACGAATGGTTTTATCTATTCTTCGTGAGAAGCAGTTGTTTGCTAAATTCAGTAAATGTGCTTTTTGGCTCAATGAAGTATCTTTTCTTGGGCATGTGATTTCAAATAAAGGTATATCAGTTGATCCATCCAAAGTTGAGGCTATTGTGAATTGGAGGAGGCCAGAATCAGTTACAGAAATTCGAAGTTTCTTGGGGTTAGCTGGGTACTACAGAAGGTTCATTGAGGGGTTTTCTAAGATTGCAACTCCCTTGACTCAGTTGACTCGAAAGAATATTCCTTATGTGTGGGATGAAAAGTGTCAAGCTAGTTTTGAAGAGTTGAAGAAGAGATTGACTACAGCTCCTATTCTCGCCCTACCTAATGGTAATGATGATTTGGTAATCTATAGTGATGCTTCTAAAGAAGGCCTCGGGTGTGTATTAATGCAGAATGGAAGGGTGATTGCATATGCTTCGAGGAAGTTGACTCCGAGTGAGCAGAATTATCCTACCCATGACATGGAGCTTGCAGCTATTGTCTTTGCATTACACAAATGGAAACATTATCTTTACGGAGCAAAGTTTGAGATTTTCACAGATCATCAGAGTTTGAAGTATCTTTTCTCCCAGAAAGAGTTGAATAATAGACAACGAAGATGGATGGAGCTGTTGAAGGATTATGATTGTACAATTTCCTATCATCCGGGCAAGGCAAATGTGGTAGCTGATGCTATTAGCCGGAAGTCTTATGTAGCTTCATTAATGGTGCGGGAATGGAAGATGTTAGAGGATGCTCGAGATTGGAGTCCTTATGAATCAAAGCATGGAGCTATTTTTGCGAACATTCGAGTATTTCCAACTTTAGTTCAACAAATAAAGGAAGCTCAGAAGGATGACCCGGAATTGGTAAAGATTATGGATAAAATTAAAGATGGTAAAGTTGAGGATTTCTCACTCAGTCCTGAAGGGGTATTAACTTTCAGGGGTCGGTTGTGTGTACCTAATGTTGATGGGATTAAACGCCAAGTTCTTGATGAAGGCCATAAATCAAGGTATACTATTCATCCCGGGAGTACTAAAATGTATCAGAATTTGAAGCAACACTTTTGGTGGAATAATATGAAGAGAGAGATAGCGGATTATGTATCCAAGTGCTTAACATGTCAACAAGTCAAAGCTAAACATCAAAGGCCTGCAGGATTGCTTCAACCATTAGAGATTCCAGAATGGAAGTGGGAACATGTTACCATGGATTTTGTGACAGGGTTACCTCGTGTTCGAAGAAGGTTTGATGCGGTTTGGGTGATTGTTGATAGATTGACAAAGTCTTCTCATTTTCTACCTATTGAGATTGGTTATTCTATGGAAAAGCTTGCAATTTTATACATTAATGAGATCGTGAGGTTACATGGAGTTCCAGTGAGCATTGTATCTGATCGTGACCCTAGATTTACATCTCGGTTTTGGCAAGCGTTTCAGAAAGCTTTGGGTTCAGAGTTGAGATTTAGTACAGCTTTTCATCCTCAAACAGATGGCCAGTCCGAGAGAACTATCCAGATTCTTGAGGATATGTTGAGGGCTTGCTCAGTTGATTTTTCAGATTCGTGGGATATTCATTTACCTCTCGTAGAGTTTGCGTATAATAACAGTTTTCAGTCTAGTATTGGGATGGCTCCTTATGAAGCCTTGTATGGGAGGAAATGTAGATCTCCTATTTGTTGGGATGAAGTGGGAGAAGCCAAGATTTGGGGTGTTCAGATGGTTAATGATTCAGTTGAGAAGGTTAAACTTATTCGAGATCGATTGAGTACTGCCCAGAGTAGACAGAAAAGCTACGCTGATCATCGGAGGCGAGACCTTGAGTTCGAAAAGGGTGACTTTGTGTTTTTGAAGGTTTCCCCTAAGGTTGGTATTCGAAGATATGGGAAGAAAGGCAAGCTTGCTCCGAGGTATATTGGTCCATTTGAGATTCTTGGAAGAGTGGGAGATCGGGCGTATCGTCTTGCTTTACCTCCTTCTCTTGATAAGATCCATAATGTGTTTCATATTTCTATGCTTCGGAAGTATGTGTATGATTCTTCTCATGTTTTATCTGAGATACCCGAGGATATTGAGCCGAGTATGTCTTATGAGGAACATCCGGTCCAAGTCATTGATTCGAAGGTGCAAGAATTGAGAAACAAAAGTATCCCTCTTGTTCGAGTTGTGTGGAGGAATCACAATGTGGAGGAATCGACTTGGGAACTTCGGGAAGAGATCGAGAGGAAGTACCCTTGTTTGTTTGAGGGCCTCGGTAAGTAACCCTAAAATTCGGGACGAATTTCTTTTTAAGGGGGAGTGATTGTAGCGACCCCAAAACCCGTCCCTATTTATTTTATATTTTGGGAATTTTTATTTGACTTATATGTGCATTTTATGTGTTGCATCACATTTTATGATTTGCATATCATACTTGATTATTTGTGTTATTTACTTCGTTAGTAAAAATAATGATTAAAGGAGTTAAATGATTAAGTTGAAACTTTAGGGTCCTTGTTGAAAATGTAAGTTTAGGGGCTAAAGTGTTAACTTTAAAAGTTGGGTGACCAAAATGTAAAAAATTGGTAAAAGGTGGATATAACTAGTTGCTTCCTTCCTTCTCTGTATCATTTTGTTTCTTCAACTTTCTTTCTCGTTCCTTCGTAGGGTTACAGAGAAAAAGGTAAGTTCGACCCATTTCGATTTAATTCTTTTTAATTACTTACCCGTTTTAAAAAACTAATTATATAAAAATGATCAGGGCGTCGAGTAGGTCATTTCTAGCTGAACAAAACTTATTTCAGCGATACTTTTTCTGGAACTAGGTAAGTTACTAATTCCCCTTTAAATGTTAAAATAGTCATATATGCTATATATGATACTCCTACTTGTTAATTTTGTGTTTTGGGTAATAATTGCTATACTTGTAATTTTGGGACAAAAGGAGTATATGAATTTGGTTGTAGTTGAGTATGGGAAATGGTTTAGAAGCATGTTGTAGTCTAATGGAAGTTGTTAATGAGAGTTGCTAATGTTGTGTATTAAATTGTGCAGTATATGTTATGCTTGTGAAACAAAAGGAGTAAACTTTGGTTAAGTTTTTAGGCCTGCCGGGTGATGTGGGCGGCCGCCCAAAAATGGGTGTGCGGCCGCACATCTATCTGAAGGTTTTTGTTCTTGGGACAGAGCATTTTGGGCGGCCGCACAGCCCTGTTTGGGCGACCGCCCAGTTGTCTGGAAAAGTTTAGAGTTTTCAAACTAAGGGATGTAGAGGTAAATTTTGATCTAGTTTTTGGGTAGTGTCCTAAAGTACTTAGATGATTGTTGTGGATCACTAAAGTGGTAGAATTGGTTCCTTCATGAGCCCAAGTGTTGTTGACTGTTAGTAATGGATTAAATGTCCTTTTTATGGACTCTTTATACGGATTCTTTGTGTGCATCTTGTGATGTATTTGGCTTAGTTCCTTCTTGGATTAAATGCCCCGGGTTTTGTTTAGCAAGTATTTATTACTGTGCTTCTTGTTAAAAGTCCAGCTGGTCTTGTTGTGGAGTCAGCCAATGGAAGAATTATAGTGGTACAGGTAAGTCCACTATAAGGTTTTCCATTGGAGCTTGTGAGTCAGGCGGTGGAAGAATTATAGTGGCACACAAGCCAAGTTCACTATAAGATGTCCACTGTGCCTTCTAGTTTCCCCAGTCCAGATTGGCCTTGGATGGGATGAATTGCTCCCTTTGGTGAGTATTTGGGTTATGACTTTGTGTCATATTTCCCTCTCTGGTTACTTGGTTCTATTGGTTATGATTTGGTTTTCGGGATCCCGACGGCTTCAGCTATTTATGCTGCTCAGATGGTTTTCTCTGATGGGTTTCTCAGTTGGTATCCTCATCAGTTATGGTTATTGGTTAAACCTTGGCTTTGGTATCCACCGGAGTGTGGGCAATGTGATATATAACTTGATGTTATGTGCTATATGCTATATGTTTACTTGTTGATATTGTTTCCTTATGATCATCATATCAGCATGTAACGTAGTTGCATTTTAGTAGCTTACTGAGATTTATTCTCACCCTTATTTGTTTACTGTTTTAGATAAAGGCGGGTCCAGGGAATAGGACACTCGGCACGGGAGGACGTTGGTTTGGTTGGTAAGAGTTGGGACTTGTTTTGTTGAAGGTTACATTATGTAAATGTAAACCCTTTGGGGTAGAGTACCCGTACTTTCTTATGATTCCATCTATTTTGGTAAAGGTTGATGTATGTATATTTGTTTAAAAGTTGTAAGCCTTTGGGCTAATTACTTCCGCTGTGAAAGTATTTGTTTAAAAGTTTGTTTCAAGTTAAGTGAAGTCTTTGAACTTCAAGGGTGTTTTGTTTAACTTTCTAAAAGTATATTTTGAAAAAAATTTCTAGAAAGGTTTTATAACGTCTTCCGTTCGTGTCCCGAGCGTGGGGCCAAGTAGGACCACGGGTCTGGGGCGCGACACGAATGGGCCTAATGATCTTTTTGGTATTTTGGGCGGAGGATTCAGTATCAAAAAGGAATTGAATTCCTTTCCTAATATATTTGGTAAACTTGGAGTAAGGACCAAGTTTTTCCATATGCTGGTGTAATTAGATTAGGAATCTTAGAGTATATGAAATATACTCCCTCTGACCGAAATTTACAGGAAGAAAAAAAGATAGAGACAATTTTACTAGTTTGCTCAGTTTTACACAAAAGAGAGAGATCAATAATTCTAGATCTAGGGTTTGCACAGTCAGGAATTTTGTGATCAAAATTCGTGCAAAATAGATTAGTGTGATCTTGTGTAATTGTTTTTCTAGTGATAATAATATTCTCTCCCCTCCCCGTGGACGTAGTCAAGTTGGTGAACCATGTAAATATGTGTTTTTGTGATTGCTTGTTTTTCTTATCAGGTCTTGTTTAATTGCTCTAACAGTGATATATAAAACCTTATTTATTTATGGAAAGTTTTCGATTCGTATATTACTTTTTGGTAAAATAATTAAATTGGAAAAGAAATAAATTATTTTTATAATTAAATATTATGGTAAATGTTTTTTATTTATTTACATTTATATTTAATTCTTAATCAACTATTAATAATATAGTACTCACTCTGTCCCAGAGTAAGAGTCGTACTTTCCATTTTGGTATGTCCCAGAGTAAGAGTCCTATTCCTAAAATGGCAAAGAATCTTTACTATTCACCCCACTAATTCTCTCTCATATTTTACTTTTATACTCACAACACCAATCAATTCACTATTCTCTCCCACTCATTCTCTCTCCTACTTTACTTTTACATTCACAACATTTACATCACTTCCAATATTTATGAATAAGCGTGCAAATGAGGGGTATGACTCTTACTCCGGGACGGAGGGAGTATACATTTATTTTTAATTCTTAATTTACAATTCATTACTAAATAATACTCCCTCCGTCCCACTCGAATTATGACAAATTTCCATTTTAGATGTCCCATTTGAATTAGGACAACCCAAAAATGGAAGTGTTTTATTTAATGGGAACCACATTCACACTCACAACAACTTTCCACTCATTATTCTCTACCCCACTTTCTCTCTCCTACTTTACTTTTCACACTCACAACACCTACTCCACTAACACTTTTTCCTTAATCCACGTGCTCAACCCAAAAATCATAATTCGAGTGGGACGGAGGGAGTATATGCCAAGAAAAATTTTGAATTTTGAATTCCCGCTCAAATTTAGGGACGACCAAGTAGTTGCTAATTCTAAATCCGTCCCCAAATTAAATTTTAGCAATGACTAAGTTCTTAATTTTCTTAAAAATTAGGGACGATTATGTCGGTGCTAAATTACATTTTGGTCGTTGTTAAATTACATTGTGGTTGTTGCTAGTTTTCCTAAAATTTAGTAACGACTAAGTTGTTGCTGATAGACATGTCCAAATAGAACCGGGAACCGACGGAACCGGCGGGTAGAACCGGAACTGGGAACCGGAGAGAACCGGGAACCGAACGGAACCGAGAACCGGATTGAAACGGTTCGAATACGAATCCAACATATTCAGAACCGAGGAACCGGCGGAACCGGGAACTGAGAGCCAGAACCGAGAACCGGGAACTAGGAACCGAACGGTTCTCTGCATCAGAGGACTTTAAAGATGTTTGATCATTATGGTAGGTTGGCTGCTAGCTAATTTATATACTGATATACATACTCCTTCCGTCCCAAAATACTTGTAGTTCTAGGATTTTCACACAAATTAAGAAAAAAAATTAATACATGTGTAATGGACTATATTACTCTTGGAACATTTCCAGTATCAAGACAATTTTATACTTTTACAATGACAACACTATCATAAATAAGGGTATATTTGATAAACAATGTCAAAAATGTATAGATAATAGCAAATCTACAAATATTTTGGGACAAACTTCAACTCCTTAAACTACAAGTATTTGAAATGGCGGGAGTATTACATTTTAAACTACAAATATTTTGGGACGGAGGGAGTATTACATACTTATTAGATGGTGAGATGGAACCGGTGGTACCGTCGGAACCGGAACCGGAACCGGCGGATAGAACCAAGAACCGGGAACCGGATTAAGATGGTTCGAATACGGTTCCGGCCATTTGGGAACCGGGAACCGGCGGTTCCGGAACCGGGAACCGGAACCGGAACCGTTTGGACATGTCTAGTTGCTGATTGACATATGTCCGTCCCTATAAAAAGTCCGTCCCTATTAAGGCGCGTACGCACATAGACGTTGCCAAATTCCACTACTATTTTTAGTTATTCTAATAGTGACCTAGTGCTCTAGTGCTCGTTTGTTTCGGCAATCACTTTTTCTTCAAATAAGTCAAAATTAGAGTGTTTGTTTTCACTTAAATTTAATAAGCTAATAAGTTGAGTACAACCTCATTATTGCATAAAATAAGTAAAAGTCAAAAAGCACAAAATAATCGCTTCTTGGCTTCTTTTGAAAATACACTACTTTCATGAGATACCGTGTTCAATTCCAATGATCTACATCTACCTTTTTTTTTTTCCTCTTCTGCTCCTTACATCTATTTCTTCTTTCCGTTTTTTTCCTTTGTTTTCTTTTTCTCTCTTTTTTTCTTTATTCTCATGCAAATCAAATTAATATTTTTTCTTTGTTTTCTTTTAGTCCATCTTAGTTAAAGCATTTTTGATAATAAAATGCTGTAATATATTTTTTATTTTATAAAATTTAATATTAGTTAATAGAAAAGATGTAGTACAAATAAACATATATTTATCTTCTTTTATTTTATTATAAATATAATGAATTTATTGGTTAAGTTTTGAAGTCATTGGTAATAAAAAATAAGAAAAAAATAATTCAAAGATACAGTTATATGTCACTTACAGTTATATTTCACTTACGCAAATTAATCATTTCATGCAGATCAATTTGCCATGTGTTTGTGCATCATTTTTTTTTGTTAAAATCAAATTTACATGTCATGTGTTTGCGCATCATTTTTTTTTTTTTAAATCATTTTTTTTACATTATCCAAGTTAGCATCTTAAGAGTGTTTAATATTATTATTATTATTTTAAAGACTTAAGAGTTGTTTCTTAACACTTAATAAATAAGTTATTTCAAAACAGCAAAAACAAACATCATCACTAAATCAGTCATCAGCCATAAGTTATCAGCCATCAGTCATAAGCTATCAGCCATCAGCTGCGACAAACGAGCCTCTAGGCATATTGGTTTGATTAGATATTTTTCAATGAGGTGGTCTCCCATGAGAACAAGGGGATCCGTCTCATGCATGAGACGGGTCGCCCCATGACCCATGGGCCGAACCCGCCACGTGGCAACCCACCATTGGCTGGAAAAAAAAAAAAAAAAAAAAGAGTTTTTATATTTTTTTTTCGGCTTTTCAGTGGTTTAGCAAAAAATAATAGTTACCATCTCTTAAAGTAACATTGTTCATAAGTAAACGTAATACTTGTTTTAAAAAAACAAAAGCTCGTTTTTACCCATTTGAAAAGTAATAACTTATGTATATGAATGTAATAGTAAGTTTATACAAGTAAATGTAACACTTTGATTGACGAAATTGTAACAGATTTCTATAGATAATGTAATACTTTTACATGTATCATGATAAATTTGACCCCATTGTAACTTATTGTTTGAAAACAAATAGATATCTATACATATGTATTACAATTATTTACAAATACTATTACATATAAATAACACGTTTGTTACATTTTAGTTATAATAAGTATTACTTTTGGCAAACGAAGAAAACATAGGAATAACACTATTACTTTAAGAGATGATAACTATTACTTTAAGAGATGGTAACTATTACTTTTCACAAACCGAAAAAAAACCAAAATAAAAATATTAAAATTTAAAAAAAAGCAAAAAAAAAAAAAAAAAAAAAAAATTGGGGCCAATGAGGGGCTGCCACATGGCAAGGTCCCCCCATGGGTCCTGGAGCAAGGTTGTGGGTCGGGTAATGGGTCAAAAAATGACCCGTCTCACCCATGAGACGGGTTGGAGTGTTCTCAAACAAGTTTTTGTCTTTTTCAATATTCAATGTGGCCTGAATTTTTTTAAAACCACTAATTAGTAGTCGATCTCTAACAGCTCAAACCAAACATAATCGAATCATTTACGTCGTTGTTAGTTAGGGTACCCAAATCCCCAACATATGAGGGTGGTTGGTTGTTTGTTAAGGGGTTGGAAGGAAAAGACATACCCCTCCTACGGACCACCAGTCCACTACTACGAACATGGTCACATGTTGCACCATTCCATTATGTACTCTTCCGCTCCAAAACCAAATTCTACTCTAAATTTTAACGAGTAAACCACAAAATGGACCCGCGTACTATTGCCCAACATCACTTTGACCTGCGTACAATCAACTCAGTAAACGTACCTTGCGTACTATAGTTTTTTTTTTTTTTTTTTATCAATTTCCCTAAGATTTGTAACGCCAGTTAAAAACTTAACGGTGCTGTTAATAAATTAAAGAAAAGTTAGATTCAAAATTTTAAAACTGACCCTATATTTCAAAATAAATCCCCTTTATCCCACTTTACCCCACTGAATCTTAATGAAGTTTAGAAAACTAACAAAAAAATCTCACTTACATTACATAATAATAAAAGAAAACAGTTGCATTAATAACCTAATTTTCATGGTAATTCTCGTCAAAATCCCTAAGCCGTACGTGAACAACTCCCCAGCCGCTCTCCTGAGACCAACTCCAACCCACTTCAATTCCATCTTAATTTCTTCAAAAACCCAACTATTCACCTCTCCAACCCACTTCAAATCCTACTTCATTTTTGAAGTAGATGAATAGTGTTACTTCAAATTTGAAGTAACACTATTCTTCTACTTAAAAAATGAAGTAGATGTTTCAAAGTTACAATTTGGTCCCTAAAAATTTAAAAGTTGCATATTTTGTGAATTATGTAATTAAAAAATTGTCATTGTGTAATCCGAAATTATTTTTATTTTTAATTTTAATCTTAAATTATTTTTAGTCTATGTTTTAATTGCGTAGAACAAGAAAAAGACATAAATATTAATTAAACAACAACATCAAATATATTAAAATTTATATAAAATACATAATACATAAATTAAAAACATATTAATAGTACATAACAATAATAACTAAAAAAGACAGAATATTAAAACAAGCAAACTAATAAGACATAAATATAAAGTAAACAACAACAACAACAATAATTTAATATTCATGTAATATATAAATAATAAATTTAATTATCTTTAATGTTTAATTGCATATTTATTGTTTTGATTACATTAAATAATAATTTTAAAAAAAACTTATTATAGTTTTTCACTAATTAATTTGAAATTCTATCATTTAAAATAAAACAGAGGATTCAATATACAAAATGACTAAAGTTTGTGTAGTGTTTGTGAAATTAAATGAGTATTGGAATGATGATGTGGAAGAGAAAGATGCTTGGTATATTATTTTTGAAGTAAAAAATGAAGAAATGGGTTGGAGATGCTCTGAACGGTTCTTTTTCCCCTCCTTTTTCGGTGTTCTGCATTTGAAATAATCCATCTCCTCTATCTCTCTCTTGGGTCCAACACGCAGAGCAACACATCAATACAAACCACGAAGTACGATGCCCTTGGTTTTCTATCTGTTGTGATTTCGCAACTCTTCCCCGGTCATCTTCAGTCTTGGCTACCACCGACATCTCCGGCTACATCTCCATATTCTCTCTCTCTGATGCTGGGCCCAATCACATCACCCGACCAATAATGACTCTTCTCCAGCGAACTGCAGCAGCACAACCCCAATTCAAATTCCCAATAAAAATGCTCTTATCTTTAAATTTCAACACAACCTCACAATTGACCTCATGAAAGATTTACCCGATGAAGACCCTAGTCAGGTTTTTCAAATCGAACTGCTAAATCCACCATTGCATTAGATTTAGAGTTTGAATTTAGGGTTTAATTTTCAGTCTGGTTTTCAATTTTCATATGAAAATCGTAATTAAAGTGCAGCAGCGGAGGCGAGACATAACAGAGTAACATGAAGGGACGAATGGAGTTGGAGGAGAAGTTGACTAGGGAGAGTCCAGTTGCTGTCAATCTTGAGGTTAGGGTTTAGTGGGATTTTCATTTTCCTTCATTTTCTTTTTCATTTTTTTGATTTAAATATGTTATGGTAAATTGGTGTCAAATAGATATAACTTTAACCTATTATTTTCTGGATTGATATCAATTACTGTATTATGTTAGTGGTGGGTGGATTTGGCCGATGGTGGATGGGTGGAGATAGGGCGGCACATGGCTGGTGAAGTGGTGTTATGAAGATGGAGGAGGGGAAGAAGATGATGATAAGGGGAGTTTATTTTATACTTTAGGGTCAATTTTGAAATTTTGAATCTAACTTTTCATTAAGTTATTAATAGTGCCGTTAAGTTTTTAACTGGCGTTACAAATCTTAGGAAAATTGATAATAAAACTATAGCACACAATGTACATTTACTGAGTTGATAGTATGCAAGTCAAAGTGATGTTGGGCAATAGTACGCGGGTCCATTTTGTGGTTTACTCAAATTTTAACTACCATTTATTTGGATTTCAATATATATATTTTTTTAAATATAGTTATTCTCATAGAATATATTAACCTTTTGTTATTAATTTCCTTATTGTTAATTTTTTATAATGGTCCATAATCTCACAAAAATGCCTTTTTGTGAAACTTAAATAAAGGTGTTTTAAACACGCTCGCCGTGAGGGACGCCAAACCCTCCGTCGCCTCCCCACCCAAACCCACGCCCAAACTCGTTTCACTCTTTCTCTGGGCTGTACTCATTCGCCCCTCCACCATTAGCTCCTGCAAACCATTGCCGATTATAATCCAAGGTCCGCTGCAGTACCACTCATCTCCGTCCTTCACCCTTTCTCTCTCTCTCCGCCTCTTCAATTTCAGTCCCTTTACGAATTCTTGCAGATACGTGTCCTTAATCGCTTGTATATCATCTTCTCAAACGCCTCCTGCTCTAGTGCTCGGCATCACAACTCAAATCAGGTATTGATTCCATCTTCTCTGTTCTGGATTCCATCTAATTTGGTGTTTGGCATATGTCTTTGGGTGTAATGTTCGGAAAAAATAATGTCAGTCCTAGTGTTATTGAGTGCCAATGCACGTGTAAAAGATTGCTTGTGTTAGTGTAAAAAAGTGACAATGTTAGTTAAAAATTGACAGTGTTGGTGTAAAAAATGCCAGTGTAAAAAAGTCTCAGTATTAGTGTAAAAAAGTGTTAGTGTTAATCTATAAAATGTCATTGTGAAAGAGTGACAATGCATTATTAAGTGTCAGTATAAAGAGTGTCAGTGTATGCATTATTAAGTGCTAGTGTAAAAGAGTGACAGTGCTAGTGTAAAATAGTGTCAGTGTTAGTGTACGGAAGACAAGGAGCAAGGAAAGTCAGTGTATGCGTGTTTACGTGTCAGCTGCACAAAAGCGGTTTTTTCTTACGTTTTAAAAAAACTAGTTTTTTTTTTTTTTAATAAAACCAACTCGTTTATTAGTTACCAGAATAATTTTTATTTTCTTAGTCAAAATTTATTCTTATCGATTTTGAAAAGCTTAAAACTGAGAATTTTTTGTTTTTGGGTGTAGGGGGAAGTATGGCATTTCTTTTTGTATTGCTACTCTTTAATGCGGTGTCACATGCATGCACGTCTGTTGATTTTATGTGTTTGTATAGATGCTGGTCGTGCCGTCGTTAGCATCTGTAATTGTTTGTCAAAGGCTACTGAGAACAAGTGTTACCTCAAGTGTTAAGTAACACCCCAGATAACACACACGGACAAAATACACACACCCGAGTAAAAATAAATTTGTAAAAGAGTTTTGCAGCGGACAAAAGGACAAGAATTATTTTTCTCAAGTTATATAAATATAACTTGAGATGCCTAAATGGCGAAAACCTTATAATCAATATGAGTACCAATTACAAAGTCAAAAGGTTCCCTATAGCTAATACAATATATGATCTATGGAACTAAAAATAGAAACAAAGTACGATGATCTTATCATATCCAAAACACACTCAAACCCGAAGTATTTGAGTGTTAAAAGAGTGTATGGGAGAGAGGACCTAACGAGCCAAGAAGTACTTTGCTCTTTGTGCTATGGATGTGTGTATGAATTTGGCTTGATTACAAAGTGTTCATCCTAGCACTATTTATAGCCATCAAAGACTTGAGGGCTACTTAAATAAACAGCCTTGGGCTGTTGTTGGCAAGTGGGGAGAGTGGAGATCATGTGCCGAGCTTTCTCTACACAAACCAAGCAAGACTTGGTCCAACTTCCACTTTTATCTCAACCAATTCCTTTGTGCCCAAGTCTAAGCTTCACCTTGTTGTACTCCCGGCTTCCAATGCCTTGTACTCTTCCATTTGATCAGCAACAAATCCTTGGACTTGGTCTCCTCACATTTTCCATATTTAACGCATGTTAAATATGTTTGTAACTCCTCCAATTTTTGGCATTTATGCATAATTCTCTTTTAATTTCTTCTACATGTATTTAGCTTCTAAATCCACCTTATTATATCCTGAAATATGGACCAATAACACAGACATCTAGACAAGATATTAGGACATTAATATTAGAAAGAAATGTCAAACTATAATATAATTTCCGTCAGGCAACACTTGACTGTCAGTAGCAACATCTGAGGTAACACCTCTGTTTGCACTAACAATCTCCCCTTTAGTTTGAGATTTCTTTCCAACCTTCCTAAGTGATGGTACCTGCAAAATATGTTAGCCATACACAGTATAACAAAGCATCTCCCAGAAAGTAAACTCCCCCTTAATCTAGGAGTTAACCAAAACAACAAAGATTTACAAAAACAATACTAGTTTAAAAACAAAAACAACTTTTGTGCCTCAAACTAGTAGTTTAAAACTAAAGTAAATCCAAGTTTAAAAACCACAAAACCACAAAATATTATCCAAAGATAATCACCAAAATAACCACCAAAATATTTAAGTTCTACGCTAAGAAACCGAAATACGAAATTTTTTAAAAAACCAAACCAACCAAAAACAGAAATTGTTTTGAAACCATTTCAAAGTACCAAGAAAAAAACCATTGCCAAGTATTGTGGCAACTGTTGGGTATGCTTATCTCTTAACCCTCCTAATTTTGTTAGAATTGATTGATACCATCACCTAAGAATATTCTATGGACTTTAGGACCCTATGTAAGAAGTCTTATGACTTCAATTTTTTTAGCTAAGTCCATTTTTTAGTATAGGCTTAGAATATAGGACTTGGAGCGAAAAGGAATGAAGATCTAAGCAAGACTGTGGTCACTGCGCAGGAATTCTCTGCGCAGGACACCACTGCGCAAGTCTCTCATGCGCAGCATCCTACCTTGCTCAGTTTTCAATACATTTAGATCACCCAACTTGGAAAGCGCTTAGAAGATGCACGCTTATTAAAAATGCTGAGGTGTGCAGAATCGACAAAGCAAGTACACTCAGTAGATCCAACGATGGAGACGCGCTCAAGAGAAATATTTCAGATGAAGACAGTTGTCAACCTTCTAGAAGAAACTTTGAATTTGGTCTTCATGCTCAGTCTCCAACGGCTCTAAATCACCTGTGCACCAATCATATTGTGCCAGGTCATCATCTTTGATCAGAGCTCCAACGGCTATAAAGGACACCTGCGCACCAATCAATCGTGCCAGCTTATCGTCCTTGCTCAGAGCACCAACGGCTAGTTTTAAGCTCTCTGCTATAAATAGCCTGCTCATCTTCATTTTCAAGTTGCTTGAGTTTGTGCTTTCTAATATCCTTGAAGTTCTGAAGATTGCTGCTTACTATTCCCAAATTCAAGATCAACCTTCAAACCTTCATACCTTCAAACTCCTGCCCAGATCCTAAGCCTTAAATCACCAGAATTCTTCGTGCTCTTCATCTCATAGATTCATAGAGCCCAGAATTTCTGAACACACACACACCTCTTGAAGCTTCGATCATCTAGATCTTACTTCTTGCAATACACCGGTTTAGTCTAGGATTTGCTCTTCATAGATCATAGATCTTTGAGATAGTTTGTTTTACATTGTTGTATCTTGTAACTCTATCATATAATAAGATCTCCGCTAGAAAATACAAGACTAACCATCTTGGTAGAGGATGTAGATCTTTCATTGATCGAACCTCTCCAAATATCTTGTTCATTATTCTCGCTATTTATTTCCTGCTTAATCATTTCTGAATCACTGCTTTGATCTTATCAGATTGCTATTATTGCTGCTGTGTTTGTTATTGCTTATTGCCTTAGAACATTTTATCCAACTCTTTAAGCCAAAACTTAGCGCGTGCGTTTTTATCTCTGCGCAGCTTTTTCCTGCGCAGGTGCTGCTTTAAACTTCCGCTGTGTATTTCACACTCTTGCTGCGTGCTATACTTAGCCAAAATAAGAGTTGTGCGCATAAGCCATTGATTTGCAAAAGGGTTTGAAAGAATTTTAAAACGCTATTCACCCCCCCTCTAGCATTTTTCATACCCTTGTTGCCCCTTTGGGACCAACAAGTGGTATCAGAGCAAACACCTTCATAAAACTTGTTCTGTTTTTCAAGCTTAACAGCTTGGGTGCCTATTCAAGATGGCTTCAAAATCTTGGGCAATGGCTAACTATTCACATGTTCCAGTGCTGAATGAAGATCACTTCGAAATCTGGAAGCACTGCATGCTCACTCATTTTTCCTCTATCGACGAGATCCTCCATGACATCGTTCTTGAAGTACCCTACATTCCAATGAAGGCCAATCCAGATGCTGCTACCAACAAGGATAATCCTACAATCAAGAAGCCAAAGGGGAATGGACCGATGAAGAAAAGAAATGGGTTGGATAAGATGGAAGAGCTAGAAACATCATTCTCAGCACTCTAGACCTCTCCACGCACAATCAAATTGTGAGCAGTGGAACTGCAAAGGAACTATGGGATGCTATTGAAGGATATGTGAATGGAGACAAAGTAAGCAAGGAAAAAAAAGATTTGTGGTGCAAAGAAAATTCAACTGCTTCATGAGAAAGGATGGTGAAACCTTGAGACAAACTTATGATCGCATCTGTGCTGTTGTAAACTCTTGTAAATCTCTTAGAACTACCTTCACCAATAAAGAAGTCAATTCTCAATTCTTAGATGCGCTAGGTTCCAGATATGTGCACAAGGCAAGTCATCTGGAAGATTCTGGATTTCTAGATACTTGGCCTCTGCGCAGCTTATACGCTAACTTAAAAGTGTATGAGCTAAAGCTTGATCGAATCGACGAAACTGAAGGCAAAGGAAAACTTGTTTCCTACATTGCGCAAAAGGAACCTGCGCCTGCTCAAACCTCAGACAAAGTCTCTACTTCCTCTCTACTTGAAATGGATGATGATGATTTCGCTATGTTCGTTAAGCGATTACAAAAATTCAGGAAATTCTCTAAGCCAGGATCCTCAAGTAAAACTCCAGCTAAATTCTCTCGTGGCAGAGACTCAAAGAAAGATGAAGAGTTGGTCTGCTACAACTGCAGAAAGCCCGGTCATTTTGCTTCAAAATGTCCTACTCCAAAATTTGAGTACATGAAGAGGAATACTGCGCAGAGATCATCAAGACAGCGCAGAATGATTACTGAAGAAGACGGCGCAGAAAAGGAACTAAAGACTTGGATAGAGACTGACACTGAAGACAGTGATGATGATGACTCTGAGGATGGACTGCTCTGCTTGGTGGCCAATGCTGATGCTGATAGCGATTCAGACAATGATCTCGATACGGACACAAAAGCTGCGCCAAGGACAATTCAGAAGAAAGGTCCCACTATCACAGAACTGGTGGAAACGGGACATCTGACTCCAAGTAGACAGAATGGCAAGTACTTTTTACCAGAGCAGACCTATCAAGAGAAATTTGTAGCTGCGCCTCCGCGCAAAGAATCTCTTGAAATCCTGCTGAAATTGTAATAGAAAATAGTGACTCTGCTGCTGAGCGCGAGTCTATTTTTCAGCAAGCTGAAAAGGTAATCAAGAAATTTAATTCTATGAAAGAAGCAGTTGGACTTATCAATTGGAGAAATTTCACAGCTTAAGACGGAGAAAACTCTTTTTAAATCTGAGATCACCCTCCTTAAGGAGCAGATTAAGAGCATGACTCCTCTTACTGAAAAGAACCATTTTCTTACAGATCAAAATGCGCTGTTTAAAGTAAGAAACGAAGAGTTGGCTGCTCAGTAGCTGATCTCACAAAGATCACTGATGAGTGGACCAAATCTCGTGTCACTATGGACCAAATTCTAGAATCCCAAAAAGCCAGTGGAGACAAGGAAGGCTTGGGGTTCTCAACTAGTGATAACTTTAAATGCGCAGTTTGCTCTGAAAAGGAAAAGGAGTTTACACCACAGCAAACTATTGAAATTCCTAAAGCAAAGAACTCTGCTTCAATGGGTAAAAGACAGGAGAAAGTCCAGAGACAAAATTTTCATTATGTCTACCTAAAAAATGCAAACTGGGAAAGCCAAGGGTAAGGCTAAAGTGGAACCTGCGCATGACAACTCATATTCTGACTATGGTTGCGCTTCAACTTCAAATATCAAATTTGCGCAAAAGGGTCATGCGCATGAAAGCCATGCGCCTCAACGCCAGATGCGCATTCTTAAGAAAAGCGCACCCAAACCTCAGAAAATAATATTTGTCAAAGCAAGTTCATCTAATCCAGTAAAGAATGATGCGCCAAAGAAAAGTAAAGAGTTTGTAAAAACCCAATCTATAAGTGGCTTTCATCATTGTGTTGTGTGTGATGGTTTAGGTCACAAGGCTGCAGAATGCCTTTTGCGATTTTGCTCCTAATGACAAGGGACGTAAAAATCCTAAGGTCAGACAGGAGTGGGTTGTCAAAAGTTGCTAACTCTAGGACCCAAGAATAAAGGGGACCTGCGTTCTTAATGTCTATTTTTTAGGTCTCCTGCTTCACTTGCGCACTCTTCACAAGCTAAAGCGCATATATGGTACCTCAACAACAGTGGATGTTCTAGACACATGACTGGAGATGTCACTGCTCTTGAAGATGTGCATGAAGGAAGAGGTCCGTCAGTAACGTTTGGAGATAACAACAAAGGGCACATAGTTGGATATGGAAGAATCAGAAAAGATAAAGTGTGCATTGAGAAAGTTGCGCTCGTAGAAGGTCTCAAGCACAACCTGCTCTCCATACCAATTCTGCGATAAGGTTTGGAATGTCACTTCACTGCAACGCACTGCTATATCAAGATGGCATATCCGGACTGACTTTGCTCACAGGGACTCGTAAGACTAATGTTTACATTATTGATCTTACTGCTATAGATTCTATCACTAATCTCTGTTTTGTAGCAAAGAATGTAAGTGAAAGCAGCTGGCTATGGCTTAAGCGCTTAAGTCATTTGAACTTCAAGTATTTGGCTAAGCTAGGAAGGGAAAATCTGGTCAAAGGACTTCCTAAAGTAGCTGACCATCATGACAGAAAATGAGCAGCATGCCAGCTCGGTAAACAACCTAAGCAGTCTTTCTCCAGCAAGATTGCCTCCTCAACTTCCAAATGTTTACACTGCTTCACATGGACTTGTTTGGACCGGTCACCACCGCGAGTATTGGAGGAAACAAATATACTATAGTTGTGATGGATGACTACTCAAGATATACATGGGTCGAAATGATGATATCCAAAGATGACTGCTATGATATCTTGACTGCACTATTTCGAAAGCTCCAAACTCAAAAGGAAGATGACATCGTGAGCGTTAGATCAGACAATGGAACTGAATTCAAGAATAACGGTGTTGCTCAATACTGCGATGACCATGGAATTGATCACAATTTTTTTGCGGCTGGAGTTCCTCAACAAAATGGCGTTGTGGAAAGAAAGAATCGCACGTTGATTGAGGCTAGAAAAACATTGATAGCTGAAGCTAAGCTTACAAAGTATTTCTGGGAGAAGCTGTCAACACTGCTTGCTTTACTCAGAATAGATCCCTCATCAACAAAGCCTACAACAAGACTCCATATGAGCTATGGAGAGGAAGAGCGCCCAACATTGCTTTCTTCAAGATTTTTGGCTGCAAATGCTATATCCTCTACAATGGCAAAGATCATAGAGGTAAATTTGACGCCAAAGCAGATGATGAGGTATTTTTCGTTGGGTATGCCAAACACTCTAAAGCTTTTTGTGTTTTTAATAGAACTACTCTAGTAATTGTTGAATCCGTACATGTTACTTTTGATGAGCATTCTCTCCTTGAGCCACATTTGGCTCCAAATGATTCTGATGAGAATGTTGAGACAGGTACGCAGCCTCAAACTGCACCTGCGCAGAATGATAATCAAGTTGATCAAAACCAGAATCAAGGAAGCCCATCTCATGCGCATACACCAGATGCTGGGCCAGAAGTGACTACTCCTGATGCGCAAACACCTCCTCCTGCGCATGATGTTTCTCCACTTCAGCAAATCACTTTTGATGATCTCGATGCTGGAGCAAATGAAGTACCCATTGAATATCTTCGTATTCCTCCACTCAACCTAACTTACCTCCTGAGGTTCGTGAAGTTAGAGATCATCCAACTTCAAATATCATTGGTGATCTCAATGTAGGGGTTCGTACTAGGAGAGCATCAAACTTCGATGATGAATATCACTCTTTATCTCTCAAATCGAACCAAAGAAAATGATGAAGCGCTCAAAGATTCAAGCTGGGTTACTGCTATGCAAGAAGAGCTTAATCAATTTGAGCGCTGCAAAGTTTGGACCTTAGTTCCCAGACCTCATGACCAAGGAGTTATTGGTACAAAATGGGTATTCAAAAACAAGATGGATGAGAATGGAAGTATCACCCGAAACAAAGCAAGGTTGGTTGCGCAAGGCTATAGGCAAGAGGAAGGAATCGATTACGATTAAACGTTTTGCCTGTAGCAAGACTAGAAGCTATCCGAATTTTCTTAGCTTATAGCTCTCACAAGAAATTCAAGCTTTATCAAATGGATGTGAAGAGCGCATTTCTCAACGGAGAACTCGAAGAGACGGTCTACGTAGCTCAACCTCCTGGATTTGAAGATATTAGATTTCAAATCACGTCTTCAAGTTTCAGAAATCTTTGTATGGACTTAAGCAAGCACCAAGAGCATGGTACGATACTCTATCAAAATTCCTGCTAGAGAAAGGCTTCAAGCGAGGTAAAATCGATACAACTCTTTTTATTACTAAGTATAATGATCATTCTTTACTTGTTCAAATTTATGTCGATGATATTATATTTTTTTCTACTAATGAGTTACTTTGTAAGCGTTTCAAGAAGCTCATAAAAAGAAAGTTTGAAATGAGCATGATGGGAGAACTCACATTCTTCCTCAGACTTCAAATCAAGCAATTGAATGATGGCATCTTCATAAATCAAGCCAAGTACACAAGGGACTTAATCCAGAAATTGACTTGAGAATGCTAAAGCATACGACACTCCAATGGCTACGGGCTATAAACTTGATAAAGACTTGAAAGGTAAGAAAGTTGATCAAACTTTATATCGAGGTATGATTGGCTCTCTACTCTATCTTACTGTAAGTAGGCCATATATTATGTTTAGTGTTTGTGTCTGTGCGCGCTATCAAGCGGACCCTAGAGAAGCGCACGCATTATTCGTTATCTTTTTGGAACTGTTAGCCTTGGACTTTGGTACACCAAAGATTCGAATTTCGATTTGCTAGGTTATTCAGATGCAGATTACGCAGCATGCACAATTGACAGGAAGAGCACAAGTGGAACTTGTCATTTCCTTGGAAATCGACTTGTTGCGTGGGCAAGCAAGAAACAAGCTGCTGTGTCCATTTCCACTACAGAAGCTGAATACATTGCTGCTGGAAGCTGCTGCTGCCAAATCCTATGGATGAAGCAACAACTAGTGGATTATAGAATTAATGAAGGAAATTGTCCAATTTTTTTGCGACAACATGTCCACCATAGCAGTCTCCAACAATCCTGTCATGCATTCAAAGACAAAGCACATCGACATCAAATATCATTTTTCTCAGGACCACGTGGAAAAGGAAATATACACTTAGAGCACGTGGGCACAGATAATCAAATTGCTGATATCCTCACAAAGCTCTTGACTCAAAAAGATTTATCTTCTTGAGAGGAGAAAATGGTATGCTTGAACTCAGCTAACTTGGTCCATATAATTTGTCAATACTAATGTTTTGTGTTCTTGATAAGTTCTTAAGGTTAAGATTTCATGCATCTGCGCAGCTACTGCGCAGTAGTTAATGCGCATATAAAATTTAAACTGCGATTTGAAGAATGCAAAATATTCGCTCTGCGCAAAACGACATGCGCACTTCTAAGTAGACCGCAAGTAAGTACTTTTATTCATTAGATTTTGCACATAGGTCATCGCTGAAAAGTCAACGCTTAGTCACAAGGGTACTTGTGTAATTTAAATTTTCCCGCGCCTTTATTTTTTGAATTTTGGGAAATTACTTTTTTTAACCCCTGCGCATGTCCCATTGTCATTTAATGCAAACTGCTATTAATGACAGCGCACCTTGCGAATGTCTGCTCACCATTTAATGAGTAAGTGATGCGACAGCAGTCCCTTCTATTCGCTGACACAGGCACGCGCGTGCAAAGACTGCGCACGCGCGTCCCCCATTCGGCCACGTCACCCTGCTAACGTGCACCCGTCCTTTCACTGACTCAGCATTTATGAGGAAGTTGACTTGACAGTGACCAGCTTAGGACTTCACACTCACGTACGCGCTAGGCCTGCGCACGCGCGCATCCAGTTGGGCCACGTCATCGCAGCACGTGCCCCACTCCGCTTTTCACCAACTGTCCTTGCGCTGACGTCACCATTTTTCCCTCTTTTGTATAAACCGTCTGCGACCTCCCTCCCCTCTCTTTTCTGGTCATTCTCTTTCACCAACCTCCATTTTCTCTTCTCTATTTCTTACCAACTTCCAAAGATTTCCTCTTCTTCTCTCTTTGACCTTCATCTTCTCTAGATTTCATCTTCCCAAAACTTCCTTTTTCATCTACATTTCTTTCTATATCAATGGCTCCAACGAAGACTTCAAAGAAAATGCCCGAAATCATTCTCTCTTCTTCATCTGAAGAAACTTCTTC